>JAGFPH010001469.1:189572-249903 GCA_018207615.1 Philaenus spumarius
TAAAATTTGTTTGTAAACGGCTGGCAAGCATACAGCACGTTACAAAACATCGCCAAAAACCAGATCCACATGCGCTACATGTATGTCAAAGTCAACAAACCCATTTTCCTCACTTATTCAAACACAATTGGATTCGCTATAGTTTTTCTTTATCTCAAACGCTAATGAATTTTTCTTAAACTTGAACTGCAGTACTTCCAGGAATATCAGGAGAATGGTGTTTTTACCTAGATTTTTAAATTAACTGTTGTGTTTTATAGCTAAAAATAAATTTTATTAAAATCGTCTGAAACTTTCAATATCCAAAGCATGATTACAAATTGGATCCCTAATTAATTGTGAACACTTAAAACCAGTGCAATTATGTATTAATTACCCTTTATTGCTTATTAAAGATCAAATTAACATAATTTCAAAACTTTTATTTATCAAAAAACATAAAATCTATACTTATCACCTTAAAATAATACAGATTGTAAATAAACCTTGTTTTCTTTCTTCACCGCACATGATACACATTTCATCTTCCATATTCAAAGTATAACCTATGATCGCAGATACAATCTGATGCTTAGCCGACAAGACAGCTACATACCACGATATGACTCATGATGTCATATCGCATGGTTACATGTGCCCGTCAATTCTATACCAAATTATATGCGTCATAATTTATTTCACAACTATTATGCAATACCATATTTCTAATAAATTTATAATTTCATACGTTCGTAAACTGTAAAAGTACTCATTAGAGCGAAAAATGTTTCAATAATGAAAGTCTAGATTGGCATGATGACCAACTTTACCGGTTTAATAAAATATATTAAAAACAAATATCTTCAACAACAGAAAATATTTGATACAACAAGTCATAAGTTTACAATTTACCGTAATATCAATTCTTTTTACACGATTAATTTATTTTAAGACGCATACTCATTCGAAGCAAATTTGAAGTTAAAAGAATGGACAATACTTTTACATTTAAGCAGAAAAATTTATTGTTTATGTTATTGAATCTTTAAAAAAAAATTTTAATAATACATTTTTTATTATTATTATAGCTTTAGCAAGTTTGTCAAAGCTAAAAAATCCAATTTACAAACTGTTCTGAAAACACTTCACTTGTCAACCCTCACCATCTTCCATAATGTCACAAGCCTAGCTTGCTTGAAGTATATTTTTTTTAAATCAATCTTCTCAACAAAAATTAGAAAGACAAACAGTATATACACTCTTTCAAAACATTTTTTAACACTTGCCCTTAAACTACAAATCAAACGACGATATACAATTCTTACTAAAATGAATTTAAAAGAGAACGTGAAAACATTTCACGTCCACCACAACAAAGTCATTTTAGAAGAAGAAAGGAAGCATGTCCTCTACCACAATGTAACATTCCAGGTTTGTCTGCTTTTAAAGATTTTTGTTTGTTTGAACAATGTTTTTTTTTTTTTCATATATTTTTGTATAAGATAATTTATAAAGTAAGTACTTAAGACTTAAGGAAATATTATGCCTCTAGTAAGTTTTCTATTTTAATTATGTTTTATTTTAAGTTCTATTACATGATTTTGAATTGCTATAACTTGGTGAAAATTATTCATAATATGGAACATTAAATAACTTAAATTGACCATCATGTCTGCATAATTTTCATTATAAACCACAGTTTCATTGTAGTAAGTACTAATACAGTTTTCGAACCCACAAATTTATAAATGTACAATATGCAAACTAGCAAATATGGCGCAGACTACAGTAAATTTAGCACAAGGTATTGTTTTAGGCGCCAAACCTTGCAACATGGATTGTGCAACATAGTCAATCAATTTTGCCTGTAGTCCTGACGTCATGAAATGTTAATAGATGTATGTAGCACGTAGACAGATGGAACTTAGAACATCAGTGGAACACAGGTTTGTTGTAAGCAAATGTGTTATTGAATTTTAGGTTATGAAATGTTTTTGCTGAAATTTTATAAATAAATGATTTTTAATAAAAGGTAAATAGTAAATAAGGATTAATAAATAAAAAGATTAATTAGTAAGTGAATTCAAGTACTACATAATTTTTTTTAAATAAACAAATGTTTTATTTATTTATTTTGGTGAACTTTGAAATATTTTGGAATCACAGGGGGCACAATAAACCAAGGGTTGATGTGCAAGGAAATCTTCTTCAAGGGATAGCAGACACGGAATAGGAGGTGTACTGGTGTACTGTCACAGTACCAAGATGATGGGACACTTAAACCAATTGACTACGTCAGTAGATGATTGACAGGTAGAGAAGGTAAATGGACAGTCTCCAAAATCGAACTACTCAGCATAATCTATACTATAAACTACTTTCGACCTACTATTTATGGCAAACATTTTACTGTATTCAATGACCATGCCAGTCTACAATACTATGAAAATATAAAAACTTTAAGTTCATTAACCAGAAGACAGACAAATAGGACTTTCAGATATTAAAACAGAATTTCACATAAATAATATTATAACAAACTAATATAGGAACTTTATAATTAGAAGATGAATATATATTTAACATTAGACAAGCGATCCTAGACCCAACAAATGCTGATTAGACACAACTTCGAACCTCAAGGTTATACAACTTGAATGAAAACATAATATACTACAACCAATTTATAAACGGGCAAACTCAATAACTTTAAGCGTTACCTCAATCATTAATGACACACATTTTACAAGCATATCAAGATTTGTTGGCGACAGCGGGTTGACACACAGGAATAGCTAAAAACGCTTTCAAAAATTGAAACACGATTACAGCGGACGTTATAAAATATAGGCCTATTCAGTCATGTCATACTTGTCAAACTATGAAAACTTCCAGACAAAAACCTAAAGGATTTTTACAATAATTCCCCACGTGAAACCGTTTACAAAGCTATCTCTAGACTATTTAGGCCCCCCTACCTAAATCAAACAGAAAATCATATATCCTGGTAGCTACGAATAATACTTAGGTTTCCTATAGTTAAATCAACAGAAAAGGCTGATGCACAAACGACAGCAAACTTTATACTAAATAACATACTATCCACATATGGTATGCAAGCTAGTATACAAACGCACAGGAGAACACATTTGGTAGCCAAATTCTTAAAACAACTTCTGTATACAAATCTTTAGGGATAATACAATAAACTTAGACAGCCTACAGACCACAAACTCAGAAAATCACTGAAATGTACAACTCGACGTTAGTAAATATGTTGAGTTGCTATGTTAACGAAAAACAAAATGGTTGGAACAAATATGTAAAATTAGTGACTTTAGCATACAATTCAGCAAAACATGCTTCCACGGGAAATTCACCAATTTTTTTATTACATGGATTTGAACCAAACCAACCCATATATTTAGCAATACGTCCCAAAATACCAGACAATGGCAGTAAAAATAATTCATGAGGTAAGAAAAGTTTTACCACAGATTTTAGCATGAACACAAAGTAAACAATGCGATGATATAACGAAAGACACACAGGAATATAAATTTGCGGAGGAGACAAAGTGTTGGTCAAGAATCTGAAAAAACCTAACAAATTCGCACAAAAATATTCCGGACCCTTATAAAATAACGAAAAAGATCACACCCGTCAACTACGAATTAGAGATGTACAAATACGGAAGATTAAAACCAGACGAGGTACGGATCAAAGAGTATAATGAAAACCTAGATTAAGCAACTTTAATTAGGATATAACAGACAATATAGTAATAAATATTAATTAGTTCATACAAATATAGTAAGTGTTGGAAATAAGATACCAAGAGGATTTTAAATATTTTGTTTTAATTCTAATGAAAGGTAGAGCAAACTTAATATCAATAATGTTGCAATTACAATTACAGAATATTATAATAAATGTTTACACATGACAATTGCTCAGTTCCAGACAACAAGGAACAGTAACAAGAAGCACATAACAGGAATAATACAAAAATGTTTCATAATTGCAACGAAGTTTATTCCAAGGCAGCAACAATAATCACCTACCCATTACATCCTGCCTTATTAAACCACAATCTGTGATTTCCACGATCAAGGTACCTATCTATAACAAGGAATCATCATGGAGACTCTACGAATACTTTCCGATACAATTAAACCGGAACAACCACACAAGCATTCTACCACCCAAGAAAACTATCATCGCTACAGATGAAACATCACTCAGAACAATCAAAGAAGAACACAGGTTGGATGCCTGTCAACCACAGAACACGGGAATATGTTTCCAGCCACAACAGCGGATATAGGAGTCGATATCTGAAGGGTGCGCCTCACAATTTCTCAGTGGATGCGATCTACATAGCATAGCCCAAAGATGCACATTCCACTTTACTCCAAGCAATGTACAACCCATGATAACGAAAATCAAAAGAGACTTATTCACCATAATCAACCTCACATCCAATACCCATAGCCACAATACCAGGCAGGTAGATGACTTACGGGAAAGGCAGCACAGACTTGAAAGATTTAAAAAAAAACTGCCTTCTCAAACAGGATTTGCGAGAATTTAATAACTTAGTAAACTTTCACAAAAAATAAAAACTGTTCAAGACCAGAAGGCCTTTAAGAGAAGTCTTTGACAAATCTTGGTGGCCAATTCTTTTTACTCGGAGGAGTTCCTCAGCCACAGGTGGTGAGATGTATTATTATTATTATTATTATTATTATTAATTTTACTCTTTCATGTGTGTTATTTTTTATTATTGTAATAATTACGTGTTTGTAATTTGTATGACATCAACATTGTTATACATGTTGATTATTTCATTTTAAATGTATTAAATTGTTTTGTATTGAAATTTTAAATTGTAAATAGTATGTAAGAATTCAATAAGTTTACATTTTGATTTTGACACTTGCTATACGAATTGTAAATTTGTCAATAGAAAAAAGAATAATAAATAAATTTAAAATGTGAGGAAACATTCCACAACCTAACCTAACGCCCAAGGAATCCCAGAAACAATAGAAACACCATACAATACCAGTGTTCTTTAAAGGAAGGACAAGTCATTGTAATCAAAAAACAGTTCCCATGCGATAATAGAACACCAATTAAACCTATGGTACACAACATACTCCCTATTTCATGGACCACCCTCACATCAATAGAACTGAAACCCTTTTCTTCACAAGAAACCCAAAAGATTCTCCATGCCCCCCAAATCCTTAACAACAATTGGACATTATCCACCTCAAGATTATTCATCCACAACCATATGAATGAATTATTTTTTTAATTTTATTTCCCCTTTAAGAATACAATCGGCTATACAAATATATACATATAAACACTTATATAAAATTATATACATAACATAATACCTACTATACATAAGTGTTTTAATTGTTTAATACAAGATTGTTGTTGTATAAGATATACAATAACTTATATGAAATGCCAACCGAATACAAAAAACAGGAAATTAGGCAACCCCTTTGGCAAAGCCAGTTTTTGGGTCTACCTTCAAAAAATTGCAGCAAAAATAAGAGCAAGAGACTGTCCACCTATCCTTGTAACTTAAAAAGTAATTTTAAACTGTTTATAACTCGGTTCTACCCAGAGTAATCCTCCTCTCCAATATATAAGTAGCATTGCCTTCTTCCCTTAATTCAATCAATTATATTAAGCAGTCGAAGATGTCCTCAATATTAGCACTCTGTAACAACCAATTTTAAATTTTTCTCATATTGATAAAGACATCCTCGACCTGATCAACTTTCCCTAAAAAATGACATCATAGATTTTTATTCACAGACATCGTATATTTTTATTCACTTGATTTTACCAATTTATTTTAATAACCTTAGTTACACATTATTCAAGTACTAGTAAACACAGTGTTGTATTTGAATTCTTGCACTGAATTTCCAAAGTTCAAGAAGTTTTTGAAGTTTGTATTTTCCATTACAAACTTATAGACTTAGAAACAACTATTATGTTTGTAAAAAGAGAATTTAAAGTATTTAAATAATGTAGCCTGAAAGCTGTATAACAATAATTGTATACACAATACTGATCTTAAAATGTTATTCCTTATCTGATGTTAATATAAAATCTTAAGAGGTGGATATGTAGAAATTATATATATACACATAAATCGTAATACTAATAAAATGTATTCTACTTACATCTGTAATCTCACGAAGGTCCAATGGATCAGGTTCGTTTAATATAGACTTAGACCTAAGCACATACAAAAATTAAATTAATAAGATTATGTAAAAAAATGTATTTGATCTTAACCAGAAAATAATGTAAATTTGTCTTAGAATAGCGGCAACACTGAAGACATAAAACAAAAATACTAGCTAACACTGGTCAAACAAAAAATAAGGTTTGGAAAAACCCTACATAAAGAGATAAAATTTGTTAGCAAGAAAGAAAAAATATTGTTACCATTGCAAAACATCCTTAGGCACACCATCAAAATAGCTACCGACAATACATCATACATATATCTTATATCTTCTCATATCAATTTCATAATAAAAACACAAATAACCTTATATTTTTACAACTTTTTTAAAATTACAGATATTGATGAATCGGTACAGGTTTTCATGATCCTGATAACACATGGTACTGATATTACTTGGTACTTGATACAAGTGCCTGACAGTCTTTGTATCATGTAAAACATATTGAGAACATTACAGAAAGTAATCTACTTACAACTTAATGTGTTCGCAGCAGACGTTCGCAAGTCAAAAGTCCGTAACTCGAAACACACAGAGTTTGGCACAAGAATTGTAAATGCAACACTGTTTTTATAATTAGGCTACTGTACTGTATTGTACTGTACTGTACTGCATAGGCTACTTAAATAATGTAGAATTAAATTTGTTAAAAGAAATTGCTAAAAGGAAGTATAAATACTGTAGACATGCTAATCAATGATTTCATTTATTAAAAGTACTTCGCTAAAACAACTATATTACATACCTATAAATTTAAAAAGTAAACTGTTTTTTAAATAAAATTATAACACTGTAATTACGATAAAACTTTTTTTAAACACTTTAAATAGTGTAGGTGTCCACTAATTCCTTTGATGTTGATGGCATTGAATCTTCCACAATACAGGCCTCTAGAATTCTTATATTAAAAAACTGACTAGCAAAAGTTTGAGTAGAAGTTCTTTTCTTTTTGACCAGTATCAATTTATAGCATGTAAGGGCATCGTGTACAGTTGCTGAAACTTTGGAAAATCTATTTTCGTTTGTGTCTTATTTTTGGAAACATGTCAGTGCCTTTTCTATCAAACTGAAACTTTCTGTCAGTTGTTTGAAAGTAAATGTCTGTGGGTTCTCTTCTTCAGTTTCATCATCAATCGGTTCTTCTTGTTATGCTATTAGTTCAAGCAAGCCTTCATTTGTCAACTCCTGTGAATGACTTTCAAGTAGTTGATGAACATCTTCTGCTTCTACTTCCAAATTCAATTGGTTAACAAGATCTAAAATATTATTTTTTACCTCTTCTTCATTTTCCACTACTTCATTATTATCCTCGCTTTCATTTGTAAAAAAATGTGAGCATAGTTTCTTCCAAACGCCTCTCATGTTTGAAGTCTTAACTTCAGACCACACACCACCTAAATTTTTTTACAGCTTCATAAATATTATATTTTTCCAAAATTCTTTTAGTTTGCAATTCTTGTCGTCTGTCGCTTTGATAGCTTGCTTAAATGTACAACGTAAATAATATTTTTTAGAGATGCTATAACGCCTTGGATCCATGGGCTGCAACAAGGACGTTTTATTAGGCGGCAAGTAAATAACTTTGACGTTCGGGGGTGAAAATCATTAACTGTTGTGGGTGGCCTAGAGCATTATCAATTAAGCAAGAGTAATATCTTAGAAGAAATGTTGATCTCCTTGCAATATTTTTCCACATCGGGTATAAAATTATTGAGAAATCATTCTTCAAAAACCGCCAGAGTAACCCAAGCCTTACTGTTTGATTTCCAAACAACAGGCAATGAATCCTTAGAAACATTTCTAAGAGCTCTTGGATTTTCAGCGCGATAGACTAAAAGAGGTTTAATTTTGTAGTTGCCTGAACAGTTTCCCTCAATCATTAATATAAGCTTATCTTTTGTAGGCTTAAGTCCTGGCATTGATTTTTCTTCTTTCGATATGCATGATCCATCTAGCATTTTCTTCAAAATAAGCCTGTCTCGTTAATGTTGAAAATTTTTTGTGGCAAGTATAGTTCAGTATTTAAGACATTTTCAAGAATCTTTGGAAATTCAACAGCGGCAGTGATATTGGCACTGGTTATTTTAACATTATGGTTGTTATTACGTTCCTTAAACCTCTGGAACAACCATGGCTGCTGTGAATGGTGCATCAGTTGAACTCTCACCTTTATTTACTCTCAGTCTTCGTATAAACTTGTTGCTTTTTCTTGTATAAGATTAAGACTAATAGGCATTCTTCGTTGTTGTTGACTTTCTATCCAAAAGGTCAACAGATTTTCTATTTCCTCCATTATTGTGCCTCTTTTCTTAGCAATAACTTTAGACTGCATAGGGGTACAGCTTTTAATATGGTCTGAAATACGAGTTTAATCTTTTAAAATTGTTGTTAACGTGGAACGATTCATTTCATATTCCCCCGCAATATCAGTTATTTTTTCTTCTCTCTCAAATCACCTAATTATGTTCACTTTGTTTTCCATAGTGATTGTTTGTCTCTTCTTACTACGCACTTCACACTTTTAACAGTTTTTACGTTTTCCACTCATGATCAATAAACAGGATCTAGGCCTAGCTAAAAAAATAAAATTATGAACACACTGTGAAGCCAAATAAAAAACTAACAATCAAACTAATAATTAACAACAAAACAAAGACTAGGCCTATAATACTTTACAAACGAAAAAATGTTTTTTAACGATAATACTTTTAAAGTAATCTCAACAGTAGGCCTATATGTAAAAAAAACCAACTTCACCTTAATAGTACAAACCACTTAGTTAAAACACATTGAATTAATATGCGACTACAGTCCAAACTCAAATGATGCAGCATCGGTCATGAATGTATAGCATAAGCTAACAGCTAATCATATTGAGCAATATCTCCCCGCCTCCTGTCAATAATTTTTAATGTCCTTGAGCTTTGTTTATAACTTCGAAAGTTCATAAGTCGAATGTTTCGTAATGAGATGACTTACTGCATTTATTTTGCGTAAATATGTACAAGAAGTAAACGGTTTATAATAAAATATATATTTGTTGAACCTTATAAATAAAATAACTCTATACAATAACACTAAACTTATAATAATTTGTGAAATGAGCTAATTTAAGTTATATATTAGTTATATATACGATTTAATACATAAAATTTAACCTTCCCTGTTAAAGGTACAGTGGAATTGATTTTATTAATTATGTTGAAACAGCACTGAGAGAAGAGAATGTGGGTCAATAGAAAATAGTTTTTTTATTTTTTTATTTCAATACCCAATTTAAAGTTTCTTTGCACACTTTGTGTAGGCCTACATAGATAATTATAATCACAAATTGGGTTGTTTTAAATACAAAATTAGATAACATCACATGATCTGTGTTGGCACAACCTTTAACATTAAAAGTTAAAAAACCTATCCTACCAATAGTGGGTGTTTCAATGTTCAATGTATAGTTGATATTTTATAACAATTAGTCAATTATATATAGGCATAATTGTCTTCCCAAATATGATGTAGATTTGTATTATCATTTAAGGGCATGAAATTACGACTTTTGTTAGTAAAACCAATGAATACAGAATACTTTAAGAAGCACAGGGGTATAGGGAAAAAGTCTACGCTTTTCAGCGACTCGAAGACAATAGTTGGGCAACCCACTAACAGGAGCGCTAGCAGCAAAGCTTGACTGTACCAGACCCTTTTGATCCGGACTGTACACAAAATATTTCTCTCTCACTTCCTCCACGCAAAACAAACATTTGCAACTTTCACTCACTACCCCTGTCAACAACGGACCCTTTCTTAAACTGTTTACTAGTTACTCGTTGTTTGACACCAGCTATGTGTTTCCCTGTTAATATAGTTTAGAATAAGCAATTCAATTAAATTAAGTTATTATTAGTATTTTGTTTTTAAGTGATTATGTCCAGCGGAATTAAGTGTCATTATTTGCAGTGTCCTAATAGTAGTGTAAGAAATCCGAATTTACATTTCTTTAGATTTCCTGTGAAAGATAAGGAGAGGCAAGATCACCGAGACTAATCTTTTTTAGAGGTTAAGATCAGTTTAAAAAAAGACAATAATTACATCGTTTGATAATTTTCCCTTTAAATCATAAGCATATGTTTTTAATTAAAGTTTTTGGTGTCTTTATATCTATGACCAATAAGTATTTTTCTCCGTCGCAACAGACCTGTAAACTCAGCGAATTTTCAATTGCAATTTCATAGAAAAATTCATGAAAAAGTACATAATCCTGAATTTACTCAGTCGTAAGTTATAAATTTGCAATTGGCAAAAAAACTACGTTTTGCCCATTTTTACCCTTGTTTGACTAGGCCTATTTAATTTATAATGCCATGTTTTCCCTCTTTGCAACCGAATTCAATATAACAGCTGAGTAAAAAAGTAAATTATTGAAAACAAAGCAGACAACTATTCTTATTTAAAATTATTTATTAATTTATTACTTAATTATTATATACTTATTCTTATTGTGTTTTTTTGTAGCACCAAACTTGCAAACTCAGCTCTGATGTTATTCTTATGGCGAAAAAGTAAAATGTTACGTCTCCCTTAATTATGAACATAAATTAATAAAACTTGGTATGTGGAGTCACCTAGTTGAGTTATATAGATATTTACATAAAATCCATTTTTTGTGTTCCTTGTTGCAGCAAACCTGCATAATGAGCCCCAATGTTATTATTATGGAGAATTTGTAAAATTTTATATCTTACTTATTAGTGAACATATATACTGTATTGATAAATCTTAGTACACATTTTCATTTGGAAATGATCTATTAATTCACATAAAATACCCCGACGCAACAAACCTGCATACACAGTCTTATGTAAACCTATGGACATTGTGTTATCCCATGTTACTCATGGGAAATAAATAAATGTTACCCTTATTTTTAATTGTATACTATTCCCTCCCACTCCACTTTCTAACTGATGCCATACTAAGAGAAATGAACTATTTTCGTTTGATTGTTGTTCAGAAAGGTTATTGTAGGCCCGCTGAAGCGATTAAAGTAAAATAGCCACATTATTTTATCGTTGTTTTTAGTATTTGGCCCGGCAGTGTTTGGCGTTTTGTTAGTGAGTTGTCGGCAACGGTTTGCCAATAGAAAAATAGTCAAATGAAAGTAATAATGCAACTGCAAATAAAAGAAAGTAATCTAATAATTAAAAGAAACAAATCTACCAGGAATTCTTTACAATATGTAGGAACGAACACAACCAACAACTGATCGCCCAGTTTAGGTAAATTCCGTGTAGGGGTTTTTTTTCGATACTGTGATCAAAATAAAATATGATATCTACTATTGTTTAATAAATTTCAGATATAATATAAATATCATATTTATTTTGATCACAGTTTATCAAAAAAAAAAAAAAGAAAAAAAAGTCATTATTATATTACATACAATTGTCTTAAAATGTACAACACTACTTATAATACTTTTGTCATGTATTTAATGTTTGTAGTATAGGATTTATTATGTAATTTAAAACAATTTTTAAAAGTCAACACGTTATTGGTCGTTTTACCACTAGTTAAAATTTCATGTGCAATGTTCAGGTGTCTTGTACGTGTAAATAAATTAAAGAATAAGTGTCATAAATAGTGATTTATTTAAACACCTAGAGGCTAAGTTATTGTAACAAGAACTAAAATAATATTTTGTTGTCAATAAATTTGGTATAGTGTGTGTTAGGTTATAAGGTTTGTATCTGGGACACGCACAGTTTTAAGCGCCTCAGTAGCGTTGTTGGTTATGCTATTGCACAATAATTGTCAAGACAGTTTTATAAAGGAATGTAAAAAGTTAAAGTTACAAGAAGGCCGAAGTCAAATTGTAGGGTGGACGCAGACGGGGAGGGGGGCTGTCTCATACGACTGCGCTACTCTCTAGTGGATGTTTCTTGAAGTAATAGTTACAGGTTTCTGTAGATTTGGCGACTTCAGCGCAGCCCGGTGGTGGGTCGCTTAACTATTTTTTTGCGTAGAATTTTTAACATGGAGCCTGTGCTTCTTAAAGTATTCTGTATTCATTGGTAAAACTATGAATGTATTGTTTTTATTAAGTTTTATTCTAGTAACTATGTAAACAAACCTTGCAACTCAATTTTCACCCATTTCTAAATAACGAAATGTTAATCTGGTTTGCTGACATAGGAAGTTATCCCCTCATTTACAACTGCTTTGCTACTTATGCCAAAGAGGTTATTAAAACTTATATAATTATAAACACATTTGTGGTAGCTCATTTCAGATTATAAAGCTCTGAAATCCACCAATGCTAATTAGAACTTGAGTTTCTATGTACAACCTTTCTCATATAAACTGTAGAGGGACGGCTTGAATACATCATCAAATATGCGTAGTTGGGTCAAAGTCACAAAATGTGAAAATTTTTTTAAAAAATTAAGTATTTTGCTTTTTTATAAATATATAGCGTATTAGGTAGCCTTGAAATAACATGTTCAGGAACCTTATCTCATATGTAGCTGAGCTGAATTTTATGAATTTCTATTTTTTTATGGACTTTTATTGTACCAAAGCATCAATGGACACAAATCGGTCACGCTTGCTAAATCGGCAAAATATTACTTTCAGATTAGCTTAAAAATATAATGAATAATATCTATATACCCAATAACATTCAGTTAATAATTCTATATAGAAATTATACAATCAGATTTTGAATCAAACATTTATACTGCCGATTTTGTATGTGTGACCGATTTGTGTGGCCGTGACCGGATGATAGCGATCGTGACCGAATGGTAGCGATTGGGGCGGTTTTGATAATGATTTAAATTTGTGATTACAAAATGCTGGAAGACAAGTAAAATATTCATTTTGATAACTAAAACAAACAGCGGTTGGGGTAAACAGCTTTTAATGTCGAAATAAACAAAGCAAAGGAAAAATCATAACAAAGTACTGATTGGCTATAATAATGTAATATTAAGAACAAAGCAAAGTAACTTCTTGAATTAATATGTTTAACAGCACAATCTTTAATAATTCCAGATAAAACATAAACAAAGGATATAATTACTAAAAGTGGTAAATAAACAAAACAGTCACGTAGTACCACGGCGATCACGCTATCGATTTGCACTTGACCGTTTTGTAATTTTTAAATAAAACTCGGTGAATTAGCATTAACAGGTAACATAGGAGTGTCTTATTGAGTTTAGGATAAAGACAACGAATGCACAACTAACTAGGTATGTGGGTTACTGCAATATTTTAATATATACTTAAACTAGCCTATTTAGCGTGACCGTTTTGACATGCGATTAAGGTAGCCTACTATTATTAGTTACCTTAAATTTAAGTGATTTTTCGAAGAATTTAACAAATTGAAACTATTTCAACTAAGCCAGCTCACTAACAAACTTCCAACAGACTACTGTTTTCGCCAATTCTATCGCGATCGATAACGTAAAGGCAGCGATTAACGATAAGCGTCTTTGCTCAGCTGTTTTAGGGAGAAGTGTTGAATGAGAACAAAAACATCAGTTATCTTGTCCTCTGCTCGAATATTGGTTATTAATTAATCATCACATAACCCAAACGTTTATTCTATGCCGTTTTTGCCACGATTATCGATCTCCTTGTTTGTTTATTTGTTATTCAACATTTAAGATAGCTGGTCAAGGACAGTGAGCGATTTGTACAGGGTGCGGCAAAACCGACTAAGCAGTTTCTATCGATTACCACTCGGGCTGTGGTGGGGGTAGGAAGTCGCATAGTCTGTTGTGGTTCCGTTGGCAATCCCATTTCAGTAGCCAACATGGTTTAGACCGGTGCACATCGGGAATTTGATGTACGTGCGTATTTTGAAAACAACAGATCTGTGATCGCTACACAACGAGCTTTTCGGCGACGGTTCAACATTACGCGCAACTATGCCGTTCCTAATGCAAACACGATTCGGTCCTGGGTTCGGCAGTTGGAGGAAACTGGTAGCACACTAAGTACAGATACACATGGCAGACGCATATCCATAAGAACACCAAAAAATGTGCAGCGGGTGAGAACAGCAGTTAAACAATCACCGATGCGTTCTGCACGAAAACATGCTATTGCATTGGGAATTTCAGACCGCAGTTTGAGAAAAATTCTGCAGTTTGATTTGAAGTTCCATCCCTTCAAAATAATGATTGCTCAAGAATTGAGCCAAGCAGACTATGCCAAGCATCAAAATGTGTGTGAGCAAAGGCTTGCACAGATCCATCCGAATGTAGCGTTCTTCAGTAGCGACGAGGCACATTTTCACCTAAGTGAATACGTGAATAAACAGAATTTTCGCTACTGGGCTGGACATAACCCCAGAATTATGCAAGAAAGACCACAACATTCGCCTAAAGTGATAGTGTGGTGCGCCGTATCGCAATTTGGTGAGGTAGGCTCGTACTTTTTTGAGGAGGAAGGCGTACCCCTTACCATGAATTCCACATGTCACGTTTCAATGTTGCAAAATTTTCTGCAACCCAGAATTGACGAGATTCTTGAAGAACATGGATTGGGGGACTTCTGGTTCCAACAGGACGGAGCTACGGCTCACACAGCTCGAATTTCACTTGGTGTTTTGAGAGAAATGTTTCCGGGACGCCTCGTCTCTTTGAGGGGTGATGTTGAATGGCGCGGTCACCCAATTTGAGCATTTGAGATTACTTTCTTTGGGGATATCTGAAGGTAATGGTGTTCAAAAGTCGCCCTCACACCCTACCAGAACTAAGAGAGCGGCTTATTGAAGAAGTGAACGCCATACCTCAGGATATGTGCGCAAGAGCTATTCGAAACTTCAGAGATCGTCTAAAACAATGTATTGATGCTAACAGCCGCCATCTTGAAGACATAATTTTTAAAACTAAATGAATGTAAAATAGTATGTTCTACTAATTAAAAAATTAAAACATTTTTTCTCTATATATATGACATTTATTTTTTTATTGCTCCTCAAAACTGCTTAGTTGGTTCTGCCGCACCCTGTATTTCTCAGAAAGGAAACATATTTTACAATAATATTACGACTTACCGTCACAATAGTCTAATTTTGCTTTTTCTTTCTATGGCCGTTTCGATTATTCAACCATCACCAGGATTGCTGGGTAGTTCCCGATATCAATATTTAAAATACATAAAAAGATATTTTATTTTAATTATATATAGCCTACAATATGAATACCTGTGGGTGCAAGCTATGGTTCCCAAAATGAATAGTTCATCAAAGATAACAGTTGAAAATCTGATTCTATCAACACGTTTTTCTAATAAAATTTGGGACTTTTAACTTCCGAATCAGGTACACTAATATTTTAACTGCAAAGCTACCTTACCAAGTGAGTTATACCGCTCCCAATATCCTTTATAGTGAGGATATTTGTGAACATAATTTCTTTAAATTATGGCTTAGCAATCAAATCTCTAACTTTAAAAATAATAAACATACCATTCACAATTGATCTCTTCTTCTTCAAAATCTGTGTCCTCATTCAAATCAGAATCATCTAAGTCTTCTCGTTTAATTTTGTTTTCTTCTTTAATCTCAACTGCTACAAAACAAGTTTTGTTGTCTACTATGTCAAGAAAATGTTCTTCTTTAATTTCACTACACAAACTTTCTTCTTTAACACTTTCCAGAGAATAACTTTGGTCTTCGATTAGTTCAAAGTTTACTTCATCTTCTTCTTTTATTTCTTGTTTGATTACAAACTCTTCTGGATCAACTTCCATTATTGAAGCCTGCAACCGAATTAACTTTATAAGTAACTATCATGAAATTGAATGTAAAATTTAAGTTGTTTACATTTAATGTAGTACTGTACCTAAACAAAATTTTTTAAACTAGGTTAGCACATTACATTTTGGTAGGCCTACTAAAAAAAATCCTTAGACCAGCGAACATATTACACTCATTTTACTTTTGAAAAACATTACCTAATTGAATAATTTTGGATAAAAAAGTGATACAATTTGATGATGTCAGTGATACATTTGAAAGATGAATTTATTTATAACTCCTCCTGTTTTTAGTTCTCATATGATATTTTTTGCAGTATACTGTATCTAACTTTCGTAGTACTAAACATAAACACCAGCCGCAACAAATCAAGTCTGATGAGGGCAGAGCCTTTACGCAGCCTGACCTTGAAAGAGCTAATAAGGACCACACAAGATTGTCAAGCTATTATGTTCATTTAAAGCGATTGGAAAAAGCATAATCATAGCATTTATTTTAACATCACAGTTTAACCCTCCAGGTGCTGATTAAATCACTTTAAAGTGCTAGGCCATTTTTGAGCATCTTGCACGGTTAGTTTAACAATTATTTTTTATATGAAAGAATATATTTAAATAGCATGTATTATATATCAAATTGTTCATAACAACATGGTCTATAATATAAAATTAAAATAAAACACTTACCCACTTGGTGTTCAAAAATAAAGTCCTTGGGGGGGTAAACAATTTTTTTATTTTTTTTTTTGTAATTTGTAGGCACATAGATGATCTTGAAAATGCAGTAATATAAATTCCAAAATATACAAATTGTTCTAATTTTAGTTCTGAATAAGAAATGTATCACAAAAAACTTGTTAAAAAACATTTACTAAAAAAAAAAAAATAAATAACACATATATGGTAATTTTTGAGAAAAACTTATTATTCAGTACAGTAGAGCGTCGATAATCCGAACGTCAATAATCCGAAACGTCAAAAATCCGAACGCATTCCGAGGCCCTGCTAAAATTTTGTTTTCGCAAATTCCAAATGCGTCGTTCAAAATTTAACAAAAATCTTCAGCGCAGTTTGACATTATTATCTATTTTTAAACACTTCTTAATACCTGTTCTCACACGCCCTTACAACTTACTAGCTGTCAGTATTTTCACTGTCACGCTAATAAGCTGCTTTAGCGCTAGCAGTAAACAAACAGCGTAAACATACTGAAAGTTCATTCATTTCTCTTTGTGTAATCATTATAACAGTGTGTCGTACTTACAGTAGTGTACTGTATTTTTTTATATTTTTTTTATGTTAACTATAATGTACAAGTGAACTTTTAATTATGTACTGTACTGTAATTGAGAGTTACAAGTGTAATCATGTTGGCCCTACTGTACGTGCAGATTCTTCAAAATCATAATATGTAAGTAGTCTTACATACTGTATTGTAATTACATTACTGCTTGTACTGTTTAACCACTTTAATTAATTAAAGAGCATATATTTTAGCCTAAATGAATTTTTTTGGTTATTTTCAAAAATCCGAACAAATTGATAATCCGAACCCTCCTTGGTCCCAATTAGTTCGGATTTTCGACGCTCTACTGTACATGAATAAGTATTTGTATACCATTTCACAAATAAACCATGTTGAGTCCATCTTGGTCACTAATATGAGTCCACAAATTCTAAATGTCTAATATAATAATAATAAAATAAAATATGTACAAAAAAAATTGTTTATGTACCGCTAAACAACCTTAGTCAGAGTCAGATCCTAGTTCCTCTGCCCTTATCTTCCTTCTGCCACCCCCTACAGGCCTCAAAAAGTGTTCTAAGTCTCTGTAGCAACCAGGGTGAACACCACACTGACATCCTGGACACCAGTAACGACTTCTTGATTTTTTTTTTGTAAAGTAGAACAAACAACACACACACGAAGTTTCACACCAGTGAGTCGAACCAGGCTATGGGCGCCGTCCCCAGCTGGACCAGGATGTGCTTGAAGTAGATTAGGGTCATTTTGAAGCTGCTGAATATTATTTTTAACTACAAGTGATTCAACTATGTTCACAGTAAAGTCGTATCTATTCAAAGGCTTGTCTGTATTATTTTTGTAGAGAATGTAGGCGTTGAGTAATGCCATATCAGTAAAATTATCGAAAAGTTTGATCCAGTATCTTCTTGTTGTTCTTGTGCATGTCAAATGATAAATAGATTTGTCCTTGGAGTCTACACCTCCCATATTCAAATTGTATTCACCGATGACTTTAGGTTTTATCGCTTCTATACCACTTTTCTTGCTCCATAGTAGAACATCATCTGCCGTCAATGCGGTTGATAACAAATATACAGGTTTTCTGGTTTTTTTCTGCTTATATCCAACTAATAGAGTGTTATTTCTTCTAAAGTATATTGTTTCATTTGGTTTCAGAACAGTTTGAATGAGAGTTTTAGACAAGAATTTTGATCTTTTGTTAACAGTTCCTGTAAGATATGTTTTTCTTTCAAGCAATGTGTCAGACAAGGGTAATTTTGTATAGTAATTATCAGTATATAAATGATAATATTTATCCAGCAAATTACATTTATTCAAAACATGAAGTACTACTTTTTCAGAAAATGCTGTATTGGTATTATTTTCCAAAAACCCCTTCCCACTGTATAATTCAGAGTGTAAGACATAACTTGAACTACTATCACACAGTTCGAATTTTTTTATTCCGAACCTTGAATGACGCTTGTTTGGTAGGTACTGAATGTATGGGTAACGATTTTTCATACCTACAATTGATTCGTCCAAACATATATTCTGTCCAGGGATAAAAAACATTTTGAAGCTTTTGTTCATAGCATCGTAAAATGGTCTTATTTTGTACCAAGGGTCGTGACCTGGCTGTCCTTTACTGATTGGTTTTAGGGGACTTACATGAAAATTTGATCGAATGGCCTGAAATCTATTTAGGCTCATAACTTCTGAAAAAATAAAATTTTCTGAGATTTTGTAATTGCCCAGTAATTCTTAAAATTATTTTTAAAATTTAGCCCCATGTTTATAGTCAATGCGATGAACTGCTTCATTTCAAGTTTTGTTACGTCAGTCCATTTTCTTATTCTACTATGTTTGGAAAGGGAACCAGAATCCCTTTTCCCCTCCAATTTCTTTTTTGCATATGCATTTGTTTCCTTCACTAATAATTTCCAAATGGCATCAGTATAAAACAAAAACAAATAGTTGAGAGGTACGCTATTTCTGGGTGGCAAATTCTTTGTACCAGTTTCCCTCGGTAAGAAATTAGATTCTATATCTATTGGTGGTTCAGGTGGATAAATGCGTAGCCAATTTCTAATATATTCTTGAGGAGATACAGGTGGTTGTGGGCTATTAGGCCTATGTAGAGACTGGTCTTCAGTCTCTGAATCGGACAGGCCTACTGTATGAGACTGAATAGGACTCGGATGTGATGCATATGAACACGAAGGCCTTACCTGAGAAACACAAATGTCAGAATCACTATAATAATTATTGTCTAAGTTAGGATTATATTCTTCTCCACTGCCAGAAGAATAATCTGGAAGAGAAAAATCACTTGGACATTCTTCAATGTCTGTTCCAATGTCACCTGAATTTACACTTGAATCACAATCAATATCACTCAATTCATCTTCCAAACAGTGCCTAATATCACTTGAACGACTAAGTTCACTCATAATAATAATAATTTACAATATTAATAAAAGCTAACAATAAAATAACACACATTCGCAATCAAAACAATACACTTGATCAAATCAAACAACTGCCTAGTTTTTACACAGACGTACACAAACTACAACTTACAGTTGACAATATTGTCATCTGTTACTTTTTTTCTTCCAAAGATGACAAACTCACACTGCCTACTAGATAGAGAATTCAATTTACTTTCATTCTATGTGAAGGTCAAGTTTTATCCGATAACTATTAGCTGCGATATATCGATTTTACGGACTATCGCACTGTGCGACGCTAGCACTTTCAAACGGTCTGAACAGGTCGCACAATGCGATTGCAGCACCTGGAGGGTTAAAAGAGCACAATTTAGAGAACTACTTTTAAAAATTGTATACCCATAGAAAATTCATTCCTTATAAACAAATCATCAGAAAATTTCTTAACGAAAACAACAGTTTTTTCAATTAACCTTATTTTTCGTACACCCATTTTTTAAGGGTCCCTTAGGGCTGTACAAACTTTGAACTCTTGGGACCATTAAGTGCGGAAGTTATGAAAGTTTGAAAATCGCTATTTTTTACATTTTCTACTTCTTGTTTTTGACATGGCTAATCTTACAGCCTCATAGACAAAACGGCACAACTTTACTACTCGACTCTAGGCTAACCTATGGCAACAGAAATGCAAAAATAACAATAAAACAATAGGCCTACCTAAAATGTTCTAACCTAACCTATTTAGTCACAGTATGTTTACCTATATTCAACATTTAACAGTAGAATGTAAAACAACGACGACGTTGTCTGCAAAAATATTAGGCTAGAGTTACGCCGACAAAACGGATCAAGGATAGATTTTGCACACACATTCGATATGCTCCATCAAAGTGCCTTTTGTGGAATTCCCCCCCCCCCCTAAAATGGAGGTAAGTTTTTAGGGGTAGGTTAGAAAGGGTTTTAATAGTTTGTTAAGACTCGTTCAATAGGGACCCTGAAAAATTAAGTCAAAATCTGATCCCATTCTATATTCAGTAGAAGACGAGTTATAACTGTTTCAAAACGCTGCAAGTTATTACACGATGTTTTATTATTTCTCAAAATGTTGTTTTTATAAACACCTGTTATTTTGGATGGAAATAATGCAATTGAGAAATACAAATTGACATATAATCATTTGTACCAATTCGTTCACAACCCTAAGTCTTTAAGAATGTTGACCATTGACACAAATATTTTTAAAGAGTTGCACGCCCACTGAAAAAATTTAAATAAAAGCTTATTATCGGACTATTGTATATAGCTGGTCGGCACTAAGCTGCGAAAATGAGACTCGATGACCAGGAAAATGGTCAGTGAGGAGTTCGGAGTTTAAATCTTCTGATTGATTACGAGTGGTGTCAAAAGATTTAGATTAGTTCTTCGGATTTTGAGATTCTACGATCGCTCAACGAGGCTAGAGCGAAAGAAAATCGACTAAGATTAGTCAACTATTTGAAAGTTTGTATAGAACTGCCAGAAATGCTATATTATAGAATCAAACATGACGATTGGTGAAAAGTTAGAGAGTTTCAGAGGTAGATGCTGTTTTATGCAGTACAAGCAAGTAAGAAGAGAAACCCAAATATTTAATTCCAAAAACTCAGATGTCAAAGTGACTACTGAAGGAGCACAAAAAAGTGTGTTCCCTCCCTGGGGAAAAGTGGAAGATAATAGTAGCCTACTCAATGTTATAACTTGATAACTGGCAGAAGTGCCGCCCTATGAGCAAGAAAATGCTCTAGAATGTTAATTAAAATATTACATCAATATACAGCCTAACAAATTAGGTTAGCAATAAGTTAGGCCTACAATGTGTAGAAAAAATAGCGGATGTGGTGACCAGAGATTTTTTTGAAAAATCTTCATATTATAAAAGGACACGTTAAACTGACTATAAAAACACCAGAAATATCCGCAGGAAATAAATATTATAGAAAATACGAGAGAAATAAAACTCAAAAATATAGCTAGGTTAACTTCAATCATTTTTTATATTTTTACACTAAATAAAGGATCAAATCACTTGTTACCAATTACAGTCAACTCCCTCTAGTCTGGACTCGGGTGGTTCGGACGACTGATGGTCCGGACGACTTCTTGGAGATGAGTTATCTGGGTTTCTCACGCCAGAAATCGACAGGAATGAACGTGTCTGTCTATTTCCGGCCTAAATAAAGCGGAAAAGGGCATAGGAATTTTGACTCATGCTGGGGGGAGGGCGCACTGGAACTGGCAACTACTTATGTCAAGCAACAGGCTGTTGTATCAGCTGTTGATGTTATGTTTATGAGGAAATGGCGTGATTATGCGTTTAAAAAAACAGTTGAACTAAAAAAGCAGAAGAAAATAACAGATTCCTTTTAATATTGTAAATTTAGTTTTTCATCATGCTTAGGCTCACTTTTTGAACAATTTTATGGATCTAAAAATTATTTGTTTCGTTGTTTCATAAAATAAATTTCCAAAGTTATAATTTGTCGTACAATAAAATTTTACGTTTATTCTAGTGTTTTGGTGCGCGTTTGGTTCAGTGAGTGGGTGGCAAAAAGCTGAAATTTTTGGGTTTTTAAAGTGAACTTTAAAAACGTCTTTTTAATTTTAAATACCTTACGATATTATAGGTTTACTTTATATCTGTAAAAACCCGCCGCATGATCCGGAAGTTTTTTTATCTGGACGAAGGACCAGTTCCGAGGTGTCCGGATTAGAGGGAGTCGACTGTATATTGTCTTGTATAACAAAAATATAAACATATTGTATAAAAAAAAAAATACCCTGACATTCTAACTTATAGTCTATAATATTGGTATGTTTCTAGTATGTAAACATAAATTTGTAACACTTCTTAGTTTTCTGAAAAAGGTTTTTAATTTCTTAAACATATATAGGCCTATTATAAATGTAAGTAACATGTATTACTCCCTAACAAATCTAGCTCCAACAAATCTGGCAACCATGTTAGCCTATATCGTAGTCCTGTAATAAAAATGGCTGAAGATCCCATGTTAAATCCCATTTATAAGCGACTTTTGATTTGGTAATTTGTATTTGTATAGTATGTTGTATTTGTTTTAGATTGTTTATAATTGATTTCCCGTGATCTTTAAAGAGTCTAATTTCCTTATATATATATAGCCTATATAAAAAGGAAAAATTAAATTTAGTGTAATATTCTATTAAAACCTGTGGTCACCAGGTCAACCTCTAGTACCCAATGAGCTTAGGTTAGGTTGGCAGTACTTCTCTTTCCCAAAAAAAAGTCTTTGGCTGCAAAGATATCAGACAGGGCAGCATTTTGTAACTAAATTTTTTATTTGTAGTGGTTTAACAATTCGAAAGAATTTAAAATAGAAAATAGTACAGTCAGATTGAATATTTTGTCAATTACAACATATAGCCTAGGCCTACCTTATTTCCATCTAAGCTATTTCGTGTGTTTTCAACTTTTTAAATATTTAAAATAAATGGTCCTTGGTCAAAGAAATAAATGTCGGCAAATACAAAATAGTAGCCTATATTACGTTATATAGCCTAGTCCGATAAGGGCGGTAAATAGGGATTTTTATGCAAGCACGGAAAAACTTACCGGGCGAGTTAGGTAGGCTACGATACTTTTCATTATACTGCACGGAAAAAGTAGGCCTAACATACTTTAAATCATAATATCTTTTATTTCAGAAAATAATAACAAACCTTCAATTTGTTCTCACGATTTGAAATTTATGTTTATTGTGCAATTAGTGTTGATTTGGATATTATTTGAGTCCTTTACTCAGAAGTACATTCCGTTAATGGAGATAGGCTCAATGGTTTGTTTTAAAATATGATCTGGAATTTCAAGCTTATTATATCCCTGGAATGCATTTGAAAGTTGCTAAAAAAACATAAAAGGTGTATAAACCACTACAATAAAGCTACATTAAGCGATTTGTGGGTTGAGTGATGTCCATTCACTGTCGAAAATGTTGGACGTCGAGCCACTCGTCCAACATGCTCGACAGTGTATGGGCGCCACCCATGCCAACATCAAATTGCTTGCCAGAACAAGCCCAGTTCAGGGTTTTAAATAAGTATTCATCATATGAAACAAAAATTGGATAAGCGAACATAGACTGGTAGCGTGGGATTTTTGTGAATGATGGTTGGATATTGATTCTCAAAAGTGGAGACACTGTGACTCTGACCCTTGAATCTATATGTATATAGGCCCTAGTCAATGGTCTGGCTCAGTTTCCCTCTCGAGCTTATGTGGGGTGTGCGTTCTGGAAATCTTGTCTTTTAACGACAATAAACCGTTTTGGACGGAATTTATAAAGCTCTACCGAGAGCAACGAACTTTGTGGGATATCAAAAGTAAAAGCTAAAGTAACAAACATACGTGAAAAGTGGCAGCACTCCCAACATGTTTGATGCATGTATGGGGGAATTGTTGGGTTGGGTGGAATGTTGGACAATGTTTGGGTGCTTTCAAAAATCAGGCTTTGGAACTAACCTGTAATAAATGGGTTGGGTGGAATGTTCGACAGTGTTTGGGTGCTTTACTCTTATCAGGCTGTGAAACTAACCTGTAATAAATGTGTTGTTAACCTACCTCTATGATAACCCTACTGTATCTGTTTGACTTGATTCAACTTGAGTAAAATTTTCTAAATTGATGTTCAAAATTGTGTGTATTACGCTTTAAATTATGTTTTATATAACATTAAAATGTAACTTTTAAAACACTCAAACTTCTTAAATTAGCACCATCTAAATACTAAAAAAGTAGAAAGTAACAAGACAAAAGTGTTATTCTACATGCTACCAACTTATAAACGTTTACAAACTGGCAACGTTGGCAACTAACTGGCTTCGATTGTTTCGAAATGTTTCGATTACCATAATCAAAGTTAAGGTAGCAACCAATCAAAGTCTCTAGATAGGAAAGGTTACCTCATAGTCATGTAAACAAACTCAAACCCCTCGACCCGTTCCCTGTCCAGTGACGTCATTATAGTATAAAAACACCGCGCTACCATTAAAGATGTATGTTTCGTCGTACAAATCACCTCATTTTTTTAAAAATGAATGTATTAAACTATTTTTGGGGTTGCAGTTTTTTTAAATGATACTTAAGTTACACATTTCAACATTTGTAATTGTAAGAATATATCTTAACCTTTTCAAAAACATTATGTTTATGTCATTAATTTGCAATTTACAATAATAACAAAAGTATAATCATACAAATTTTAATTTATATTTTTACTGACTAAAATTTAAAATAAAAAGCAGTCATTAAAATTGTATTTAATATTTTTTACAGAATAAAAAAGAAAAAAATGTAATCACGATAATACATTTTAATCTATATAATAAAAATTAAATGCTATTCGTTGGTAAGCATCACTTGAGAACGGCTGGACCGATTTTGCTATTTTTTTGTTTTAAAATGTTCGTAATAGTCCGAATTAGGTTTTTATGAAAATACATTTTTGTGTGGGGTAACGTAAATACAGTGTGGGGTAACGTTTTAACTTATTTTTTTAAACTAAATGTAACAAATAAAAACTAATGTTTAACTTTAATTTTCTTTCAATTCGTGTGTTCTGTCCGGACGAGCCGAAGTCTCGAAAAAGTGTTGAAATGGGGTTGCTACCCCTATAAAATAAATACAAATTAAACTACCTTCCTACAAGCTGTAAACCTAAAATTATGTAATATTAAGGTATTTTTAAGAGAATACAAAACTATTTGCAATTTGATTATTAAGTCAGTGGGATAACTACCCTTAAAATTAAATTAAGCAATAGGGAAGCATTGCGGGTCGACTAGTTTGTAATAATAAATAAAAATACGATCTAACAAATTTTAATTTATATTTTTTTAAATACTAAAATGAGAAATATTTAGCATGGTAACTACTTATTTGCTAATTTGTAATAATAATAAATACGGTATAATAATAATAAACTCACCTATACAATGTTAAATGTTATGGCCTATGTCATCAGTCTTTGAAGCTTTTGAAGTCTAAAACACTTCTAAAACACTTTGTATACACTAATTTAGAAAAAGTTTAAGTTTAAACAAAAAACACAAGCCGTCAAACATTCACAAATAATGAGTAACGCCTATAAACGTAAACGACAGAGCTTTGATCACTGTCTAGGTATACTAATAACTACGTCACAGCCCCCACTCCACTTTTTTTGATATTTCCCGAATGAGGTAACCTTTCCTATCTAGAGACCTTGGCAACCAATTGCATAAAATAACAGACAAAACAGCTGATTCGGATCACCAACTAAAGGCGCGCCACCTGATAACTGAACAGAATCACATTATCAGTTCGTTTTTACTTTCTCCACCCTATACGTAGTATATGGAGAAAGTATTGTTTTCGTAAAAATGTTCGAATTTGAATTTTCAGTTGAATTATCTGTCTTGGTTGGTGCTCCCTGAACCCAAAAATATTTTTAGTGGAATTTTTTGTTTTGGTGCTCCCTGAACCCAAAAAAGTGTTTTTAGAGTGGTGTCTGTCTGTCAGTCTGTCTGTATGTATACACGACCAGAGAGGACACTATTGGTCCGATTTTCATGAAATTTGGTATGTAGGTACTAAACCCTAATATCTCCAGGCGTTTTTTCATTTTTTGGAATTTTTAATTTTTAAGGGTAATTTACCCCTAAAAACCCATAAAAAACGACAAAAATGCAAATTTCTCAAAAACGGCTCTAACGATTTTGATCAAATTTTCAGTATTTATAGTGCTTAAGATGCCAAACAAAATGACACCACCCGCTTTTATCAAAACTTCGGCGTTTTATAATTATGGGGAAATGTTTAAAAATAAACAAGTTTATGTTGTCAATCTAGATCACGGCGGCGGCCGCACGGGGTAGCACCATGGTAGCGATTACGGCCAGTAATTCAAAGGTAGCGCGATCGAATCCCGCCTTGGACAATAATTTTTTTATACGATTGACGTAGGTAGAATATTATTTTTTTGTTTTGTTCTAAAAAGTAATAAATAAAATGATTGAAAACAATATTATTTTGACTACAGTAAGTTGGGAGAAAGTTTGTGTCAGTTAACTGATACCGTTTATTATTTTTTTTGTTGTTTGTTATCCTTATATATCCTTATATATAATTCTGTAAGCAAAATTTTAGATTCAAAATTGTGGGAATTTGGTAAATCGGAGGATGATGGGAGAGGTGTCAAATTAAAGGTATCAATTCAAGGAACGAGGGAAAAATATAAGTTTTTTCTAAAATTAAAAATTAAGGGGTTTTTGAGATCCCCGAAAAACGAAAAATCGCCATAAGAAATACATGAGAATTTAAAAACATACAACAGCTGTTCTGCAGTTTACATTAAAACATTTTGGTATTAAATAAATAAATTAAAAACATAAAACAGCTTTCTGTAAAATAATATATGACAGTTAAAGTAAATTATATTTTTAAATAAAATCTGCTACTTATTAACCTATAAAAAATACACGTTGACACACACATAGAGAAACCTAAGAAGTGTGATTTTTGGAAGGTGTATGGCTGTCCTATTAACTCTTCATACATTAATACTAATATCATAAAGAGTTAAAGTTTGTTTGTTTGTTTGTATGTAGGGGGTAATCTCTGGCACTACTGAACCGATTGAAAAAATAGTTTTACTGATAAAAAGCTACACTTTACCTGAGTAACATAGGCTATAAAATTCATTTCGATAAAAACCTTTTTTACTTTCTCCACCCTATACGTAGTATATGGAGAAAGTATTGTTTATTTCAATATTTGTAAATTTAGTCCGAAAAAATTCTTAGGTTAGGCCTAGAATGATAAACCAACACATGTATTTACATTTATTAAGCCGGTTCTACACGATGCTACGAACGCTCGCTCCAATGTTGGACCGAACGTTTGGGACAAGTAAGTTCGACAGATGGTACTGCGAATGTTCCTGCTACACAGTGAACCGAATGTTTGATCCAATATTTAAGAAAACAGTTTGGTACAAACGTTGGCCCAGTTGCGAAAATGGACGAGGATGACAGTCTATAATAATAAATTATGTTTTAATTGTACACATTTAACGAGTTAAAAATCCCCACATCATATTTAGGCAGGCCTAAATAAAATTTGTTTTTAAAATAGTACACTTTTAAAATTATATTTTTTAAAGGTATAGTATCTAATTACCGGTAATCTGTTTCTGATTTTTCACGGGTACTTACTAGTATCAAGTATGAAATATAAATTGTAGCCTACTTAGGCTACCTGTGAAAATTTAAATGAATAATATTACTGATTAAAATTAAACACAGAGATAAACATAAACAAGACGGGTCTTTGGTGTAAATAGAGAGTAAAAATAATGCTTCATATGAACGAGTCGTGTAGCCGTTGAATCGAACCAACGAACATTTTCCTTCAAACGTTGGAGGCATCCCTTTGACTCGGTGCAAAAATACCGACATCGACCCGAACATGGTCAAATGCGAATGTTCGACGCTCGCCATTGGACGCTCGTAGGTTTGAACAACGGCCACACGATGTGACGAACCATCAAACGTCCAACGTTGGAAGGTGTTCGTAGCATCGTGTAGAACCGGCTTTTACCATAACAATAAATTGAATAAAAGAACAGATAATAATATATAGCTGTCTGTTCAAATATTTCCATTAACAGCTGATTTCAAAATTTGAAGCAATTATTTTTGTATTTCTAGATTTTAGGTTAGGGTTTTAAAGTGTAGACCAGAGCCTTGCTGGTTCTTTTAACCATTATTATAACTGCTGTTATGAAATATAAGAAATAATTTGATTTGAACATTTATCATTATTTATTATCTTCATTTTGAGGTTATTATTATTAATCATATAACTTTATTATAAATAAAACATAACATTTGTTTTTAGAAGGTTCCATTGGGGGTTGGCGTGCGGAGCACGCAGGGGTCTCCCTTAGTATAATAAATTAAGAGAAGAAAATTGGAAGCCCTCTTTTCTCCTAACAGATATACTCAAACAAAATAATCCTAATACAATTCTAGAAATAATTGATATGATAATAGCAGCAAAAATTCCAATTTAAATAATACATAAGTATAAAAAGATAAAGTATGAACAAGATACAGCAAACATAATTATATGTAGTAACCTGGCTCGAGGTGCTTATATCCATGGTCCGCATCCTTTTCGGTTTAAGAATACCAGAAGGAACTCTGGTGAGAAAAAAATCCCATATCACATACCAATATTCCCTAATCCATAGTTCTAAAAAAATCCAATATAAATCCTACTTTCTGTAACTAATGAGACTTACAAAACATATTATGAACACATAGGAACTAAAACACACAGTAGTGACACTTTCCTCATATAAATAAAAAAAAGAAGAACAATCAGTGATTTGTTTTATAAAAGTGCTAGAAATAGAAAAAAGTACAGTGATTTTTTATAAGGGCTACATGGAACTCCAAGCCCGCCTATAATAATAGGTATCAAGAAAAAAAAAAGAAAAAGAAAAAAGTTAACATCGTCTGCAGTCAGCTGTTTTACTTCCCTATTTTGCAATTTTTAGATTTGCTTTGCTTTTGCTACTACAACTTGTACTTGCTATAGTTGCTATGAGATGAGTGCTATCCTGCAGTTCCTGCTATGCCCTAAGCTAGCATACCTAGATTACCTAGTGATAGTGAAGTGGTAGTGAGTTGAGTTGATTTGATATGTGATGCGTAGGTTTGATTGAGTATGCATTTGTGTTAAATACTATTCTTGTTCGAGTATAATTAGTGTTTTTCAAGCTTCAACGAACGAGTATTTTACGAACGAAAATGGCTACAGAATTTGGAACAGGAAAATCAATTTTTATATTGGCTATTGTGCTTGGATGTTTTGCTATCCTTTGGCCAAAAATATTTTACCCAATGTTACAAGAAACTGTTACTACGAAACCTACTATTGTTACCAACCAAGGTATGCTGCAATATCCTGTCAGTTAGGTTTACAAAAAATGGTATCTCGTAGTTTTAATTATCCTAGCTGTAGTTATGCAAATTTTCTGAGATGTTTTGTGAAATTATTAAGTTTGATGTACAGGTTATTTAATAACTCTGGTTAAGTTTCTTAAACCCCTTTATTACCTTTAGCCCCTGCAAATATCTTTAAAAAGGATGACTTTTTTTGTATGTGAGAGTAGTACTGCCAACCTAAGCACATAATTGTTTTAAAATTTTGTATGACAAGTTTTAGCGAAAGTGTAGGCTACAATAGGCCTTCGACTCAATACCATAGGCTACTGCGGCAGAGGTCAACGTATACGCAGAAAAATGCTCTAATACATAGGCCTAATTGTAATTTTCAATTTTATTTCTGGCATAAATTTACTTAACAATCCTCAGCTGATATGTTTGCAGACGATGACTGTATAGAGTAGTGTTGCCAACCTAAGCACATTCTACTTTTGAATGTTAAAAGCAGGTAAATATACTGTGACTAAATACTATAAGTTAGAACTTCATCCTACTTTTTTTTTAATGCTTGCATTTCTGTTATTCAAAACAACTTATACTCCGTTTAGGGAGAGTCTGCATTAAAAATAGGAACTGCGACTTACCCCAGCCAATAGGCGCCTCCTGACTGACGGATTTAATGCGGTTCAACTGCCCCAATTCACATAGGCTATAGTCAGGAGATAGAGTAGGCCTACCTGAGTTAGTATCGTGCTGCCAGTCTGAGTGGATGTTTGTCATATTTTATATGTAGGCTATCAATTGACTTTTCTGCTTGTATAGTGTAAATAAGTGAACATATGCCTAATTCGGAAAAGTTTAGTTGATAGTTTAAAGGGATTTCATAAGCGTTAAGAATGGAATACTTTTCGCTGGTTTGTATAAACAAAATGGGGCAAGTGATATGTTGTAAACGAGACTGTTGCATTAGGCCTAGTATTTACAATACAGTAACTCTAGAAAACCCAAACATGACTGTGGAAAGTGCAATGGAAAAGATAGCGCGGATGGCAGGTATTAGAGAATAGAAGTGTAATGTAACATTGTTTCTTAGTACAAGAAAAACCGTATCACTTCCTAGAAATCTAAAAAAAAAAAAACTCTAAACCTAGGTGTAATGGTTTTTTGAAAAACTGGATGAATGGTAATTGTTTAAAAAATTAAAAGTTAATACGTTTGACAATTAATTATAAAGAAATTAGGCCTACATATATGTTAAAACAAAATAAAGAATTATCCCAAATCTACTATCAACCGATAATGGATATTTTATTACAGTTACAGTATTTTGATAGTTTTAAAATTTGATTAATTCTTACTAACTTTGAAAAGAAAAACTTGAGCTCATTTACATTATCTAGCCTATAGGCCCTACATAATTAATTTGCTATGGGTTATTTTGTGAGTAGAACTCCTAGAGATTTTTTACCAATTTTGACGTTTTAGGTATCATTTTAAAGAGCTCACTCTGAAGTTGTGTGTCCCAAATGAGCTCAATGTATGTTAAGGGCTTCGCCCCAGTGGCCCTCAAAGTTACCATGTTATCCTTATGCCAGATAGGATTTGTTGATTGAATCATTATATTTTGACAGCTGTTGTCATAACAAATGCTAGCAAAACAGGAAGAACAGATGTTTTTATTTTTATAAAACACATTTGTAATTCGATTACTTAAGTCAAAGGGATGAAATGGGATAACGACCCTTAAGAAGTAAATAAAGCAATTAGCGAAGCATTGGTAGGTTCACTAGTACGTATTCTTAGGCTACAGACTCTTAATCTCGGGTACGGGCCTACATATACGTAAAAAAAAATATAGAATTATCCCAAAACTACTATCCGTTAATGGATATTTAATTATAGTTATTTTCATAGTTTTAAAATTTGATTAGCCTAATTAACTTTGAAAAGAAAAAACATGAGCTCATTTACATTATATATTCTTATAGACTCTTAATATCGGGTACGGGTTTGTGCCGATTTCATCCAAAATTCAAACTCAATTAGGCCTATCTACAAACTAGGGGCGCTGATCCTGGGTGTTTCGCTTCGCTCGCAGTTGGAAAACTCGCTAAAGGCTCTCGCTAATCTTTGGCTCATTTGTACTTTGGTGACCGAGCCTGGCTCAGTATTTTTATCATGTGGATTGTATCTATAATGTATCTATTCGAATACTTAGTGACTTTAAGGGTGGTATAAAAAGAAGTTGTATCTCTATTCACCTTCTTTCTAAGTGACTTGAAAGGTAGTATGAAAAGAAGTTCAGAGTTGAAATTTTATGCGCATTTTTGCAGACATAAGACCTAGCGCATTCGATTCCTGACGTCAAAAAACCCCTTATATACAAATTTTCATTAAAATCGTTAGAGACATTAGCGAGATCCCCGAAATAAATAGGCCTATACAAGAATTGCTCATTTAATAAGATAAGATATTAAATTTAAACTTGAACTGGACTTATGAGAAATAACACTATATAAATAAAAACAGAACACAGTTTCTCATAAAAAACGTTTAAAAATTCAAACGCGTTTCGATGACCAAGTCATCATCATTATAAGTTATAAGTTTGTAACCATCACTGATGATGATGACTTGGTCATCGAAACGCGTTTGAATTTTTAAACGTTTTTTATGAGAAACTGTGTTCTGTTTTTATTTATATAAGATAAGATATATACTACATAGAACATTATAACCTATGAATAGATATACAGTAGCCTATATATTTACATCAATCTTATTCATGCCCACTACCTAGGCCATACTAACTCAATAATACTATTTTTGCTTTGTTGCCGAAAATAGGCTTTCTTTAAAATATTGTATATTTTTGCGGCACTTCACTAGGTCTTTTTTTAATCCTCATAATAAACATTTAATTACTTATTTATAATTTTGAAAATAGCCTAGTTTTATTTAAAATTACTTGACAATGATTGAATATTAAAATATATTAAGGAATACTTATTAGTGTGCTTAAGATCGGAAATAATTCTTTTAAAATTAAAAACAGATGGTTTTACATTTCCTCATGTCGAAGGTTGACATATCTCTGCGGAATATTTGAACCAATCAGATAACTAAGCCTCCTCTTACTTGTAAATACTGTAGGCCTATTGCTTTTCTTAGTCTTAGCTAAGATATGTCAAATGATTTCGTTTAATGTAATTCTTGTTTAGGCTAGTTTGGTTAAGATATTGCACTACTTGGAAAACTGATTTCTTTAGGAATCGTTGGACATTCTTAGTTTTCACACTGATTTAAATAAAAACCCGAACCACAAAACAAGGAACAAAAACAATAACTAAACAACTAAATTGTAAGTTATGTTTAATACGTTACCCTTATGTACATTTCGATGACATGGTCATCATCCTCAGAGGGTTTTAACACTACTAAAGTATACATACAATATTGCAGAGCTTTTTGCGGTAACCGTTAGTAGTAAAAGGATATTTATTAAATTAAACTCAGTTGTATGCAATGTCTTGTCTGTATGAAGTAGGCTAAAATCTTGTCAAAAGTTTAAATTTGACTTAGTTTTCCGATGTTTCCGTAAATCTGTTTATATTGGGGCATGTAATGGATTATTTAGTAGGTCTATATTAATATTACCTGCGGGTCTTATTAGCGAATTTCCATAGGAAAAATGACCTATTGCAGTGGCCTTTATGGTAAGACCCAAGGTCGGGGAGTAGCAAATGAGCACGTTCCCTAGAACACGTTTTGGAGTGTCATTAAAAATCATATATATATGTGTTCGCACTCTAGCGGCCGCATTTTAAGTCCGATTTGGTCCTAATTTGGTACACATGTTGGTTGTCTATGATGCTCCCAGGACGAGTTCGCTAGCCAAAAAAATCCAACAACCGGAAATATGTTTTTTGATCAGAAGTCACTATTTCTTGAGAATTTTACTACGATAATGACATTTTTTAAGAATGTTTTCTAAAAATATAAATGTAGGATGTTATTCTGCACATTTTGTTTTTTTACGCGACCTTATAGCTCACTTGGTTCCCCCAAAATCGATCAAAAAGTAAAATACCATAAAAGGCCCAGTTCGAAGCCAAGTGTTGCAAACTCGCGCGGCCACTATTTGCAAACAAATTCTACTAATAGGCTATATGGCGTACACACAGACAGCTGTTCAACGCCTTCGTTAGTAGACCTATTTCCCAAATTGTTGGTTGAAACCCTAAAACATAGGCAAATAAACTTAATTTTGGAAATTTGCTCAACTCATGTCAGCGGCCCAGCTGCGTGGTCGAGTTATTGATTCTTATATTCGAAAAGTTTTAATTTGCTGGGGAAGTTGTGGTAATTAATTAATTTAGGTTTGCCCTTCTTAGTTTGACATTTGGCCTTGGCCGCTCGGCCCGCTGTTGGACTAGAACCTTTCGCGATTTGTTTTTAGACATCCAATTCTCATTATATTCCGTTTTTCAAGGATCATTTTCATCTTAATATTATGAAATGTTTCAGCCTTTATTCATGTTAATTCATCTTTAGAATACATAAATACGAAACATATCTCAATACCGAAAGATTTGCTTCTGACTTCTGACAAAGTAGCCTAATAGTAAAAACAATTACTGGATGAATTTACCAAATGTGCCATTATACAGGGTGAGTTTTAAATGCCCCCCCCCTAATTTTTTCCGCATTTCTTAAGATATCGACTCCCAACCACCGCCGAACATCAATGATTAGTTTATACTTTCTTTTGATGAGGTTTACATTTTTGGCCGCCATCTTGGATTCGCCAAATTGGAATCAACTTTTATTTTTTAAATGTAAAGGTAAGGTTGTGACCCATCATTTCAAACTATTTTTTCCCATAGAACACGATGCCGCAATCGGTTTTTAATTATCTGCGTTCGTTCTCAAGATATTAACAATTTTGTAAAAAATTTTAAATTTTCAAAAATTCCTTGTTTTATTAAATTTTTAAAAAATATCGACCCTTTATCATCAGATATCACAGTTTGGTAGTAGCTTATAGATTTTTATTAAGTTATAAAATTTTACTGCCATCTTGGGTATACACCATATTGGATTGAGATGCTTGTTTTTAATGTAAATGTGGTGTTGTGACACATGATTTTGAACTAATTTTTACGCTTTACATGCTGCCGCAATCAGATTTTTAATTTAAAATCCTTTAATTGTTTTTAAATAAATAATTATAATAAAAAAAAAAAAGACATTGTAAGCTTATTTTTGTCACTTTTAAAACAAAAAAAAAAAAAAAAAACACTTTCAAACTTTAAAATTATAATACATTAACTAGTAAATCAAAGCTGTAACATTAAAAGCTGTATTACAAATTGTAGAATACTGATTAATGATTTTAAAGATACAAAAACCTACTCTTTGAGGCTTCACACAGTAATTACTTTAACAAACTCGCCAGCAGTCCTCCTGTTGTGTGAGAGTGCTGTATGGTTAAAATTACAGAAAGGTGTTGTAAAGGGTTACCTGGCATAAACAGCTGATTAGGCTAGCAGCTGATAGCATTGTTGTAAATCATGGCTATTTAAAACCGCTGAAAATTCTAGTTCTCATGTTACTTGTGTGGTACATTCTAGTTTTTAAAAGCACAGTTTTGTTTGATCGTGGATATTATGTCATTGTGTGAACATAATATTTAAATCGTAAGTTTGTTAAAAAGGTGGGGCTAAGGTGTTATTTTTAACTTTGAGTAATAGTTCTAAAAATCTGCATAGGCTAGTTAATATGGCTCGCACTCTGCAAGAAAAGGTACAGATAATCTTACTTTATGGTGCTTCAGAAGAAAACGTTCATGAAACTGAAAGACGTTTCAACAATTTACATCCCGACAGGCCAACTTGCAGGAAATATGTCAGAGAATATAGAAAAACCGGAAGTGTTGCAAAAGTGTTAAAAATCCTGGTAGGCCTAAACAGAATGATGACACCAAGATTGAAATTGTGGCCGAATTTGTTGAGCATCCCCAGTCTTCAACAAGGTCAGTTGCTAGGGCTATTGGAGTTTCGCAGAGAAAAGTTGTTAAGTTTAATACACTGAAATCAAACAAATTTCATCCTTATAAGATCCATTTACACCAAGAATTGAACGACGACGACCCAGATAGAAGGCTGCAGTTCTGTGAATCTAAGCTACTACCAAACTGTGATATCTTATGATGAAGGGTCGATATTTAAAAAAAATTAATAAAACAAGGGATTTTTGAAAATTTTAAATTTTTACAATATTGTTAATATCTCGAGAACGAAAGTAGATAATTAAAAACCGATTGCGGCATCGTGTTCTACGGAAAAAAATTGTTTGAAATGATGGGTCACAACCTTACCTTTACATTTAAAAAATAAAAGTTCATTCCAAGATGGCGGCCAAAAATGTGAACCTCATCAAAAGAAAGTATAAACTAATCAATGATGTTTGGCGGTGGTTGGGAGTCGATATCTTAAGAAATGTGGAAAAAATTAGGGGGGGGGGGGCATGTAGAACTCACCCTGTATACGTATAATGCCACATTTGGTAAATTCATCCAGTAATTACATGATTTCTTCAAAAATGAGGCATCTACTACAGTAAAGTGCTAAAGTCAGTAAACTGTTAACTTTCTACATATTTCTAAAAGTGTTAAATAATGAAATCAGAAAATATGATTTAAGAAAATTTTATGTGTACCACTAATTAATTATGAAGTGAGAAAATAAAACACTTTATGCTTTTAAACTTTAAACGGCAGAGGTGCCAATGTGTACGCAAAAATATGCTCTAGTAGGGTATGTAATGTTCAAATCTATTTTTAAATGTCTTAAATAAATGAAAAGAGAAAATATAATTTACAAAATTTAATTTATAATTTAATTTTAACAGAAAATGAAACACTTTAAACTTAACCCTAGAACCGGCAGCTTTAACGAAAATTTATTTTTTGGCGTGTGCAAGCATTTATTCAAAAATTTGCCGAAAATAGTAAAAATTAACCCCAATCCAAAAGTGTTCCGTAGCTTTTTTGTAGAAAAAGGTTAAACAAATTTATATGTGCCAGTAAAAAAATGATAGATGTAAAATTTACAAAGTTATTAGCTCAAGAAACAAAAATTGTTCAGTTACGAAAAATAAAAGTTCAACTTTATTAGGTCTACATAAAAAGTAGTAAACATTTTTTGTAACTTTTTCCATAAATATAAAAAAGTTTCGTAATTTAGTTCTAAATAGAACTATCTGTATAAAAACATTTAAACATTTTCAAATTTCTTATTTTGAAAACACACGAGTTTTTATGTTCCTACTACAAGACTGCTATCAAAAGTATGCCAAGTTTGAAACGTAATTTACTAATATATGCTTTGCCAAAAAATGAAATATTATTATAACAAAGTGAATAGAATAAATCAAGGAATTGAACTGTATACTTGTAAATTATCTTTTCATAAAAGTGTTTGACTTAGAATTATTTGAATAACGAAATTGAGAAAAAGTATAGAAATCTCTCGTCTGTACAATCTATACGTGATGCACGCGCAAACTCCTATGTGTAGCCATGTTGTAAAAGTCCGTTAGGCTTCAGTTTCAAACGTTAGATGAGACCGTATTAGCAGTCACTTTCCCACGGTCCTACACAATAAACTGTTAGCATATTTGGTTTACAGGGAAAGTTAGCTTGAATCATTATGTTTACAAAGATACCAAAATAGATCTAAACAAAGGTTGTGATCACACAGCTATCATGTGTAATAAATAACGCTGTTTATTAGTTGGAAAACTGACCAATATTGCAAGGGTCTACAAAACGCCCCACAACTTAAGAACTAATTTGTCCGATTTTTGATTGGATGTATTAGATAGGTGAAATTGTGAAGAATCCAACGATATGTAAGGTTAACTAAGAAAACCCACTACTGGGCGGGCTGTAGAGATCATTGAATCAATCCCATGTGTATAACAAGGGCAAAATGCATTTGTTCCATCGATATAATATTTTTAATCGATGACAATAATAAAAAAGCTTGAAGTTCTAACTTACAGTCTCTTGTCACTGCATGTTTCCATCTTGTAAACATGTTATATGTAAGTTGGCAACATCAATTCTGTTGTTTTATAGAACAGAAATGCAAGCAGTAAAAAAAATGTTAGAATTTTTCTACAAAGAGCCGAAGCTCAAACTTTCCCAAATAGTCTCTCGGTGCTATTTTTAGCGAATTTCCAAAGGAAAGATGAGCTATTGCAGTGACCCTTATGGTAAGACCTAAAGTCAGGCGTAGTAAATGAGCACCGATCATGGTCTCCAGAACACGTTTTTGGGGTGTCATTAAAATTTGTATGTCTATGTAGCCTATTCACACTCTAACGGCCGCATTTTAAGTCCAATTCGTACCAAATTTGGTACACTCAGTGGTTGTCTTAAGTCACTCGTACAAGTTCGTTATTTAAAAAAATCCATCAACCGGAAGCACGTTTTTTGACTAGAAGTAACTATTTTTTTTGGATTTTTCGAACTAGAATGAAATTTTTTTGGGGTTTTATCTAAAAAAAAAATGTAGGATATTCTACACATTTTGTTTTCTTACACGACCTTATAGCTCGCTTGGTTCCTCAAAAATAAATCAAAACGTAAATACTGTAAAAGTACCCGGTTGAAATCCATGTGACCGATGTTATCTGAGGCCGATGGCTGAGTGTTCGCTGAGAGCAAAGTGAAGCAGTCCATAACCCAAGGCCGCAAGGTCAAGGTGCAATCTCGCAAAGCGAATTTTTCCGCTGCAAGTGGAACGAAGGAATGCGTGAGTTGAAGCTGGAGGCTTAGGTGCAAACAAATTATACACATTTTGTATCCTACACACAAGCAGCGTCTGTGATTGATTCAGCGCCTTCTTAAGTAGATCATTTCTCAAATTGTTTGTTGAAACCCTAAAAACATATAAACTTAATTTTGTAAATTCGCTCAACTCACGTCAGTTCAGCTGCATGGTCAAATTATTTTATCTTAGCCTACACTGGACATAAGTAAATGGGTCAGTCCATGTCAAATCAACACAGTTTTTATTAAATTTTTATTTCACCATCTCCGATTTGGTTGAAATTTGGCATACTTGTAGCCTTTGTATAAACTAAGAAAAATACAAAATTTCATTTAAAAATGTTTATCCGTTTAGGATTTAGAGCTATGTAAAGTTACCAAAAAACGCAAAAAAAAGCTCGGCCGACTATATTTTAAACTGTAATTTTAGCTCTCCTAGTTGACTTAGAGAGATGGGAGTGGTGTCATTTTGTTGCATTTGTTGTGCCCTTTCATATGATATACATCACAATATATGTTAAGATAAAAATATTTTTTTCAAATTCAAATTGAAATTTTTAATTTGAAATTTTGAAAAATGCGTACTTTTGAAAATTTTCAAAAAAATACATGTTTTTCAATATGTTTTTATTAGTGGATTCTCAAAGTATAATAATGGGATTCCAATGGGTTCACTTACATTTAAATTTTATAGCGAACACAGTTTTGACTAAAATGCGCAAACTAAAGGGTTTTAGTCAAAATATACGAAGTATTTTTATATAACTAATGGGAGAAACATTAAAAAGCATTTTTAATATGCTTTTAATGAGCTGCCTTATAAATAAAAATTATAATATTAAACTTAGGTTAAGAATATTTAATTAAGTTGGTCTATAAATTATTTCATTGTTAATAAATTACCTATAGTTTTTTTGCTTCCTCATTACCTATATACTAAATTGAATGAAATTTAATTAGGATCTAGAAAGAAGGCTTGAAAAATAACAGCAAAACATGTTATAGTATTGAATAATTTGCCTTTAATAAAATAACAGTTACCTTGTTTATATGAGCTAGACAAATAAAACTTATTTGTTTAGTTGCTTCAGTGCTTCATTTGATTTTGCAGTGTCTTCCTCGGAAAGTTTGTATATTTTTCCTGTGGGCGTAGTAGGGTCAACTGTACACAATATATCATTTAAAGACGTCCACAAAATGTCAGGTTTTCCACTTGGGTATGAAAAAGATGGGGAAGGACCAGCTGGGTGCAGAAATGTGACTTTTACTTCGTCTTCACTTTCATTTTTATCTAGCACATAAGCTAGCCACCATTTACTGTCATATTTAACAGTTACGTAACCATTACCATCTGCCATGGACATTTTCCCAATCAGTTTTGTGGTGCTCGCTGTGCTGTAATTTGTGTCATAAGAAAAAGCTTTTACTTTGATTTCGGTCAAGTTGTCTTTGATTGGCAAATAAGCATGGAACTGTTGAGTTCCTTTTATGGTCTGTGCTTTTTCAAAAACTTTTCAGTATCTATATACTCTTTTTGCTTGACAAACTCAAAGTTAACACTTTTAATATTTTGGATCGACCAATCAAAAAGTTGTTGAGGCGTTAGTATTTGATTTTCATAAGGTCTATGAAAGCTTGCCCTTGTAGCCAACATTTTGACCAGACCACCCACACCATCACATGCTCCTTTACCATGACCTGTAGCTGAAAAGTGCCACTCTGCCTCTATTCCAAAATCTTGGGAATGGAAACAGAGATTAGAAAAATTAATTTTATTTTTGTATTGCGCTGCACTTCCGTTGGAAAAGTAATACATTTTCTCAATATCAAACTAAAAGTAACTTTTCAAAAACTGAATGAGCTTTTTTTGAAAGCAGTAGACAGCTGTATTATTGTGCTCAAGACATTCAGAGATAATAACACAGCTGGCATGTTTTACTTTATCATCTTGATTATAATAAATTACATACAGGTGTATTGTCACAAAGTCACTTGACCAGTGGTAACTCTGGGCTTCATCCTAAACTACAAAAGCATAGTTTTCTGAGAAATCGAGTGTGACTACACACTCATTTTCATTCAATGTTTCTTTTACTTCATTCATAAAAGAGCTTTGTTGTTTAGCTATAAAATCATGGCGAACTAACTGACCGAGTTTGTCACATAACATCTCAAGGAACTTAGTTGAGCTTTTTTAATTATCTCAAGATTACACCGGTCCACTGCAACCCATTGCCGAAAAGATATATTTTCAATCATATTTTCCTCAAAAACATTTTCTAATAACTATAGGTAATTTATTAACAATGAAATAATTTATAGACCAACTTAATTAAATATTCTTAACCTAAGTTTAATATTATAATTTTTATTTATAAGGCAACTCATTAAAAGCACATTAAAAATGCTTTTTAATGTTTCTCCCATTAGTTATATTAAAATACTTCATATATTTAGACTAAAACCATTTAGTTTGCACATTTTAGTCAAAACTATGTTCGCTATAAAATTTAAATGTAAGTGAACCCATTGGAATCCCATTATTATACTTTAAGAATCCACTAATAAAAGCATAGTGAAAAACATGTATTTTTTTGAAAATTTTCAAAAGTACGCATTTTTCAAAATTTCAAATTAAAAATTTCAATTTGAATTTGAAAAAAATATTTGTATCTTAACATATATTGTGATGTATATCATATGAAAGGGCACAACAAATGCAACAAAATGACACCACTCCCATCTCTCTAAGTCAACTAGGAGAGCTAAAATTGCAGTTTAAAATATAGTCGGCCGAGCTTTTTTTGGCGTTTTTTGGTAACTTTACATAGCTCTAAATCCTAAACGGATAAATATTTTTCAATGAAATTTTGTATTTTTCTTAGTTTCTACAAAGGCTACAAGTATGCCAAATTTCAACCAAATCTGAGATGGTGAAGAAAATCCTTGTGTTGATTTGGCATGGACTAACCCAAATAGCAGGACGAAAAGCATAAGAAGCTGGAAGAAACAATAAATACTGCCATACAACATAAATACATTTTCATAAAACGAGTTTCAGAAAACATCATGTTTATCAGCTAAGAATAGACAAAAAATTGCTTGATATTAACTTAAATATTTGCCTATTGGATATGCAAAGGTTTAATAACATGATGTTAATTATATAAGTTCCTTTCCACTTTGAACTGCAAAAGGTTGGTATAATCAGGGCTGGATCTACATATTTTGCGCCTATGGGCCCACACGAAATTGCGCCCGCCCCACAATTAAAAGCACTCTATACCCAACCAAATGTTGTTTAGTTTACATTGAATTTGCAATATTTTTTATACCTTACAAAAAAAAAGTGTTAATACTTTTCTTTCTCCGAATTTGCTCAGGTTGATTTAATTAGTAGTAAAAACATTTTTTTATATTACCAATGAGTTAATGAGATTTACAAATTGTTATTAAAACAAAATATACCGTAGTATATTATGTAGTTTGAGTTGCATAAAAATAACTGTTTCATCCATAGAGAAATATTATACTCAATTTGTATTAATACTTTTGCATGATTAGGCCTACACCAACAGGAGGTGAGGAGGCTAAATGTAATTTTACTTTTAAGAATCTATTAACTTTATTACGTAATTTTTACAAGTGAAATTCAGAAGTGGTTTTGCAAAATAATGAAAGACACATCAATTTCAAATCACGTATTTCAAGTTTATTATACAGTTTAAACAATTAAACCCAATAAACAAACATGTAAATGTAACCATTAAAGCGTGTTTCAGAGAATCTGACTTTTAAGATTCAAACTACAAGAGATAGGATAGTTAATTGTTTAGTATTTAATAAAATATTATATGTTTAAAGTGTGAAAACAAATTGAATTGGCAGAAGTTTACTGGAATTTCTTACGCCTTGCTTTAACATTGTCAAACTCTTCTATTAAGTCAATGCAAACAACAATTCCTACATGGGCGACAAGAGCGGGCGAGTGATTTTTGAATTAACAAACAAATGTAATTCCTTTAAGCCTACTTTGAAGCAGCTACAAACCAAATACTAAATATAACATTTTTATATTTATCTAAACGATGGAATTATATGAATATCTGGTTCTGGTGACATCATTTCAAATGGGTTTACCTCAAAATTAAAATAACGAAAATTGTAAAACTTGGTTTGGCTACAGTTTTAGAAAATATTTTGAAATCATAAATTAAAAAATAAATATACCCTACTAAAAATAAAGAAACAATAGTTTATAATAAATATCACGGATTTTATTAGACTTATCATAAAAAAATTAAATAAAAACTAGCATGTTTTAGTTTGGCCTAAATTAGATGTAAAGACTTTTTAACACTGTCCATTCATGTTAGTAAAAATGAAAGTGGGATATAATAGGAAGTGGAGTTCATTTTAGAAGAGTACTGACATCTTTCATTGCTAGGTGTTGAGGGCAAATATACGAGAAAAAAAAACAGTATTCACCATCTTATCACCAAGTGAAGGACCTTGTACTGCTCATTGATAGTAAACTGACTTTGAGAGATTATTTTAATACGTGTAATAGAGATTTTTGCATAGGCTTACCTTAAAAAAAATGCAAGATCTTCTGTTGTTATATGTCAGAGTGCTATTTGTAAAATCTCTTATTCCATATTTTACTTACTGTGACACCGTAGTTGGTGACAAGTCCGTGGAACAGACTTATAACAGTCCATGCAACAGACGTAGTTGGCTAACAGATTATACCTTTATTATAAAACTCTTAACATCTTAAAACTGAATGGTCTACGAACATATCGTACTCGGATGATGTTACATTCTATTCTACAAACTGGAGTGCCGACTTACCTGGCAGAAAAGTTTGTCTAAATCTCTAAAATAAATGCAAAGAGCACTAGAAGAGGTGGCACTATGCTTGCCATATCTTTGCACCGGACTATGAAGTGTACAAAATCATTTATTGTGGCCGCTTCCCGTCTGTGGAATTCACTACTGGATGCAATTAAGTCTGTCGACGGCCATGTCCAGTTTACAAAGCTGTTGATAGATATCAGATCTTATTTATTGTGCAGAGTGGATGATACATCCCAGTTTTGAGGCGTACTTTAGAAGTTTTTATTGTTCAGTTCCTGTATGAATGTGTAATTCTGATTGTTTTAAGTATTTAGGCTAACCTGTAGGCCTAAGTATTAATTACTGTTGAGGGTTTTATAAATTTGTACACATTTATTTTTATTTGTTAAAGAACTATTCATTTTTAACCCTTGACTACTACGGACGTCTTTTGTCCCATAACTACTACGGAGGGGTCTGTCAGACCGCTTTGTTTAAACAAGTGTGGTTACTTAAAAAAAAAAATATATTTAAGTAGCATTCACACTCTAAACTTTTTTAACTTTGTTTTAATAACCTAATAAGAAAAAAAAATCAAATTTCGTTTTTGTATAATTTTTTGGGGTTTTTTAATTTTATACTGTAAAACATGCAATATATATTATACAAATTTTTAAATGAAAATTATGTTTGAATTATTTAAGGAAACCAACATATCTGTTATTGTTGAGTACCATAGTAACAAGGACAACATATTTTTCAACTGTAAACATGCACATGTTCTTATTTCAACTGATCGATGTTATGTGTATAATCACTACGGAACGTTTCTCAGACCGCAACAGATCGATAACTCACAAACCGGCTTTGATTTCATTCGTGCGATTTCCACTGCTCAACTGACCACTCAAGATCAGGAAGGTACTGTGAAGCGCGTGATACAGTGTTCCAAGGCGAGGGAGAAATCCATGTTGAAATTTCCCGCGCGGTCTGATAGACGGTCCGTAGTAATTAAGGGTTAAGAATGTTTTGTTATAAAAGTTTGTAATTTTCTATTGGGGTTAGGTGGAAGAGAAGTTAATTCGACCACGCAGCTGGACTGCTGACGTGAGTTCAGCAAATTTCCAAAATTAAGTTTATATTTCTATGTTTTAGGGTTTCAACCAACAATTTGGGAATTAGGTCTACTCACGAAGGCGTTGAACAGCTGTCTGTGTGTACGCAATATGTTAGTAGAATTTGTTTGCGCCTAGTGGCCTCGCGAGTTTGCACCACTTAGCTTCGAACCGGGTACTTGTATGGTATTTTACGTTCTGGTCGATTTTGGGGGAACCAAGCGAGCTATAATGTCGCGTAAAAAACCAAAATGTGCAGAATAACATCCTACATTTAAATTTTTAGAAAAAACGTTTAAAAAATGTCATTCTCGTAGTAAAAATCTCAAAAAATAGTTACTTTCGGTCAAAAAACGTACTTCCGGTTGTTGGATTTTTTTCGCTAACGAACTCGTCCGAGCGACGTAGACCATCAACATGTGTACCAAATTTGAACCAAATCGGACTTAAAATGCGGCCGCTAGAGTGCAAACACACATATATATATATATATGAATTTTTATTGACACCCCAAAACGTGTTCTGGGGACCATGATCGGTGCTCATATGCTACTCCCGACCTTGGGTCTCACCATAAGGGCCATTGCAATAGCTCATTTTTCCTATGGGAATTCGCTAACTAGATAGTCCTAACCTCGCCTCCAAAAAATAAAGTCACTATCTATCTATATTTTTGTAAGTTCAGTATTAGCATTAATAAAAAAATATAAGACAGAAGAGGTGATAATTAGGTTTTTGTTGGAACAGTAGGAAATAATGTTGGTTAGCTAGCCCGCCATCCACCATCGGTAAATTTGTTAGATTTACCCTAACGAAAAAATATGTTATACAGAAAACTTTTGTTGCTGTTAACCTGACATTCCTCTACTTTTATCAATGCCTGAACATCTATCTGAGGGAGGTAATTTTGGCACTCCCTACATTTTTTTAAGATAAAAAGATTTAATAAAATATATAAATTTTAATTAATTTATTCTAAAACTTAATGAAATGTCTATAAACATATATTCTGAAAAGTTAAAAACAATAATTATCATTACTAAACTATTAGATAAGGGGGGGGGGGGATGAACTTATAAGTGTTAGATTCCTCCTATACGATTGACCGTTTGCGGGATTGAAGTAAGGTTGACTGAAGGCGGGCTAGGCTGGTAAATAAATGACTTATTGCTTTACTATAGTTTCTGTTTTTTAGGGCATAAATATATTTTATTACGTATTTTAAAAGACTGATACTATATTTCTCACTATCGGTCCCACACATTTATCTGTGTTAAGTTATCTTGTAAATGCCAACTCTGTTGAAAACCATGGTCGACAAGAATCAATAAATAGCAGAACTTCCTGAATATCATGTGTGTGTGTGTTTCTCCTTAAATGGAGTTCTACAAAGCACCTTTGATCAATAGTATAAATTGTAGTAAAGAATTTAGTTTAGTTTATTAAATTATTCTTATGGTTTATATAGAATTATTGTTATTTTATTACTGGTTTACAGATTGTTGTGATGTCTTTTTTGATAAAGATTTAAATGCCATTAAAATCATGACTGAGGTTTGTGAGAAGATATTGAGAAGACAAAGTGATTATGACGAAAAGTTTATGTTGACTTTCCAACAAGGAAAGCTAACCAAAGAAATCGTTAACCGGTGTAAAAATGAGGTTTTGAGCAAATGTGATGTAGACATCACCTCATTTTTAATGGATAAAGTACGTTTGGGTAAAACATACAAGCAGATATTGGACGAAATAAGATCTTTAAATAGTTCATTGTGTCTTAAGCAGAATTTTGGGGTTGCACCTGGTTTAATAGGAGCACCTCGACGTATGAGAATTTGGGCATATTCAGCATCAAGTAAGATTCCGATGATTGGGTTTGAAAGGAATGGTTTTTAAGTTTTCAGAGTGTGCTGCTAACTTTTACATTTGATCGTGCTTTTACATTTAGATGTAGACGATTTAATAACACAGTATTCTGTAAATATTTCTTCATTGTAGATTTCAGGAAAGTTTTGATACAAAGTACCAGTTTAGTTAACTGGTTAAAATTTATATTAAATATTATAAGGGTGTAAAAGAAAGATTCTACAATTAGGCCTAGTAAAATTGTGAAGTGTGACATTTAGCACCGAGTGTATTTTTAGTGAACATACATACTACTTGTTTATTTATAGCTGTTGACACAATTGTTTACTATTCACTCTCTTAGATTTACTTTTACACTTTCTTTTTATAGGTTACATTCTTAATCTTACTTTATTTTTATAAGTTACTTTATTTATAGTTCTTAATCCAATCATGGACTTTTAACTGCAGCAGATTCCCATTTACACATTATTTTTATACACTACATAATTGATACAATAGATGCTGGATTTCTTTTTCGTGTTGTTTTGTTTTAATTATTTTGACAATAAGTATTTAAGTCTGATTATTTTTCTATAATTTTCAAGAAACTAATAACTTAACAAATTTAAATGTAGCCTATTTCTTTCTTTTATGCGCTTCCATTTTTAACAAAAATATCCGTTTTAAGCATCCATTTTGAAATAGTTGAATACGAAAAATGTCCAACTTTAAAAGCTTTTGATTTGATATCCCACTCAACTTACATTGCTATATAAAATTTTGTGATGTATGTTTTTCATTTCCTCAAAACATATTTTAAAAGTTGAAATCTTGTGAGAAAATCCCTAAGTCGGACATTGTTTGAAATAGTAGAAACAGTGTTGGTTTCTTAGAATAAATCCGTTTGGTAATAGTTAATAAAAATACAAAAACCAAAACTTTGAGCTTTTTGGGCTACTTTCTTGAAACATGACCAAATAAGTCAAAACTTTTTTAAAATGTTTAATTTTAAAAGACTTGTAAAATGATGTAAAATTTGACGTATGTATACATTTGAAATTTTGACAAAAACCACCTGCCCCTTCAAAATATGCCTTTTGGAGCGCTAGGATTTGAAAACAAATATTTTCTTGTATTCTTTAAATATAAAATAGTGGGGTTTTAGTTGAAAACAAGAGTCAAGATTGATTTCTTTTTCCAAAGAAGTTATAATGGTCAGTTTTGTTTATAAACGACTCTTTATGAATATATAGGCAACAAAATTAATTTCTATTAACTTACTTCTTAATACAAAATGACTTTAGGCATTTATTTATAATATAAGTTATATCACAAAGTTGCTTAAAAGTATTTGCTACTCATGATTAATAGAGGTGGCTCCTTCTATAAGACTCAAGCCTCCCAAACAAAGTTATTAAATTAAATATTGAATTATTTTTCAAAATATTATCTAATTTATTTCATGCTACATATCTTAAATCTGGGTATAATTGCGCTATTTGATATTTAAACATTCTAGTATATAGGCCTAAGAGCAACTTTGTTGTGAAAACCTCACAAGTCATTATTGCTTAGAACGCTAAAAACGAATCGAGCTAATCATTTCCAAATCGTTTGTAGTGAGGCAATAAAACCCCTGTGTTGGTTTTTTTAGAAGACTGATACCTTTATTTTTAGTATCAGTATTTCTAAATGTCTCGTCTTTTTAATTTGTGTTGTTTTTTTATATCTATGATTAGCATTTTGTAACCAAAATTATAAAAATTAATATAAACAATAATCTTTAAGTTAATTTCAAAACTCCTCCGTTACAAGACGAAATAAAAAACCTTTTTTGCCTAGAAAAGTCAGGTTTACATAATTTTACAAGGCACTTTTCTAAAAGATTTAACCAAAATTTGAAATGGTTCTAAATGTGATATGAGTGTAGAGTTTTAAAATTGTTTTTCTGGTTATTGTAACATACTTAATTTTATTTTTTATTTTTTATTTTTTGTTTTTATTATTAAATCATTTTTTAATTTGGATTAAAAGATCGACGTCGTGTGATGCATGTTGTTTAGGTTGTCTTATACATTTTGTTAGAAGTAGTAAGCTATAATTACCACGAGCTGTCGCTGCTCTTGAATAACCAAGTGGTCTATCTAAAACTGAGTAACGTTAAGCTACATGTTACAGTAAATTTTGTAAAACGTATGAAACTCCTAAAAATAAAGTAGGTACTTTTGCAAGGAATTGTGCTATTATGAGGGCCTAACATGTGTATAAATTTTGTTTCCTTATCAACTTATTATTTTGCAAGCAGTGTTTTAGGAATACTATGATTAAACTGTAAAGTAGGCCTGCATATAAAAGATGAAATTCATTTAAAACCTTTAATATTGGTGTTTTTAACATTGGTTTGTTTAAAAGCAATTTAAAACTGCAATATAATTGTAGAGTGTTAAGTATATTGCTGAATGTTCCATTCTTGAGAAATTGGTTTGTTGTGTTATAAGTTTGTATCATAGCTTACATTAATTACACTGAAGCTGATCTAACGTTAAGTTTTGTGAGTTTAATGCATGCAAAAGTTTTTCTTTTAGTTCTTTCTCTTAAATTGTATACGGTAACTAAATAAAGCACTGATCCATTGCATTACAGAACACTTGAGGCAAGAGAGGCCTCCACATTTACGCCCAGAAATTATGCATCCAGCACTTCAAGAAAAAGGACGAGCTATTGCTATCCCACAAGCTCATATAGTACCAAAAATTCAGGAGAAGGAAGTTCCTACAAGCAGGGTAAATAAATTTAATTAGTTTTGTATATGTTTTTTGTTAGCTGTAAATACTAGAATATTAATAATAATATATGTTAACAGCCCAGGAGCTAAGTAAAAATGTGTTTTTTGATGCAAAGTAGGTGCACATGATATTTGTTTTGGAAATCTCACAACGATTACCTCCATGTCTAATTGTAAGGAACTAATTGATGTGTATTTGGCCATATAAACTTGGTTAAAACTTTTTGTTTACAAAGTAATTTTTGCAAATAATTCTAAAGATCCTGTAGTAGTCATGAAACAAATTATGCTAGTGTTCTGAACTATGCAGATAATGATCATAGTTACTTAAAAATCAAGAGAAAATTGTTTGTCTTATGTAGGTAAATTTGTTTGTCTAAATTATTCATTAACTTTAATTATTAATTGTAATTACAAAAATATGTTAATGTTACCCTTACACACAGATATATTATGATACAAGAAAATTATACTATTCTTACCAAAACCATTTCCCTTTTTATCCAATTAGTTGTTATAACTAAGGTGACCAGATGTCGCGTTTTGAATGGAGAGTACTGTTTTGAGGGGTTCTGTCCCATTGTCATGACAAATCTTCTAGATTTAGGCTAATATATTTTGTCGAGTTTTGGTCAAATTTTACTATAATTGTGTGGTTTTAATTTACAAGGTGTGATAAAAAAATACGGTGAATGAATTTTTTCAGCAGCAACTACTGGCGTTACATCCATGTAATATAATACGCATATGTCCGATAGTCTGATCTGTTGAGACAGGCAGTGTCAAGTTTGAACGTAATCTGACTTGTCAGTTAGCTTCCAGAGCTGCTAGAGTTAGGTCGTGTTTACCGTGTCTGTAAACATCTTATGTTTAGAACAACGCATTCAAATTTAGTTTTGTTTCAAGTTGCAAAAAAGTGCCAAAGAAGCTCATGAAATGTTAAAATTAGTGTATGGTGATAATTGGTAACTCGGAAGACTGTTTACAAGTGGTACGAGCGAATTAAAATCGGAAATGAGTTGGTTGATGACAATAAATGGTCGGGATGTTCTCCGACCTCAAAAATATATGAAAATGTGCTAAAAGAAGCTATAATTAATCTGGCGAATGACTATTCGAGAGCTTACTGAAAAATTTAACATCTCTTATGGGTCCATGCAAAGCATTTTAACCGATAGTTTGTAAATGAGTCCAGTGAGAGCAAAACTTGTTCCCAGACTTTTGATTGATAAACAGACTGAAAACCACTCAGTTTGCACGGAATTGAAGGATCGTTTTCACGCAGATCGAGAGTTCATGGCCAAAATTGTAACTGGAGATGAAAGTTGGATCTATGACTATGACCCTGAGACAAAAATTCATGTTCTCAATGGAAAACCAGTAACTCCCCTTGTCCTAAAAAGGCACGTCAGTCAAAGTCGAACATCAAGGTCATGCTCGTTGTTTTTGAGGGCATAGTGCCATCAGAGTTCATTCCAAGGAGAACAACGTAAACTCCAAATTTTACAAGGGGCTATTGGAATGTTGGCGAAACCATGTGTGAAGAAAGAGACCAGAAAATTGTTCCAATGGCTTTTTCATTCATCATGACAGTGCACCGTGCCACAAGTCGATTTCGATTCGTTAGTTTTTAGCTTAAAAATGTGTTCCTGTCTGTCCACATCGGCCTTATTCACCAGATTTAACACCATGTGACTTCTGTATCTTCCCAAAAATAAAAATGTGCTAAATGGAAAAAGTTGTTTCACCATTCACCTGACATTGAGATGGACACGACCCAGCAGATGATAGCCCTTCCGAAAAAGCCTTTCAGTTATGTTTCCAGCCAAGGATTCAACGTTGGGAGAAGTACATCGCTAGCCAAGGACATTACTTTGAAGGAGATTAATTAATTTTTTTTTTAAGATTATTACTTTGTTTGTAGTAAAATTGTTCACTATATTTTTTATTTTATTTTTTTTCCGGATGGAGGGGGAATGCATTAAGCACCATCAGGGAACACGTGTCCCTGGTGTGTGAGACTCCCGGTTCATCCGGTAATTACCCTCTAAACTATAACCTCCACTTCTTGTACAGGCAGTACCTCCACTTTGGGGCCGCTATAAGCATTACTTCAGAGTTGGTGCTTTTAATGACCATAACAGGCTTCTTCATTTCTTTACTGCCTGGAGACAGTTTTATACCATGGCTTCTCTAATATTTTGCTGTAGAATACGTTCAGCATAGTGTTGAACCTGGTTCCACGAGTCATCGCTTAGTAGCATCTTTACTATATTTTTGATTATGCCTCGTATATAGCAATTTATTATTGCTTATTATAGGCCCTTTATGAGCCCTTTTATGTATGGATTTTGTGGAGCCCAATGAGCAGTTGCAAAAGGACGCCACTACTTTAACACAATGGCAACTTCAAGAACGTTGAGCAGCATTGCAGAAAAGGTCCCATTGCTTTCCATTGTTACAGTAGGATGGCCAATTTCAACCGCGCATCAGGCTGATAAAAAACACCTACATTAAAAGATTTTATTTCATGTTAAGACATGTTTTCCCATTTTTCAAAGTAAAATGTTCCCATTAAGGACAATAACTTTCTGGTTGAATGTATACCTTCTTTACACAGTTTAAACATTGCAATTGAAAAAAAATTACTTCTATAGACTATTCCTGGAAATAAATGGTAGCTAAAAATTATGACTTTAAAATTAATGTTTTTGATCTTGTTTAAAAAATGATTTATCATTTTGATCAGTTTCGTGAGCTCATAAAAGAATAAAATCATGTTAATAAACCAAATCCAAATAACATATAAAAAGGTAGATCTGATTTACTTGGCTAAAATCTCGTTTAATTGGCTTTTATATGTGGATGTAGGTCTGACATGTTTTCTATAAAATTTCTGCCAAAGCAATATTTTTATGTTTAAATTGAAAGTTTTGAAACATTTAGATATTATGTAAATAAATATAAAGGCTATTTTAGGTACATCTAATAGTTTATTAATATTTGCATTTGAAAGTCTAAACAAAGTAAGGATAGTAATAAGTAAAATAAGTTGCATTCAGCACTAAGTTTAGACAAATTTTGTATTTATAGTTCTTCTTAGATATGTAATAATTTCAACATTGCAATATTTAAATTAATGAATAATCGTCTGTAATAACGGCAAATAGAGGGAAATCACCTTCTCTTACATTGTGTAAATCTTAGCCAAAGGAAGTTTACATTTGATCATTTTAACTTTCAGCTGGTCTTAATGCTTCTAAAAGTACACAAGAATTATTCTTTGTATTTGGTGGATATGTGTTTGGGCCAGTTAAGTATACTTGTAGACGATCTATTTTTGCATTCTGGCTGTCATTTTGCCAACCAGATATAACACACTTTGGCTCACTGACCACACCCCCAGATCGTCAGCTTTTAAATTTATGCAACAAATGTAGGAAATAAAACTTTGTATTTGGGTTCAATTGCATATAGATAGTTTATTGTTTTATAAGTAGAAATTTGAAAGCATCTTTAATATTTAATTTTAAAATAATAAACACATCTAAAATACCCACAAATTGCAGTAGAGAAATGGTTTGTAATATTTCCTTGCTTGTATCAACATTTGCAATACAAAATCGGTTCTGTCAAATTAGAAACACGTATACGTATACAGAGTTTCCCATAAGTAAAGTGCCAATCTTCGGGGAATGGTTCTGTGGGTCAAAATAAGAAAAAAAAGAGTTCATTTAAACACACACCCGAAAACGCTTCTAGATATTCATAAAATGATTTTTATTTAGAGAACGGTTTGACTGCATTTGAGAGTTTAAGATAATGACAGCAAATGTACATACAATATTGCTGTGTTTACTGTGTTGGTATAGGATGCCGGGTTGAATAAACCAATTGTTACATCCGATTGTTTTGACAGTTACACCATCCAATAGGGAATCAAAAGGGCTACAAAAAGGTGTCTTGACATTTTTTTGTTAAAATGTACGGTTTTTGAGTAATTTTGGTTTGAAATTTTCAAACCGTCACCATTTTGAAACTCATGATTGGATTTAATCGCTTATTTTTCTTGAGATATATCATTGTTAGGTTAAACTTCATGCCAAGTTTAAACTCAATCAGTCAAACCGTTCTCTAGATAAGAATTATTTTGTGCAAAAAACAAAATGGCGGATATATAGAAAACAAAGCGTTTTTGGGTCTGTGTTTATATGAATTTTTTTCTTAGTTTGACCCATAGAACCATTCTCCGAAGTTTGGCACTTTACTTACTAGACACCCTGTATAAACACTAATACACTCATAAACTTTGCACACACCTATTCAACTACCAAAAATTCACTTTTGATATATCATTTATAACTTCTTGTATTAGGTTATTGTATTTTGTGGTGGTGGGCTTATGTAAATCTTGGTGATATAAACATTAATGGGAACATCAAAAATATAATGTTTGCCTTAGGTATTTTTTCGGCCTATCTATCGAAAATAATAATTAATTGAAAGAAAGATAACTCCAAGCAAATAAAACCTATAATTTGAAAAGATTTGTCAATTGTAGGAAATAATTACACATGTGTTTAAACTGAGGAAGTGAAAACAATATTTAATGAGGGACCTTGGCTTGCTAGCTAAAATTGTTGCACATAGATTTAAAATTTGAGTTTTCCTAAAATAAAACTAGAGATAATTTTATTGTAATAGGCTGAATAATGTTATAATTATATTTGTTCTGATAGAATTGGCTGCATTACATACGAACAAACAAATTGTCATGGGAACAAATTTAGTCCAAGTAAAATCATTGATTGTCAAGTGCAAGACAAGACAGTCTTGAGAATTGCTGGGAGACAAAAAAAATCAGAATCTCAAGAATTCTTAAATTTGCTTAGGTCTCTATCTCTAAACTTATATTGTACATATCAAACCAACTAGAAATAATTCGACCACGCAGCTGAACCGCTGACGTGAGTTGAGCAAATTTCCAAAATTTAAGTTTATAGGCCTATGTTTTAGAGTTTCAACCAACAATTTGGGAAATACAGTAGAGCGTTGAAAATCCGAACTAATTGGGACCGAGAGGTGTTCGGATTAGCAATTTGTTCGGATTTTTGAAAACAACCAAGAAAAAGAAATTTAGTCGATATATGCCCTTAATCGATTAAAGTGGTTTAATTGTACAAGCGGTAATGTAACTACAATACAGTATGAAAGACTACTTACATATTATGATTTAGATGAACCGGCACGTACACAGTAGGGCCAACATGATTACACATGTAACTCTCAACTACAGTACAGTACATAATTAAAATTCTTGTACATTGTAGTTAACACAAACAAAAAATAAAAAAATACTGTATAGTACACTACTGTATGTACGACACACTGTTATAATGATTACACAACGAGAAATGAATAAACTTTCTGTATGTTTACTGCTAGCGCTAAAACAGCTTATTAGCGTGACAGTGAAAATACTGACAGAGGGCGTGTGAGAGCAGGTATTTAAGAAGTGTTTAAAAAGAGATAATAATAGTTTGCACGCCATTCCGCATATTGGGAGTACTTTCAATACACAATGCATTGCGTGCTTCGCACGCCAACCCTCGTATTGGGAGTGTCTTCAATACACAATGTATTGCGTGCTTCGCACGCCAACCCCACGGGAAAATCCACCACATGGCTTTGAACCGGGTACTTTTATGGTATTTTACGTTTTGATTGATTTTGGGGGAACCAAGCGAGCTATTAGGTCGCGTAAAAAAAACAAAATTTGCAGAATAACATCATACATTTATATTTGTAGAAAACATTCTAAAAAAAATTCATTCTCATTGCAAAAATCTCAACAAAATTTTACTTCAGGTCAAAAAACGTGCTTCCGGTTGTTGGATTTTTTTGGCTAACGAACTCATCCGAGCGACGTAGACAACCAACATGTGTACCAAATTTGAACCAAATCAGACTTAAAATGCGGCCGCTAGAGTGCGAACACATATATACATATATGATTTTTAATGACACCCCAAAACGTGTGCTGGGGATCATGATCGGTGCTCATTTGCTACTCCCGACCTTGGGTCTTACCATAAGGGCCACTGCAATAGCTCATTTTTCCTATGGAAATTCGCTAATGAAGCATGTTTGGATAACTTAGCAACTAACATATGATCTGAATATTACAACTGTAATGATACCAAAATTCGGCTTATATAATAAACAGTAGGTACATCATACCAGGGATGATTAAAAAAACCATCAGTCCCTTATAGGACCAAGAAGAAAATACACGAAGTACCATTATCTTCATGTCCCATTTCAAACATTAATATAAAATCATTCTACATGTTTATAAAACCATATAGGCTTAGTACCAGCTAACCAAAATGTAAAAAAAGATGATTTAAAAGGTTGAGGAGGAAGAAGAAGAGGCATTGTTGAAAGAGGGAGGAAGAAGAATGTTTGATCAATTATAGAGACTCTGGCTTAAACTTTGTAGAGGACAGTTGTCTATTCTTCTGGCTAACCCAAATTGAATATTTAAATAAAGAAAAGAAACATCAAGATAAGAATTAAGTTACCACCAGAAAGTTATTAGCAAATATTTACTGGCAGGTAAATACACCTAATATACACCTAATAAGTATTACTGGCAGAAAGTTATAGTCCTAGGGCCCAGGCCTTTAAAAGTTTATTATTATTTATGATAACTCTTGAAATTTCGTATATCTCTTATTTAAGTTGAGTCGGACAACTTTTTTATTTGCAACAATTCTCGGTAGCGGGGCGTTTTCCTTTGAGAACCCGGCAAAGTCATTGATTTGATGAGGTAAAAAAATGTATAGGCCTAACCTAAACAATAATCTTTCTTTTAATCGAAAGTTTGTTTTATGTAGAAAGCGAAAAACATTTTGTCGGACAAATATTATTGGTAATTTCTGTGCGTCCGACACCCCTTCGGATTAGTGGTAACCTTGTCCGACAAAGTTTTCGGGGCATACTTGTTGTCGGACGCCTTATAGTTAAGGGTTTCATGCAACCCTTATATTTATGACCTAACATAAAATTTTTATTTTATATTTTTTGTAATAATATTTCAAACACATTGAACCATCTGTCCGACAATAATATTGGGGATTTTCGAAAAAAACTAAAAGCACTAATTTATAATATATTAAAAGTTAGCATACATTAAGTAGTTCTACATATCAAAAATGCAAATTATATGGACATTTGAAAACAAATTATTATTTAGAAACTGACAAAATTTATTTATATATAATGAATAAATATTTAGTAATTATTATACTGTATTTACAAATCAATTTTATAGAGTTACATTAATGTAAGCTTATAATTATCAAGTACAGTACTGTTATAAACACATTGTAAACATTTGTACAAAGGGTGGTATAGCTGACTACTTCGTTATTAAATTAAAGAATATAAACTTAATATTCTCAATACTAAGCACCATTTAATGTTTATAAAACCAAACTTGCAATCCATTCAAATCGTATGCCAAAGTTACCTTGTACATACCACAGGCCAGGTATATTATGTGTCTTTGTACTTTGTTCCAAAAACATCTCCTTTCTCAATAAGTTAAGGCGTTTTAGATGCTTGTAAAATTCAGTTATTAGCGAATTTCCAAAAGAAAAATGAGCTATTGCAGTGACTCTTGTGGTAAGACCTAAGGTTGGGAGTAGCAAATGAGCACCGATCATGGTCCCCAGAACACGTTTTGGGGTGTCATTAAAATTCATATATGTATATATATGTTCGTCCTCTAGCGGCCGCACTTTAAGTTCGATTTGGTCCAAATTTGGTACACAGGTTGGTTTTCTAAGTCGCTTGGACGAGTTCATTAGCCAAAAAAATTGACCGGAAGTAGACCAAACTTTTGGCCGGAAGTAACATGTATAAAGTGTCCCACTCTAACGAATGCACTTTATGTCCGATTTAGTCCAAATTTGGTACACAGGTTGGTTTTCTAAGTCGCTTGGACGAGTTCGTTAGCTAAACAAATTGACCTTAAGTAGACCAAATTTTTGACCGGAAGTAACTTTATGTATACGTGTGCGCACTCTAACGGATGCATTTTACATCTGATTTGGTGCAAATTTGGTACACAGGTTGGTTTTAAACTGCTCCTCCCGTTTACAATTTATAGATTTATTTAAAAATTTCACTTTTTTTGTCGGACTAATTATTTGCCCCAATTTTTTTGTCGGACAATTGAATCACTGATCACACTGAAACATTTATTTTGTGAGCAAAGTTACAACCATTTTACTTAACCTCTCTTTCGCTTAATCTCAAATAATGAAATGTATTTTTTTAAAGTGTTTGGATACATAAAAAGACAAATAGAACAATAAAAATCATACAATATTATCATACCACCAAAGGTATTGTAAACAAGCTAAAAATAATAAATATTACTGTTAATTCTATTTTATGTCAGCTAGAAAATACTTTAAGTAGATAAAGTACTTGTTCTTTTAAAATATCTTTTCTTGTTACATTTTCAGCCAATGCCACCTATGCCTGGAATGAGACCTCCAATGGGCGGTGCAGGGCATGTGGTTCCAGCACCCAAAGGAAGTGGCACTATGGGAATTATAATGCCTTTGTACACAATAGGAATTGTCATATTCTTTATGTATACAATGATGAAGGTAAAATGATCACATTTATTTACTAAATGCAGTATTACTTTTACATTATAATTGTATTACTGATACATTCTTTAGCCAGCTTCTGAATCTGGTCTCTATTAATTTTCCCCTCTATTCCTATTAATTTGCCTGTCCCTCTCTACCTTTGTATTTTCTTATATTCTCTTACCTAGACTTGTTTTAAATAAATACCAGTGATAGCTTTCTGCTATAATTCATCGTTAAAGGCCTTAGACCTACCTTCCTATGCTATGGAAACATCTTGCCAACTATTCCATGTTAAGGAACATCTTTGATCTTTGAATGATACACATTTCATTTTCTGCCCCATTTTGTTTTCCTTATTACACTTCTTAAATATTTCTATTCTGAAGCACATCTACTCTCATACATCTACTGCAAGAGCCAAGTATCTGATCCATACTTCAGAAATAGTAGGTAATCTGTTTTATATTTTCTTAATTTAGCCACTATGCCTACTTCTTTCTTCACAGGAGTGATATTACTTAACCCTCCCAGTGGCAGACTGCCCAAAGTGACGTTCTCTCAGGCGCAAGATACAGCTATTTCGACAATTAGCAAGAATTTGCATATATTTGCATAAGCGATAATTTAACCCACTTAGAATCATCCAATCGCAATAAAACTGGCACCATTGGAAAGAAAATGAATCAAACTTTAATTTTTGTATTTACAACTTTTTCGTAAAACGTATATTTACATACGTAATCATCGTTTTAAAATATGCAAATCGGTCTACAGCTCTTTCCGTGCACGAATTGCATACAATTGTACTGTTATTTCCCACTTCTTCAACGTTTAAGACCATCTACAATAATGTTTCTTTGGCAATTATAACGATACCATTGGATTCGTCAAGATTTTATCTTTCTGTTGGTGTCTTCCAATCATATGTCACTAACAAACTAGTATTTATTTCAAGAATTACAGTAAACCCTTGTGATTAGACAGTCTCTCAACCAATAAACAGGCCATTTTGTCAATCGATATTGGGAAGGCAGTGCCTTATGTTTTGACAGATTTCTTTACACGATTTTGTAGAGCAAAGTCTGAAGTTTGAAACGGTGGTAAGTAATCCAGAAATAACCGGTTTTTTGTCTGTCTAGTCGACAGTTGAAATGTCAGTTCTAGTGAGAAAGTCAAGCGCGTGGGTTCTCACGTTATACAAATGGGGACCTATATGCAGCGTGTAGGGTAGCGGCTTTTCATTAGATTGATATCATTTTGTTATTCAAATAAATATAACTCAAACACTTTTGTGAACTAAGGAAAGACGAGTATACCGTTATTTTCTTTGATTTATCCTCTACACTTTGTTATAATAATATTTCATTTTTGGGCAAAGCATATATTAGTAAATGACGTTACAATCTAGGCCTAGGTTTGTTACCAGTCGTGTACTTGGAACATAAAAACTGTTTTTTTCAAAATAAAAAATTTGAAATTGATAAATGTTTTTATACAGTTATATTTAGAACTAAATTACGAAAAAATTTTACGCTTACGAAAAAAATACAAAAAATGTTTAGTACTTGTTATGTAGGCCTAAAGTTGAACTTTTTCCCTTCGTTACTGAACATTTTTTGTTTCTTGAGCTAATAACTTTAACAATTTCAAAATAAACTAATTTTTAGTGGCATATTTAAATTCTTTGAAGTTTCTTCTACAAAAAAGGTATTGCACACTTTTGGATTGGGGTTCATTTACTATTTTTGGCGAATTTTTAAAAATATGCTTGCAAAACGCTAAAAACAGGCTTTACAATTTTAGCTTTAACCATGCCACTGGGAGGGTTAAAACATAATATATACTTGGTTCGTCTTAATCAACAGTTATTAACCCATTTTTATCTGCAATAAAAACCAAAAGTGCTGTTCAAATACAGTATATTTATTAAAACATCACTACTAGTTTATTAACAATATAGTTATGTCACCGTACCGATAATATGTACATATAATGAAAAAAAATGTCTTAAGGTACGAGGGTCGTCCAGAAAGTAAAGAACGTTTTAGCATGGTTAAATAAAAACAAAAGATATCAACACCAAACTTTATTTACACAGCCACGGTACCTTATTCTACTTTTCTACGTAATCCCCATTGTTGTCGAGACACTTGTTGTAACGTGGGACCAGTTTCTCTATTCCGATGTTATACTCATCAGCCGCGAAAGATTTGAGCCATATTATCACTGCTTCTTTAAGTTCATCGTCATTTCCAAACTGTTTTCCACCCAAAAATTGCTTCAACTTTGGAAACAGATGAAAATCACTAGGTGCGAGGTCAGGGCTGTAGGGAGGATGACTAAAGATTTCCCACTTCAGACTTTGGAGTTCTTGCCGCGTTCGTGCTGAGGCATGAGGCCGGGCATTGTCGTGAATGAAAAAAACTTTAGCCGACAGCATTCCACGCCTCTTGTTTTGGATGGCGCGACGAAGTCGTTGAAGAGTCTCACAGTAG
>JAGFPH010001469.1:254903-280836 GCA_018207615.1 Philaenus spumarius
ATGTCTACATCACATTTGCTCAAAACCTCATTTTTACACCGGTTAACTATTTCTTTGGTTAGCTTTCCTTGTTGGAAAGTCAACATAAACTTTTCGTCATAATCACTTTGTCTTCTCAATATCTTCTCACAAACCTCAGTCATGATTTTAATGGCATTTAAATCTTTATCAAAAAAGACATCACAACAATCTGTAAACCAGTAATAAAATAACAATAACTCTATATAAACCATAAGAATAATTTAATAAACTAAACTAAATTCTTTACTACAATTTATATTATTGATCAAAGGTGCTTTGTAGAACTCCATTTAAGGAGAAACACACACACACATGATATTCAGGAAGTTCTAATATTTGTTGATTCTTGTCGACCATGGTTTCAACAGTGATAGCATTTACAAGATATAACTTAACACAGATAAATGTGTAGGACCGGTAGTGAGAAATAAGTGTTTTATTTTCTCACTTCATAATTAATTAGTGGTACACACATTAAATTTTCTTAAATCATATTTTCTGATTTCATTTATTTAAGACTTTTAGAAATATGGCGAAGTTAACAGTTTACTGATTTTAGCACTTTATTGTAGTAGATTGTAGCACTTTATTTTACTTTTTGTTCGATTTTGGGGGAACTAAGTGAGCTATAAGGTCGCGTAAAAAAACAAAATGTGCAGAATAACATCCTACATTTATATTTTTAGAAAAAATCATAAAAAATTTCATTATCATAGTAAAATTCTTAAAAAATAGTTACTTCAGGTCAAAAAACGTATTTCCGGTTGTTGGATTTTTTTGGCTAACGAACTCGTCTGAGCGACATAGACAACCAACATGTGTACCAAATCGGACTTAAAATGCGGCCGCTAGAGTGCGAACACATATATACATATATATATATATATATATATATATATATATGATTTTTCATGACACTCCAAAACATGTTCTAGGGAATGTGCTCATTTGCTACTCCCAACCTTGGGTCTTACCATAAAGGCCACTGCAATAGCTCGTTTTTCCTATGGAAATTCTCTTATAAGACCCTTAGGTAATATTAATATAGGCCTACCGGTACTAAATAATACATTACATGCCCCAATATAAACAGATTTACAGAAACATCGGAAAACTTAGTCAAATTTAAACTTTTGACACGATTTTAGCCTACTTCATATAGACAAGACATTGCATACAACTGAGTTTAATTTAATAAATATTCTTTTACTACTAACGGATACCGCAAAACTAAGAATGTCCAACGATTCCTAAAGAAATCAGTTTTCCAAGTAGTGCAATATCTTAACCAAACTAGACTAAACAAGAATTACACTAAACGAAGAAAAATGAAATCATTTGCCATATCTTAGCTAAGACTAAGAAAAGCAATAGCCTACAGTATTTACAAGTAAGAGGAGGCTTAGTTATCTGATTGGTTCAAATATTCCGCAGAGATAAGTCAACCTTCGACATGAGGAAATGTAAAATCATCTTAAAATATTTTAATATTCAATCATTGTCAAGTAATTTTAAATAAAACTATTTTCAAAATTATAAATACTGTAAGTAATTAAACGTTTATTATAAGGATTAAAAAAAGACCTAGTGAAGTGCCGCAAAAATATACGATACTTTAAAAAAAGCCTATTTTCGGCCACAAAGCAAAAATAGTAGGCCTATTATTGAGTTAGTATGGCCTAGGTAGTGGGCAAATAAGGTTGATGTAAATATATATATATATATTTGTAGGTTATAATGTTCTATGTGTATATATCTTATCTTATTAAATGAGCAATTCTTGTATAGAGGCCTATTTATTTCGGGGATCTCGCTAATGTCTCTAACGATTTTAATGAAAATTTGTATATATAAGGGGTTTTTTGACGCCAGGAATCGAATGCGCTAGGTCTTATGTCTGCAAAAATGCGCATAAAATTTCAACTCTGAACTTCTTTTTATACTACCTTTCAAGTCACTTAGAAAGAAAGCGAATAGAGATACTAACTTCTTTTTATACCACCCTTACAGTCACTAAGTATTTGAATAGATACATTAGAGATACAATCCACATGTTAAAAATACTGAGCCAGACTCGGTCACCAAAGTACAAAATGAGCCAAAGATTAGCGAGAGCCTTTAGCGAGTTTTCCAACTGCGAGCGAAGCGAAATACCCAGGTTCAGAGCCCCTAGTTTGTAGATAATTGAGTTTGAATTTTGGATGAAACCGGCACAAACCCGTACCCGATATTAAGAGTCTATAAGAATTAATGTAAATGAGCTCATGTTTTTTTCTTTTCAAAGTTAATTAATCAAATTTTAAAACTATGAAAATAACTATAATTAAATATCCATTATCGGATAGTAGTTTTGGGATAATTCTATATTTTTTTTAATGTATAGGCCTATGTAGGCCCGTACCCGAGATTAAGAGTCTGTAGCCTAAGAATACGTACTAGTGGACCTACCAATGCTTCGCTAATTGCTTTATTTACATCTAAGGGTCGTTATCCCATTTCATCCCTTTGACTTAAGTAATCGAATTACAAATGTGTTTTATAAAAATAAAAACATCTGCTCTTCCTGTTTTGCTAGCATTTGTTATGACAACAGCTATCAAAATATAATGATTCAATCAACAAATCCTATCTGGCATAAGGATAACATGGTAACTTTGAGGGCCACTGGGTCAAAGCCCTTAACATACATTGAGCTCATTTGGGACACACAACTTCAGAGTGAGCTCTTTAAAATGATACGTCAAAATCGGTAAAAATTCTCTAGGAGTTCTTTCTACTCACAAAATAACCCATAGCAAATTAATTATGTAGGGCCTATAGGCTAGATAATGAAAATGAGCTCAAGTTTTTCTTTTCAAAGTTAATAAGAATTAATCAAATTTTAAAACTATCAAAATAACTATAATAAAATATCCATTATCGGTTGATAGTAGATTTGGGATAATTCTTTATTTTGTTTTAACATATATGTAGGTATATATGTAGAAAACCTAAAATAGATACTGGATCAGTTGACGTGTAATATTCTTTAATTAAATATATGTAGGCCTAATTTCTTTATAATTAATTGTCAAACGTATTAACTTTTAATTTTTTAAACAATTACCATTCATCCAGTTTTTCAAAAAACCATTACACCTATCTTTAGAGTTTTTTTTTTAGATTTCTAAGAAGTGATACGGTTTTTCTTGTACTACGAAACAATGTTACATTACACTTCTATTCTCTAATACCTGCCATCCGCGCTATCTTTTCCATTGCACTTTCCACAGTCATGTTTGGGTTTTCTAGAGTTACTGTATTGTAAATACTAAAACAACAGTCTCGTTTACAACATATCACTTGCCCCATTTTACTTTCTCCACCCTATACGTAGTATATATGGAGAAAGTATTGTTTTCGTAAAAATGTTCGAATTTGAATTTTCAGTTGAATTATCTGTTTTGGTGCTCCCAGAACCCCAAAAAATTGTTTAGTGCAATTATCTATGTTGGTGCTCCCTGAACCCAAAAATATTTTTAGTGGAATTTTTTGTTTTGGTGCTCCCTGAACCCAAAAAAGTGTTTTTAACGTGGTGTCTGTCTGTCAGTGTGTCAGTATGTATACACGACCAGAGGGGACACTATTGGTCCGATTTTCATGAAATTTGGTATGTAGGTACTAAACCCTAATATCTCCAGGCGTTTTTTTCATTTTTTGGAATTTTTAATTTTTAAGGGTAATTTACCCCAAAAAATCAATAAAAAACGACAAAAATGCAAATTTCTCAAAAACGGCTCTAACGATTTTGATAAAATTTTCAGTATTTATAGTGCTTAAGATGCCAAACAAAATGACACCACCCGCTTTTATCAAAACTTCGGCGTTTCATAATTATGGGGAAATGTTAAAAAATAAACAAGTTTATGTTGTCAATCTAGCATCACGGCGACGGCCGCACGGGGTAGCACAACGGTAGCGAGGACGGCCAGTAATTCAAAGGTCGCGCGATCGAATCCCGCCTGGGACAATAACTTTTTTATACGATTGACATAGGTAGAATATTATTTTTTTGTTTTGTTCTAAAAAGTAGTAAATAAAATGATTAAAAACAATATTATTTTGACTACAGTAAGTTGGGAGAAAGTTTGTGTCAGTTAACTGATACCGTTTATTGTTTATACAAACCGGCGAAAAGTATTCCATTCTTAACACTTATAAAATCCCTTGAAACTATCAACTAAACTTTTCCGAATTAGGCATAGGGCCTATGTTCAATTATTTACACTATACAAGCAGAAAAGTCAATTGATAGCCTACGTATAAAATATGACAAACATCAACTCAGACTGGCAGCACGATACTAGAACTCAGATACTCTATCTCCTGACTATATGTGAATCGGGGCGGTTGGACCGCACTAAATCCGTCAGTCAGGAGGCACCTATTGTCTGGGGTAAGTCGCAGATCCTACTTTTACTGCAGATTCTCCCTGAACGGAGTATATAAGTTGTTTTGAATAACAGAAATGCAAGCATTAAAAAAAAAGTAGGATGATGTTCTAACTTATATTATTTAGTCACAGTGTATATTTACCCTGCTTTTAACATTCAAAAGTAGAATGTGCTTAGGTTGGCAACACTAGGCCTACTCTATAAGGTCATCGTATGCAAACATATCAGCTGAGGATTGTAAAGTAAATTTATGCCAGAAATAGAATTGACCATTACAATTATGTACCGGTATTAGAGCATTTTCCTGCGTATACGTTGGCCTCTGCCGCAGTATGGTATTGAGTCGTAGGCCTATTGTACACTTTCGCTAAAACTTGTCATACAAAATGTTTAAAACAATTATGTGCTTAGGTTGGCAGTACTACTCTCACATACAAAAAAGGTCATCCTTTTTAAAGATATTTGCAGGGGCTAATGTTGAAAACTTATGCACCCACTTTTTGTCTATTTTAATATGTAAGAAATGGGTTTAAGAAACTTAACCAGAGTTATTAAATAACCTGTAGGCCTACATCAAACTTAATAATTTCACAAAACATCTCAAAAAATTTTCATCCAATGTTACCACCTACAGCTAGGATAATTAAAACTACTAGATAACATTTTTTGTAAACCTAACTGACAGGATATTGCAGCATACCTTGGTTGGTAACAATAGTAGGTTTGGTAGTAACAGTTTCTTGTAACATTGGGTAAAATATTTTTGGCCAAAGGATAGCAAAACATCCAAGCACAATAGCCAATATAAAAATTGATTTTCCTGTTCCAAATTCTGTAGCCATTTTCGTTCGTAAAATACTCGTTCGTTGAAACTTGAAAAACACTAATTATACTCGAACGCAAATAGTATTTAACACAAATGCATACTCAATCAAACCTAGCATCACATATTTATCAAATCAACTCAACTCACTACCACTTCACTATCACTAGGTAATCTAGGTAGGTATGCTAGCTTAGGGCATAGCACTCATAGCAACTATAGCAAGTACAAGAAGTAGTACTAGCAAAAGCAAAGCAAATCTAAAAATTGCAAAATAGGGAAGTAAAACAGCTGACTGAAGACGATGTTATCTTTGATTATATTTATATTATAAGGTCCATAATAATCAAAGATGTTATGAGGTGGAGACGACGTACACGGATACGCTAATATGATTTGTTAATTTAATAATTTTAATATACAAATCTTTATGTATGCTAAACGTTATCGAATTTATTTTATTTGCAGTATTAAATGTTAAAAATTAATTAAAATGTGGATTAGTACTAAAAAACAAGATCTACAAAATTATAAGGAAGATAGGGCGCCTGTAGAAACCGAGTGAAATGTACATTAAACATTCCCGCAAGAACTATTTTTGTTATAACTAATAAGACATTAAATTTTACTAAACTTGCATGTAAAACTACAAATTAAATGTATTAGGGCGTAAATTTACTACACAACCTCGGCTGATTTTTTTATTCGTGCATTTCTGTTGGCATAGGGTCGTATAGTAGATTCGCGCCCTTATCATCCTAAGTTTGTTGCAAAATGCAAGCATCCCGTATTTTTTTCAAAAAAGTTAAGTACCGTATACAATTAATCAGAATTTTCATTCGTTGTTGGTAGATTCAATTTTCAGAATAGTGATCACATAATCTTGTTCAGCCAAAATATTTGTCGCGTCCGAATTGATAGGCGCCGTCGGAGCAATATTTGATCCTGTATTCATGTTTCCCTTGCAGCTGCTCGTAGTAGACGTATCGTTTTTTTTAACACGCTTATATTAGCTTCACTTGTATGTATGTATGTATGTATGTATGTATGTTCGTTTGTAAGTAACTCTCCTTTGGACTAAAAGCCAGTGGCTAATTACTGTTATTATATCTCTCTTACGCAAGTTCAATCGTTGGCCGAGCGGTCTAAGGCGCGGTTCGTCGCTGACGTCAATCCCCGATCGTGGGTTCTAATCCCGTCCACGGCCGAAATTTTTTTTTCAGTGATTTTCGTTTTTTTCCAATAATTAATCGAACTAAAAATTAAAATATAAATATAGTTTAAAAATACTAAAAAACACGCTTTTATAATACATTGAACTAAAAAGTAAAAAATAAATATAGTTTAAAAAAACTAAAAAACACTGTAATGATACAAAATTCGAATATACAAAGTAAACAGTAGTCACATCATTTCAGGGATCATTTCATAAACCACCAATCCCTGATAGCACCAATATAAATACACATACCCCATTAACTTCATATCCCATTCCATACCTTAATATAAAATCATTCATAATAATTGTAAAATCATATAGGCTTAAGATTTAGGCCAATCCAAATGGAAAAGAGAAGAGGAAGCATTGGTTGAGGAGAGAGGAAGAAGAAAGGGGCAGAGAGGAAGAAAAAAAAATAAGATGGTTAAGGGGAAGCAGAGTCAAGTTTACTGTTCTGAATTGAGAATAAACCATTTTCATTACCATCAACCTGCAGTACACAATATCCAGTAATGTATTATAATTGAATCAACACACTGGTAATTATTGATATTTTACATTTCGTTATTATTATGAACCTTCATTCAATTTGGTGAGTGCAACTTTGAATAATTCTGGCATCGCTTCACATGTATTACCTTCAAGCACCATTTCACATTGAAAATCTCCAAATAGTCAACTGACCCAATATCCATCCACCTCCTCAATCCTAAGATATAAATTCAACCCAAGACAAGCTTTTAAATTTAATATAACCTTTTAGTTTAAGTCCAAATTGTAATCATCCATCAATTCAACCTTTAATCATCCATAATAATCATTCACTTTCATTAGGCCTAAGTTTATAAATAATCATCAATTTCAATGTTAATATTGTTTTAGTATTTAAGAATCGAACATTATGAATTGTTAATGACTTTTTTGAAGAATCAATTGTATTTTGTTATAACAGTTTAAGCTAGCCGGTAACCAAAACATTAACCCCGAGATTAAAAAAAAAAAAAACTAATGTAACTACAGTAACCTAATTTGTATGTTATAAGCCAATAAACCCTTTATTCTGTAAAACACATTCATTATCGTGTCTCTGTTTATTTTATAGTCGACGGTGAACGTGATAGGAAGGGGACACTATAAAATTGGCGCACCAACTTGAGGGCCGAATTAGAACACCACAGATTTATTATAAGTAGGCCTAGTTAAATAAAAAAAAAATAATGGCGGACAAACAGCACAATTTAAGAAAGAACCCGAAAGCTAATCCTAAATACGACATTTCTATGACGACAGAATCAACAGTCACGTCTCTTAGCAACACACATCCGTTGCCTATAGCAACGGAAAATAACGAAGCCTTACAACTGAATGCACAATCTAACTTAAATTCAGACACTACTCACGACACCACAATTAATATATCAAAACACAATACCGAAACAAACACTAAACCAGAATTATTAAACTCAGTAGATTCAAATACACTGCACAATAATGACGAAATTCCAACTTTAGCGTGTAGGCTAGATGTTCCGCTCGTTCCAGTTCCAACTCAAAACCCAATCGTGTCATCTAAAGATGGCGGCTCCAGCCAGAGTCAACACGGAACGACTGCAATCGAATCTCAAGGAATGTGCAACCCGTGGAATGAAATTCAAAGCTTACTACATTCTATAAGTACACAAAACTCGCAATTGAACAATAAATTAGACACACAAATTCAAACATTGCAAGATAATATGACATCTCAGCTAACAACGTTTAAGAACGATATAGAATCTAAAATAACGAATCTCACGTTAAAGCACGATTCTTTAAGTAATCAGCTGACTTCACGGTTATCAGATGTGGAATCCCGTATTAGCGAGATTTACGACAGCAACATTAAACACAGCCTCGAAATAAAAGACCTAACAAATAACCTAAAACAACACATCACAAGCGCTGATCAAAATATAATTACACTTGAAACGAAAATTAATAATAAACTTGACACTGAAATAAATCGCGTAAGCAACGAATTTAATAATAAATGCCATGCAAACCAACAAGCCTTGCAGGATACGTTGGGCACACAATCACAGTTTCACACCGCAACTGTTAATTCACTCGCACAACAGGTAAAGGCAATACAGGATGATTTTAAAAGTTACCAAAACACTAATTTGAATCCCCAACGAATCTTTGTCACTTGTTCAGGCAATAACAATGAAACATATAACCCTAAACTACCACATTTCTATGGCAACGTTATAGAGGCTGCAGACCACTTAGACAATGTCAGCAAATACATAAATAAAGTAACACATAATCAAGGGCCTAGTTCAGGACTTAATTCAAATACTACATTCTTAGACATACTTGACAGTAGCCTACATAGCCAGGCATACCAATGGTTTAGGCTAGTTCAAAACGAAATAGGTGACATGGAGGTTTTTAAAAGATTATTTAAGGAAAAATATTGGAATGAGACAATTCAGCGTGATATTAAACGACGCCTAGAAAATGAAAAATACAACCCACACGGACAGCTGAACCGCTGTGACTATTTCGTTGAAAAAGCAAATATTCTACGAAAAATAAATGGATTGATACACGAGGAGGACATAATTAGAATTTTAACAAACCATTTTGACGACACCGTAAGACACGCACAAAGAATACAAGGTATAAAAACAATAACCACTATGCAAACATTCCTCACAGAATTAGATAACGATAACAACAAATTATACACAACACACAACACACATTATAATGGACAACACAACAAACAAAAAGATATTTATTCACCACAGCAAAACTCAAAAGTTTCATTTCCGCGTAGGACACTATTAGATACTCCACCACGAGACGAATGGCACAACACCACATTACCCCACACATTTCCTAATGAACCGCACCAGATGCAAAATAGTAACAAGGAGCAACCACGTTACTCCAGACAACACCAACCTCACATATCACAACCACACACCACATATAGGCCTAATGGCAATAGGTTCGTATACGAACAGAACAACCATACCAGGAATCACGATCGTCAGTGCCAAATGATGAGTACACAAAGCCCACCTCAGACACAACAACAGAACCATTTAAACTAATACACACTGAGAAACATCACACAACCGCCTACACAGGAAACAAAGTTAATCCCTCCAGACATTTCTCAGTGAAAACACCATCGGAAAGTAGGCAACAAGAGCATAGCCCGTTGAGAGGAACACCAAACAATAATCCCCACAATGATCACATGGAGACAGGACTAAATGAAAACACCCGTACAGAAATACATCCCAACACTTCACACGAAATACACACAAACGACAATGAACAAAATATTGAATCACCAAAGAATTTATATAATTTGTTATGCGATAGAGATTTCTTAGTAGAAGAAAGTCACCAAGAATCGTTAAAAAACACAAAACACACAACTCACCTCTGTCCTGAAGTCCGGGTGAAAATTGGAGAGATTGGCGTAGAGATGTTGTTCGATACTGGTTGCGAAGTCACATGTCTCGCATCCAATTGGTTTCACTTACATCGCGAACAATTACACAAACACCCAATGATACCAATTACAAACTTATCACTCATTACCGCCAACGGTCAACGAACACAGAAGATTACACAATTAATACTGTTACCCATAACATTTAGAGACATAACAATACACGCACAATTCCTCATCGTACCAAAGCTAGCCAAGAACGCTATACTAGGCATAGACCTAATGAACACCCTCAACACACAAATCAACTTTACCAACAAAACCGTAACACTACAGCATAAAGACACCCGTGACACAATCACATTCGACACAAAATACGAACGCACCGACACAAACATCAGAAACGATGAAGACATTCCGATCCGGGTAAACACACTGAAACCATGATTTACACAGCAACACCTAAGTTCACATAACATAGAGGACACGATAGACACGAACATACTGCTAAACGAAACACAGAAAGCACAACTCATCAGACTAATCAGGGAGTACAAGGATGTATTCGCTGAGACACCAGGATTAAATAATAAATACATACATAGCATTAAATTGAACACCGACACACCTTACATACGAAGAAATTACCCCATCCCGATACAGTACATGACGGCTGTAGATGAAAAAATAACTGAAATGGAAAGAATGGGAGTGATTGAAAGGTGCAGCAGCCCCTATGTCAATCCAATACTAGTGGTTGTAAAGAAAAGTGGAGAATTAAGACTATGTCTCGACGCGAGAAAGTTAAACTCCCTCATCATTCCTGACTTCGATCACAACCTCAGCGTAAACGAACTATTAGCAAGTTGCGAATCAACAAAATGGATATCAACAATAGATCTGACTAACGCATACTGGCAAATACCACTCGACGAACAGTCAAAACAGTATACCGCCTTTCAACACCGAAACAAGACTTACTGTTTCAAGGTAGTTCCATTTGGTCTTAGTACGGCACAGGCCGCCCTGGTCAAAACTCTCGAACTGGTTCTCGAGGGGGCAGCGACCGAATCCACTTTAATTTATGTTGACGATATACTGACATACGCAGACTCATTTGAAAAACACCTAGGACAACTTGACGACTTATTCCAACACTTCCAAGCATCAAACATGACCATCAAACTTAGTAAATCGTCCTTTTGTAGACACGAAGTGACATCTGGGACACAAATACACGACTAATGGGATACGACCTGACGACGAGAAAATAAAAGCCATTACCAAATTCCCATCCCCAAGGAGTTCAAAGCAATTAAAACAGTTCATCGGAGCCTGCAACTACTACAACCGTTTCATTGACCGATACTCTGACTACATACAGCCCATAGCACATTTAACCTCAAAAAAGAGAAAATTCGTATGGACAGACAAAGAAGAGAGAATCTTCACAGAACTCAAAACAAAATTCTTACAGACTAACTTCATATACCACCCCGACTACAACAGCCGCTTTTACCTACAGACTGACGCCAGCGACATAGCGATTGGAGGACACATTTTCCAATTGGACAAGGATGGACAAAAGAGAGCTGTAATGTTCATGAGTCGAACCCTCAAAGGCAGTGAACTCAATTACTATACGACCGAAAAGGAATTATTGGCCATCGTATATTGCCTACAAAAAGGACGACAAATCTTACTGGGCTCACAAATCACAATACTGACAGACCACCAAGCACTTACCTTCATACAAAACTGCCGACTGACCAATTCACGGATCTCGAGATGGATCCTTGCAATACAAGAATTTAATCTCACCATCGAACACTGCCGGGGAAAAGATAATCCCATGGCAGACGCACTCAGTAGGTTTGCGCACAACACGGCAGACAACACAAACCACACATCATACTTTATCAACAAAATCGAACGATCCATAGACAACAAGCTAATACACGACTTAACACACCTCCAACAGCTTCAAAGAGCAGACGCTAAGCTGGGACCAATCATACAACAATGGCAAGACACCAGAGACACAAACCACACACCAATCCACAATCAATACAAATTAGTTCAAGACACACTCTTTTCCAAACATAACGACACTTGGAAAATTCATATCCCTCACAGCATGATTGACAACCTCATAACGGAAACCCATAAATACTACCTACATTGCGGACCAGCCAAGTGTATTCGATTACTACAGGAAGATTTTATTTTCAATAATATGAACCGCAGAATCAGACAACTACTAGCCACCTGCGACACTTGCCAGAAATGCAAGCAGCCAAACCAGATCTGCTACGGACAGATGAAAAACATCAAGACTGACGGACCACGACAACAACTTTCCATTGACTTCTTTGGCAAACTTCCCACTGGCAAAAAAAAAGCGTGGGGCGCTTTGTCCATATTTCTCGTACATCGAGCGCCCAACGCTTTTTTTTTACAACAATGCTAGTATTTATCGTTTATTATTGTTTTAAGCTTATTTTTGAAAAATTATTTTTAACTTTTTAGTTTGATATGCTCTAAAAGCGTGTTTTTTAGTTTTTTTAAACTATATTTATTAAGATGCTGCTTTGCCAGTCCCTGGTGCCGTTGCGGACCTGTGGTCTTTAACGAAAGAGTCTCTCACTGTCTTTCATTTTTTTTCATGAGGACTGTCTTTACTGAAACAAAACAGTATATTTTCATTTAGATCTACCGTTATTTGAAGTTTGTACCAACCACTCTCCTAGAAGTAGTGGTAATTTTTAGTTTTAACAAAACATAGGGTATGTAATTTCATTATTACATTGCGGAAACTTCGATTCTTTGGATCATAGAAAGATATTCTATCCTAACTAATATATGGAAAATATATATATATATTTTTTTTCTTTTGTGTTTAACGTCAAGGTCACTGTAATAGCTTATTTTTCCTATAGGAACTCGCTAATAATGAAACATCGTCATTATTTACCCTATAACTAATAATTACAGTTATTAATTTACATTATTATTAGCAAATTACAATATATTACAGTACCTAAGCATAATACACTGCCTTCCCATTAATTAAAAATATATGAAATGACTTACCGTTTTCACTTATTTCCTTGGAAGACAGTTCTGGTGACTCCCAGTCTTCGTACATTGCTTTGCCAATTTCATTCCAACATTTGGCCTTCATTTCGCGATTCGAATATTCCTTGATCTTGACGTTATACAGAGCAGGTCGAGCAAATCTCACAAATAAACTTCTCTGTTTCCAACATTACACCGCAACGTGTTGAACCCAACTTGACAATGGATTCGAAGTGAGCTGCCGCCTGCCACTTTCGGTGACACCACTACTTGTGGAATGGCTGGGTGGGATTCCCGACTCGGAATTAAGGCGGACATCAGCTACGCGCTCCCGCTTCCTGCCGCGTCCTCCCGGCTCATGTAGACACGCCAATTTAACTCAATGGTTCCAGGTTCCTGTTGAGCGCGCTTCCCCGACGCGGGATTTACGCTCGTGTAGAATGGGCCTAAATTTGACATTATTTATTTAGGTCCTATTTCTAGAAAAGCAGCTTCCACAAAAAAAAAAACGAACTGAAAATGTGATTCAGTTCAGTTATCATGTGCCGTGCCTTTAGTTGGTGATACGAATCAGCTGTTTTGTCTATTATTCTATGCAATTGGTTGCTACTAAGCTAGCCATACACGTTCCGATTTGTAGTCCGATGCAATGTCCGATGTCCGATGTAGGAGCGTGAATGGGCTTGATGGACGACGAGTTGGATGATCGGACAAATCGGAGTCCAAGATCAGACTACAAGATGATCCGACTTCCAACTTCCGACGGAGTCGGACTGTGAGTGGGGTGATCGTCCGATTGTCATTTTAAACTTTCTTCTTGTTGTTGTTTGATCTTCCCTTTTCCCCTATACTTTGTACATTTTTACTTCTATAATAATGAATAATAAAGAGTTTTTGGAATTTATTGAATTGTACTGGGAGAATAGGTGTTTGTGAACACAAGTGATGCAAACTGACATGTTTGTGAGCATCTTCGCGTCGCAATAGTTCAAAAATAATTTCTTAACCTATTGAAAAATATAGGTGAATGTTTACTACACTAAAAAAATAGGCAGTTGTTTACTACATTGAAAAATGTAGGCGATTGTCTACTATACTGAAAATATAATATATAGGGATTGTTTTCTATACTGAAAAAATATAGGTGGTTGTCTACTATATTTAAAAATATAAGTGATTGTATATTTTTTATTTATTACTAGGGATACCCCAACGTGCTCCGTACTCCAACACTCCAACCCTGTTGGAACTTTCTATACACATAATTGTGTTATATTTTCTTTATAATTAAGATGTAGGATTAATAATAACCTCAAAACTAAGCTCGTAAATGTCCAAAATGAAATTATTTTATATTATAACATCAGTTATAAATAATAAAGGTTAAAAGAACCAGCAATGCTCAGGTCCAAGGTCTCTAGATAGGAAAGGTTACCTCAATCGGGAAATATCAAAAAAAGTGGATTGGGGGCTGTGACGTAGTTATTAGTATACCTAGACAGTGATCAAAGCTCTGTCGTTTACGTTTATACGCGTTATTCATTATTTGTGAATGTTTGACGGCTTGTGTTTTTTGTTTAAACTTAAACTTTTTTTTAAATTAGTGTATATAAAGTGTTTTAGAAGTGTAGGTAGAAGAAATATATTATTTAGGCCTACAATGGATAGAAAATCAATAAATAAACCTAAAGGTGGTTCCATTTGTGCGGTTGCAACTTGCAAATATTATTATGCAAAAGCAAAACAAGAAGGAAGAACTGATATATCATTTCATAAATTAAAATTTGTTAGATCGTATTTTTATTTATTATTACAAACTAGTCGACCCGCAATGCTTCCCTATTGCTTAATTTAATTTTAAGGGTAGTTATCCCACTGACTTAATAATCAAATTGAAAATAGTTTTGCATTCTCTTAAAAATACCTTAATATTACATAATTTTAGGTTTACAGCTTGTAGGAAGGTAGTTTAATTTGTATTTATTCTATAGGGGTAGCAACCCCATTTCAACAATTTTTCGAGACTTCGGCTCGTCCGGACAGAACACACGAATTGAAAGAAAATTAAAGTTAAACATTAGTTTTTATTTGTTACATTTAGTTTAAAAAAATAAGTTAAAACGTTACCCCACACTGTATTTACGTTACCCCACACAAAATGTCTTTTCATAAAAACCTAATTCGGACTATTACGAACATTTTAAAACAAAAAATAGCAAAATCGGTCCAGCCGTTCTCAAGTGATGCTTACCAACGAATAGCATTTCATTTTTATTATATAGATTAAAATGTATTATCGTGATTGCATTTTTTTCTTTTTTATTCTGTAAAAAATATTAAATACAATTTTAATGACTGCTTTTTAGTTATATGATTTAAAATGTATTACCAAGATAGCTTTTTATTTTAAATTTTAGTCAGTAAAAATATAAATTAAAATTTGTATGATTATACTTTTGTTATTATTGTAAATTGCAAATTAATGACATAAACATAATGTTTTTGAAAAGGTTAAGATATATTCTTACAATTACAAATGTTGAAATGTGTAACTTAAGTATCATTTAAAAAAACTGCAACCCCAAAAATAGTTTAATACATCTATTTAAAAAAAAATGAGGTGATTTGTACGACGAAACATACATCTTTCATGGTAGCGCGGTGTTTTTATACTATAGATGACGTCACTGGACAGGGAACGGGTCGAGGGGTTTGAGTTTGTTTACATGACTATGAGGTAACCTTTCCTATCTAAAGACCTTGGCTCAGGTCTACATTTTAATAAAATTCTAGCCTAAAATTTAGAAAAGTAAAAATAATGGCTTCAAAGTTTAAAATCAGCTGTTAATGGAATTGTTATTAATGGAAACGTTAGGTCGATTAGTTGGATGGTAAGTTGGATCGTGAGTTGTGAAACGCATCCAACTTGCAGTCCAACTTGGTCGTCCTACAAATCGGACCGTGTATGGCTAGCTTATCTTTGATTATGGTAACCTGTCATCTGTCAGGTTGGCCCAGGGTTGGCCTGACAGGCAGCTTGCGGCAGGCGTGCCTGTCAGTCCTGCCTGCAGGTGTGTACCGGGCTTAAACAATCGAAGCCAGTTGCAGTGTTGCCAGGTCTTCCAATTTGTCGGAAGATCTTCCGATTTTTCGACAGTTGTCGGAAAAACGGATTTTTTTAGATATCTTCCGTTTTTTTCCTCATGCTTAAAAACATAATTGTTAAGCAATTTGATAGTTGCACTTTACAGAAATCAGTTATGTTCAATTTTCACAATGACCTATCCCATCAAACAACTTAGTTTTTGTTTAATAGCATTGTTTGCTATGAGATTTGCTTGCTAAGTAATTCATGAATAATGTTCTTCGGAAACCTAGACTCTGACTCTCCTTATGCCATAGTCATTATATTGTTCCCGAGTCATAATGCAGTAGAAAGTGTTAGGGGCTAAATAGTTATACATAATTGATACTATTGTTTTGTAAACTCAGTTTTAAGTATAGTGTATTTATTCTATACATTATTTTATATTACATATTATTTTCTTCCGACTTTTCCTACAATCTTCCGATTTTTTTGGGTCCAACTTCCGATTTTATTTTTTTTGCACCTGGCAACACTGGCCAGTTGCCAGTTTGTAAACGTTTATAAGTTGGGCGTGTAGCATGTATAGCAGTTTTGTTTTGTTACTTTCCACTTTCTACTTTTTTAGTAGAAGAAAGTGCTAATTTAAGAAGTTTGAGTGTTTTAAAAGTTCACATTAATGTTATATAAAACATAATTTAAAGCGTAATACACACAATTTTGAACATCAATTTAGAAAATTTTACTGAAGTTGAATCAAGTCAAACAGATACATTAGGGTTATCATAGAGGTAGGTTAGGCTTAGGCCTAATATTTTTATATATAAAACATGTTAACATTACAATCTAGTTCACAAACTTTATGTATAATATCCCAGATAGTATTGTTTTAAAAGTAGTTTCAGGCTAGCCTTCCTCGACTGTATTACTTTGCACCCCAGGGTTGCAAAGTATTGTTTTTACCCTCGACTTGCGATAAAAGTAAAACAAAAAGGTATAATTGACACAGAACACATGTAGTTTAGCTTGCGAACTGCTGTGAGTGTGCAAAAATGCATCTTGTTAAGTAGCTATACGTAGGAACACATTTTTTCGATATGCTATACCGAAAACGGCTGTTTTCCTTACCTGTTAATAGAACATTTCTTTTCCATGCACTACATAGAACATTTATGTGTACCAACTGATTACAAATACAAATAAATATTAACACTGTCGAACATTCCACCCAACCCATTTATTACAGGTTAGTTCCAAAGCCTGATAAGAATAAAGCACCCAAACACTGTCAACAATTCCCCCATACATGCATCGAATATGTTGGGAGCGCTGCCACTTTTCACGTATGTTTGTTAGGTACTGTAGCTTTTACTTCAGATATCCCACAAAGGTTGTTGCTCTCGGTAGAGCTTTATAAATTCCGTCCAAAATGGTTTATTGTCGTTAAAAGACAAGATTTCCAGAACACATAGGCCTACCCCACGTAAGCTCGAGAGGGAAACTGAGCCAGACCATTGACTATATACATAAAGATTCAAGGGTCAGAGTCACAGTGTCTCCACTTCTGAGAATCAATATCCAACCATCATTCACAAAAATCCCACGCTACCAGTCTATGTTCGCTCATCCAATTTTTGTTTCATATGATGAATACTTATTTAAAACCCTGAACTGGGCTCGTTCTGGCAAGCGATTTGATGTTGGCTTGGGAGGCGCCCATACACTGTCGAGCATGTTGGGCACGTCCAACATGTTCGACAGTGAATGGACGCCACCCAACCCAACATCAAATCACTTAATGTAGCTTTAATGTAATGGTTTATGCACCTTTATGTTTCTAGCAACTTTCAAATGCATTCCAGGGATATAATAAGCTTGACATTCCAGATCATATTTTAAAACAAATCATTGAGCCTATCTCCATTAACGGAATGTACTCCTGAGTAAAGGACTCAAATAATATCCAAATCAACACTAATTGCACAATAAACATAAATTTCAAATCGTGAGAACAAATTGAAGGTTTGTTATTATTTTCTGAAATAAAAGATATTATGATATAAAGTATGTTAGGCCTACTTTTTCCGTGCAGTATACGGTAATGAAAAGTATCGTACCTAACTCGCCCTGTAAGTTTTTCCGTGCTTGCATAAAAATCCCTATTTACCGCCCTTATTGGACTATAACGTAATATAGGCTACTATTTTGTATTCGACAACATTTATTTCTGTGACCAAGGACCATTTATTTTAAATATTTAAGTTGAAAACACACCAAATAGCTTAGATGGAAGTAAGGTAGGGCTAGGCCTAGGCTATAGGCCTATGTTGTAATTGACAAAATAGTTCTGACTGTAGCCTACTATTTTCTATTTTAAATTATTTCAAATAGTTAAACCACTACAAATAACAACATTTAGTTACAAAATGCCGCCCTGTCTGATATCTTTGCAGCCAAAGACTTTTTTTGGGAAAGAGAAGTACTGTAACAATTCAAAATATCCTTCCATAATAATAATCAATCAAATGAATAAGAAATAAAGTCATTCTAAACTATACACGCATGAGTGCAAGAGAGACAGAAAAACCTGCAATTGGAGTCCATTCATGTATAATATGAACCAACGACATCTAGCGGCCAGGATCGCAAACACTAAATTAATAACATTGAAATACCCGACTTTCGACAACATTTTGAATAATTAAAATTATTTCCCGACCTTGTATCTCTATCTCTTTCCTACATCAGAATATATCTAAATCAATCGACCAATCCACAAATTATAATATAGGCCTAAATTCAATAACAAAGCAATCGACCGAAATTTACATTTTAAATCCAACCGAAACTAGGCCGATATACAAAATCTAGGCCAAGTCAGAAATAAAACAATCAATCCCAACGAAACCAAGTTTCAAAGTAAAAAAGGAACACAACCGTCAGATAGAACGGAAAATTCTACATATAAAATGTCTTTATTAAAATCCCAGAAGAAGTACCATTAAGCCGATATAATTAGTCATAGGTAACCTGAATGTCAGCTATCGCCTAAAACAGATGTAGGCCATATTTGTTAGACTCTGCCCACGATCACGTGATTGCCCGTGTACCTTCACGGAACCAAATTTGAAATGCCGAATGTATAATTTTAGTTGTAAATATTAGATGTTAAACAATAATTTGTACAAGGAGCTATTTTAGGTATTTTTATTTAATATTTTATTTAATCAATTTCTCTTTCCTTTAATCATTCTGTATTATTTGTAAAACTAAATTACCTCAAAATTTAATTAAAATTACACAAAACAAACACTCAATATTTAAAAAAAAATCACAATTTAACACAACAATCAAATCCCCAGAAGATGTGAAATTTATCAGGCCTTATGTACGAGTTCCTAAGGGCCTAAAGCAAGCCAAATTTGATTTCAAGCAGTTTTTATAATTGTCGAGACTCCGAAGAAGGCAGTTGTGTGACTAGACCTCTCCAGAATACTACAAGAATGAAGCCTATCTTAGAAGTGGTAATTAATTGTTCCACGTTAACTAAATAACTTTTGTTTGTTTTATAGTGAACTGAAGTAATAAGTAATAATTATTCATAATACTAAGCACAAGAAGAGAACTTTCTAAACTGGGTGAGACCAATCCAATTCGGTAAAAATTAATTAATTGGTGATACAGTTTTAAAACAATCTATTGGTTTCATTTTCAAAGTAAAAGAACTTATTTATTCAAACTTTTAAACGCTAATCTAACCTGTAGGCCCTACATGAACTGAGCAAGAGATTTTGGACTATAATTAAGAATTTGCATTTCCCATATATTACACTCACAAACACCTGCACATTCACACACTTTACAACTTGTACTATTCATCATACTTTTCCACGTTTCAATTAAAATCTTTTATATTTAAGTAACTTTTATTTGATAATCAATTTGTTTCATAAAAAACTGGGAAGAGTCGGCACTGACTCCCTGAGATACGAGTGATAATAAGAGATTAATCAATTCTCTAGAAAAATTAACAGACATTTAATTTGAGCTAACCTGTAAATATTAACTGTATATAATTTGATCTTCAATCATTAATAAATAATTGGTGATATTTGTAAACTTGTGTCCTCAATTTAATCATTTATTAGATTGTTGAAATTATAAGAAATTATCAATCATTACATTCTAATTTGGATCATAACTTGAGGCATTATTATAGTTAACCGTTCTTGAATAGTAAATTTATATTAACTGTTGTAAATTGGCTCACAAAGTGAGGCCTATTGAGCTTATAAGTAAGCAGATAACTTAAAGATTTCATAATATTTATTGTGATTTGACGCTACAACGTGTGGCTAAATAAAGCTACCAAGTAAATAGAAAGAAATTAGCTAAAATTTATTGTAGTACTGCCAACCTAACCTAAGCTCATTGGGTACTAGAGGTTGACCTGGTGACCACAGGTTTTAATAGAATATTACGGTACTCTAAATTTAATTTTTCCTTTATATATAAGGAAATTAGACTCTTTAAAGATCGCGGGAAATCAATTATAAACAATCTAAAACAAATACAACATACTATACAAATACAAATTACCAAATCAAAAGTCGCTTATAAAATGGTCTTTAACATGGGATCTTCAGCCATTTTTATTACAGAACTACGATATAGGCTAACATGGTTGCCAGATTTGTAGGAGTTAGATTTGTTAGGGAGTAACACGTGCTACTTACATAATATATATGTTAAGAAATTAAAAACCTTTTTCAGAAAACTAAGAAGTGTTACAAACTTATGTTTACATACTAGAAACATACCAATATTAGATAGAGACTATAAGTTAGAATGTCAGGGTATTTTTTTTGTATATAATATGTTTATATTTTTGTTATACAAGACAATATACAGTCGACTCCCTCTAATCCGGACACCTCGGAACCGGTCCTTCGTCCGGATAAAAAAACTTCCGGATCATCCGGTTGGTTTTTACAGATGTAAAGTAAACCTATAATATCGTAAGGTATTTAAAATTAAAAAGACGTTTTTAAAGGGCACTTACCCAAACTCACTGAACCACTCACTGAAGCAAACGTGCACCAGACAACAAGAATAAACATAACATTTTATTGTACGACAAATTAAAACTTTAGAAATTTATTTTATGAAACAACGAAACAAATATTTTTTAGATCCATAAAATTGTTCAAAAAGTGAGCCTAAGAAGCATGATGAAAAACTAAGTTTACAATATTAAAAGGAATCTCTTATTTCGTTTTGCTTTTTTAGTTCAACTGTTTTTTTAAACGCATAATCACGCCATTTCCTCATAAACATAACAGCAACAGCTGATGCAACAACCTGTTGCTTGACATAAGTAGTTGCCAGTTCCAGTGCGCCCTCCCCCCCCAGCAAGTCAAAATTCCCATGCCGTTTTTCGCTTTATTTAGGCCGGAAATAGACAGACACATTCATTCCTGTCGATTTCTGCCATGAGAAACCCAGATAACTCATCTCCAAGAAGTCGTCCGGACCATCAGTTGTCCGAACCACCCGAGTCCGGACTAGAGGGAGTCGACTCTAATTGGTAACAAGTGATTTGATCCTTTATTTAGTGTAAAAATATAAAAAATTACTAAAGTTAACCAAGCTATATTTTTGAGTTTTATTTCTCTCGTATTTTCTATAATATTTATTTCCTGAGGATATTTCTGGTGTTTTTATAGTCAGTTTAACGTGTCCTTTCATAATATGAAGATTTTTCAAAAAACCTCTGGTCACCACATCTATTTTTTCTACACATTGTAGGCCTAACTTATTGTTAACCTAATTTGTTAGGCTGTATATGTAGGCCTTATTGATGTAATATTTTAATTAACATTCTAGAGCATTTTCTTGCTCATAGGTCGGCACTTCTGCCAGTTTTCAATTGATCAAGTTATAACATTTAGTAGGCTACTATTACCTTCCACTTTTCCCCAGGGAGGGAACACACTCTTTTGTGTTCCTTCAGTAGGCCTAGTCACATTGACATCTGAGTTTTTGGAATTAGATATTTGGGTTTCTCTTCTTACTTGCTTGTGTATTGCATAAAACAGCATCTGCCTCTGAAACTCTCTAACTTTTCACCAATCGTCATGTTTGATTCTATAATATAGGTAGCATTCCTGGCAGTTCTATACAAACTTTCAAATAGGCTAGTTGACTAATAAATAGTCGATTTTCTTTCGCTCTAGCCTCGTTGAGCGATCGTAGAATCTCAAAGTCCGAAGAATTAATCTAAATCTTTTGACACTAGTAATCAATCAGAAGATTTAAACTCCGAACTCCTCACTGAGCCTCAGGTCATCGAGTCTCATTTTTGCAGCTTATTGCTGACCAGCTATATACAATAGTCCGATAAAAGCTTTTATTTCAATTTTTTCAGTGGGCGTGCAACTCTTTAAAAGTATTTGTGTCAATGGTCAAAATTCTTAAAGACTTAGGGTTGTGAACGAATTGGTACAAATGATTATAATATGTCAATTTGTATTTCTCAATTGCTTTATTTTCATCCAAAATAACAGGTGTTTATAAAAAAAAAACATTTTGAGAAATAATAAACATTGTGAAATAACTTGAAGGGTTTTGAAACAGTTATAAATCGTCTTCTACTGAATATAGAATGGGTTCAGTTTTTGACCAATTTTTCAGGGTCCCTATTGAACGAATCTAACAAACTCTTAAAACCATTTCTAACCTACCTCTAAAACATTACCCCCATTTGGGGGGAATTCCACAAAAGGCACTTTGATGGAGCATATCGAAAGTGTGTGCAAAATCTATGCTTGATCCATTTTGTCGGCGTAACTTTACTATTCGACTCTAGCCTAATATTTTTGCAGACAACGTCATCGTTGTTTTACATTCTACTGTTAAATGTTGAATATAGGTAAACATACTGTGACTAAATAGGTTAGGTTAGAACCTTTTAGGTATTTTTTTATTGTTATTTTTGCATTTCTGTTGCCATAGGTTAGCCAAGAGTCGAATAGTAAAGTTGCTCCGTTTTGTCTATGAGGCTGTAAGATTAGCCATGTCAAAAACAAGAAGTAGAAAATGTAAAAAATAGCGATTTTCAAACTTTCATAACTTTTGCACCTAATGGTTGCAAGAGTTCAAAGTTTGTACAGCCCTAAGGGGCCCTTAAAAAATGGGTGTACGAAAAATAAGGTTAATTGAAAAAACTTGTTTTCGTTAAGAAATTTTCTGATGATTTGTTTATAAGGAATGAATTTCCTATAGGTATACAATTTTTAAAAGTAGTTCTCTAAATTGTGCTCTTTTAAACTGTGATGTTAAAATAAATGCTATGATTATGCTTTTTCCAATTGCTTTAAATGAACATAATAGCTTGACAATCTTGTGTGGTCCTTATTAGCTCTTTCAAGGTCAGGCTGCGCAAAGGCTCTGCCCTCATCAGACTTGATTTGTTGCGGCTGGTGTTTATGTTTAGTACTACGAAAGTTAGATACAGTATACTGCAAAAAATATCATATGGGAACTAAAAATAGGAGGAGTTATAAATAAATTCATCTTTCAAATGTATCACTGACATCATCAAATTGTATCACTTTTTTATCCAAAATTATTCAATTAACTTAGGTAATGTTTTTCAAAAGTGAAATGATGTTCGCTGGTCTAAGGATTTTTTTTAGTAGGCCTACCAAAATGTAATGTGCTAACCCAGTTTTAAAAATTTTGTTTAGGTAGCCTACATTAAATATAAACAACTTAAATTTTACATTCAATTTTATGATAGTTACTTATAAAGTTAATTTGGTTGCAGGCTTTTCAATAATGGAAGTTGATCCAGAAGAGTTTGTAATCAAACAAGAAATAAAAGAAGAAGATGAATTAAACTTTGAACTAATGGAAGTTGATCCAGAAGAGTTTGTAATCAAACAAGAAATAAAAGAAGAAGATGAAGTAAACTTTGAACTAATCGAAGACCAAAGTTATTCTCTGGAAAGTGTTAAAGAAGAAAGTTTGTGTAGTGAAATTAAAGAAGAACATTTTCTTGACATAGTAGACAACACAACTTGTTTTGTAGCAGTTGAGATTAAAGAAGAAAACAAAATTAAACGAGAAGACATAAATGATTCTGAGTTGAATGAGGACACAGATTTTGAAGAAGAAGAGATCAATTGTGAATGGTATGTTTATTATTTTTAAAGTTAGAGATTTGATTGCTAAGCCATAATTTAAAGAAATTATGTTCACAAATATCCTCACTATAAAGGATATTGGGAGCGGTATAACTCACTTGGTAAGGTAGCTTTGCAGTTAAAATATTAGTGTACCTGATTCGGAAGTTAAAAGTCCCAAATTTTATTAGAAAAACGTGTTGATAGAATCAGATTTTCAACTGTTATCTTTGATGAACTATTCATTTTGGGAACCATAGCTTGCACCCACAGGTATTCATATTGTAGGCTATATATAATTAAAATAAAATATCTTTTTATGTATTTTAAATATTGATATCGGGAACTACCCAGCAATCCTGGTGATGGTTGAATAATCGAAACGGCCATAGAAAGAAAAAGCAAAATTAGACTATTGTGACGGTAAGTCGTAATATTATTGTAAAATATGTTTCCTTTCTGAGAAATACAGGGTGCGGCAGAACCAACTAAGCAGTTTTGAGGAGCAATAAAAAAATAAATGTCATATATATAGAGAAAAAATGTTTTAATTTTTTAATTAGTAGAACATACTATTTTACATTCATTTAGTTTTAAAAATTATGTCTTCAAGATGGCGGCTGTTAGCATCAATACATTGTTTTAGACGATCTCTGAAGTTTCGAATAGCTCTTGCGCACATATCCTGAGGTATGGCGTTCACTTCTTCAATAAGCCGCTCTCTTAGTTCTGGTAGGGTGTGAGGGCGACTTTTGAACACCATTACCTTCAGATATCCCCAAAGAAAGTAATCTCAAATGCTCAAATTGGGTGACCGCGCCATTCAACATCACCCCTCAAAGAGACGAGGCGTCCCGGAAACATTTCTCTCAAAACACCAAGTGAAATTCGAGCTGTGTGAGCCGTAGCTCCGTCCTGTTGGAACCAGAAGTCCCCCAATCCATGTTCTTCAACAATCTCGTCAATTCTGGGTTGCAGAAAATTTTGCAACATTGAAACGTAACGTGTTTCATACCAAATTGCGATACGGCGCACCACACTATCACTTTAGGCGAATGTTGTGGTCTTTCTTGCATAATTCTGGGGTTATGTTCAGCCCAGTAGCGAAAATTCTGTTTATTCACGTATCCACTTAGAGGTGAAAATGTGCCTCGTCGCTACTGAAGAACGCTGCATTCGGATGGATCTGTGCAAGCATTTGCTCACACACATTTTGATGCTTGGCATAGTCTGCTGGGCTCAATTCTTGAGCAATCATTATTTTGAAGGGATGGACCTTCAAATCGAACTGGAGAATACTTCTCAAACTGCGGTCTGAAATCCCCAATGCAATAGCATGTTTTCGTGCAGAACGCATCGGTGATTGTTTAACTGCTGTTCTCACCCGCTGCACATTTTCTGGTGTTCTTATGGATATGCGTCTGCCATGTGTATCTGTACTTAGTGTGCTACCAGTTTCCTCCAACTGCCGAACCCAGGACCGAATCGTGTTTGCATTAGGAACGGCATAGTTGCGCGCAATGTTGAACCGTCGCCGAAAAGCTCGTTGTGTAGCGATCACAGATCTGTTGTTTTCAAAATACGCACTGCAACGATCTACCACCCCCTCTATAGCTCAGTTCTACCTCGCTTTT
>JAGFPH010001470.1:5233-16221 GCA_018207615.1 Philaenus spumarius
GCGTTGCCCGTGGTGGTTGGTAATTTCAGTCTTTTTAACGTAATTGTATTCTTTTTAAGTGTTCAGTCAGTGAGTGGTATTTGGCTTTTATGTATATAGGCTAGATCTTAAATAATAAAAGCACTATTGTCATAATAATAAAAGATCTGAAATTATGATTCTAGTAACTTTGATCCCTCCAAACCCCTCCTAAAATTTCGAATTTTTCAAACCCTTTCTTAGTGAGCACCTATGGCCCTAGAGGAAGCTACATAGCAAATTTCATTCCAATTCGTTCGGTAGTTTTGAAGAAATCGTTTTTTAATAACTTTGATCCCCCCAAATCCCCCCCCTAAAATTTCGAATGTTTCAAACCCTTTCTTAGTAAGCACCTATGGCCCTAGAGAAAGCTACATACCAAATGTCATTCCAATCCGTACGGTAGTTTTGAAGAAATCGTTTTTTAATAACTTTGATCTTCCCAAAACCCTCCTAAAATTTCGAATTTTTTCAAACCCTTTCTTAGTGAGCACCTATGGTCCTAGAGGAAGCTACATGCCAAATTTCATTTCAATCCGTTCTTTAGTTTTTGAGAAATCGTGAAGAGTGAGTGAGTGGTATTTCGATTTCATATAGGGCGCCACACCTTGCTCGAATCGTGCACCAACCCCCGTGATGCAAATGCAAACAGATTACTGTATATTCTAATACATTAAGGAAAATTACAATTAAATAGGACAGAGCCGCTTAATCGGCAATGAAAGGAATTTGTTGCACGTAATAGAAAAGATATAAGATTTATTTCGAAATCACACACAGACGCTTCGATTTTATTTATAGATTCAACGTTGTTGTTTACTCCCCACCGCGACTAAACGGATTTGACAAACCCAATTCTTCGATTTAAAATACAAATCGAGGTTAAAACCACCCTCTGTAATTAAACTGTTTAAAACGGTCGTGCAAATATTACGCAAGTACTCCATCCCCTAAGGAGTTCAGACTTCGTTTACTTTTGAAATGTTACGGCTCCAAAACAACACCCGCCCTAGAGACTATTCAAATTACTTCGCGACTTTACTCAAATTGAATTTGTTCATTTTTAAAAGTCACAATTTCAAAATACCACCAGACACCTTGTAACGGAACGTTTCAAATTCTGCTTCATCGGCGCCGTTCTTATTTGAAAAGTGTTTACCGTTGTAACGTTTTTAAGCTAGAGTTATTTCAAAGAACACGTCGAATGGCGTTGTTTTTTTTTTATTATGTTGAAATGGATAAAATCTATACTATTATATAAAAATCCAACGGTTTCTGTCTGTGTCTGTGTGTATTACTCAAATCACGTAAAAACTACTAAATGGATTTGAATGAAATTTGGCACACATATAGATCATGAACTAAAATGAGACATAGGCTGGAATTCATTTAGATTTAAGGTATTAATTATAAGTGATTTTTTACGTCAATGTTCCTTGTCGGTTTTTCTCTATCTAAACAACAATTGCAATTTCGGACTTATCCATCATCTAGTTCTATATAAAAACACTACGAACACAAAATAACATACAAACAACACATATTCACTCTGCTTGGAGATCGTAAACGTTCAATGCGCACTGTCGTATCGCGAACATAGACGTGCACGTCGTTTGGTAAATTAGCACTGACTGACCCCTATTGAAGCAACCCCTAAAACAATAAATATTTATTATTATACTTCCATTAAGACTTGAGAGCTGGAAATTTGTACATTTATTTCTTACAAGATATGTATAAAAAGTAAACCATATTTGTATTTTTTAGTGCACTGCTAAGGGGTGAAAATGTAACAACCCCTTAAAACAATACAAATTAATTATTATATTCCCCGTTAAGCTAGAGAGCTGGAAATTGGTACATTTATTTCTTACATACATGTATACTAAGTAAATCATATTTGCATTTTATAGCGTGCTGATAAGGGGTGAAAATGTAATAACAACCCCTAAAACAATAAACATTTATTACTATACTTCCCTTAAAGCGAGAGAGATGGAAATTTGTACATTTATTTCTTACGAGATATATATATAAAATAAACCATATTTGTATTGTTTAGTGCACTGCTAAGGGGTGAAAATGTAACAACCCCTAAAACAATACAAATTAATTATTATATTTCCCATTAAGCTAGAGAGGTGGAAATTGGTACGTTTATTTCTTACAATACATATATACTAAGTAATTACTTGTTTGGACATTTGCCATCATTTGTGTGTTAAATAATAAAATACGACGTTTCGGGAATACAAATTCAACATCCATCATTAACAAACAATAACTTCAAACAGAGAATACTAAGTAAATCATATTTGCATTTCATAGCGTGCTGCTAAGGGGTGAAAATGTAATAACAACCCCTAAAACAATAAACATTTATTACTATACTTCCCGTAATGCGAGAGAGCTGGCAATTGTTTCAACATGAAACAATGATAGATTTGGACTAAAACTAACTATGCGGCGGATCTTTGGACCGTGTGCGAAGTCACGGGTACCTGCTAGTACATTATAATTTATTTACAAATTCTGAGTTGATTGCGAAATAAGGTGGATGTGCGAGTGTAACAGGCCTGGCTAGGGTTCCGTACTTCCAGTTATTCCGGAAGTTACCATCTATCCTTGGAGTTTGCAGCTATCCCGAAAGTAACCTCCCACTATCCCGGAATTTCTCGCTAACACAGAAATCCCGTAAAGCCAGTGTTTTGATTAGGACAGCGGCGCTTTGATCAGGGAGAGTGGTGGGGTGTCCAGGAACCTGATGCATGCGCAGTGTACACCAGTTTTTGATTAGGACAGTGGCACTTTGATCAGAGAGAGTGGTGGGGTGTCCAGGACCATGACGCATGCGCAGTACGCCTGTGTTTTGATTAGGACAGTGGCACTTCAGGTAGGTTGGAGAGGGTAGCGATAACCTAAATTCTGAGTAGAGCAAATTCCCAAACAGTTGGTTGAAACCCTAAAACATATAACCTTCATTTTGGAAATTCCCTGAACTCATGACAGCGGTTCAGCTGAATGATTGAATTTTTGTTTGAAAATATTTGTTTCCTAAACCCAATTATGTAGGAGCAATACTGTTGAAATACGAATGGGTATACAGTACTGCAAATTAAAAGTCTTAAGATATTAAGAGAAATTGAAGTTAGTCTACAAGGTTTAAATCTACTTTTAAGAGGTTATTATCAGGGAGGTCTAAAATTGGAATTCAAGCCTTACACGTTAAACATAGCCGATATATGTTTTAACAAAACGTATTCTGGATTTATCATATTCTAGCAATATATTATCGAACGCAAAAGAAAAAAGACAATGGTTTCTGTATCGACCGGCGGCACCAAAAAAAACCTCATTGCCGTCCGCAAGTCGCTCCAAATACATTTATACAATACCTAAACAATTTTCACAAAAAAACGTTCTCGATTCTTTCAACAAAAACTCGGTACGATCCGTGAAAAAAATTCAAAGGTTTTATTTTGCAACGCAATTACAGCGGGCCAAAAAACCGTCTTTTTATGCGCTCATTTAGGACGGTCCGATTTCCAAACAATGGCGCGCACCGGTTTAATCAGTCCCTGATGAGATCATAATTTACGAAACCCAGACGCTCCGTTCGGGGGTAAAAAATGACACCTATGTATTTCCGGAGAGTTGGATGTATAACGGCGATTTATGGGGACGATGAAGCTCAGCGTGCTAGTATATAAACGTCAGAGCTGACAAGGAGGGCGGTCCTCTCGTACAAACGACACGATCCGTCTTGAGAGTGAAGGGTGAGCGAGCATTCTCAGGCGGGTTTTCGGTTTTTTGTTTCACGCGGCGGTGAAATTCCTCCGGTGTACTTTTGTGGTTTGTAATTATCTTGGAAAGGTGTTCAAAAGACGACAGCGAAGAATGAAAATTTCTCCGTACTGTCCGTTTTATCGTTTCGAAGAATTATTCGCAAACTTTGTTGAAATTGTATACAACTAGCTGACCCGTACGGCGTTGCCCGTGGTGGTTGGTATTTTCAGTCTTTTTAACGTAATTGTATTCTTTTTAAGTGTTCAGTCAGCGAGTGGTATTTGGCTTATATATATATAGATCTTAAATAATAAAAGCACTATTGTCATAATAATAAAAGATCTGAAATTATGATTTTGCTAACTTTGATCCCCCCAAACCCTTCCTAAAATTTCGAAATTTTTCATACCCTTTCTTAGCGAGCGCCTATGGCCCTAGAGGAAGCTACATACCAAATTTCATTCCAATCCGTTCGGTAATTTTGGAGAAATCGTGATTTAGTCATTTTTACCCACCAAACCCCCCTAAAATTTCAAATTTTTTAAAACCCTTTTTTAGTGAACACTTATGGCCCTAGAGAAAGCTACATACCAAATTTCATTCCAATCCGTTCGGTAGTTTTGAAGAAATCGCAATTTAATAACTTTAACCCCATCAAACCCCTCCTAATATTTTGAATTTTTTCTGACCCTTTTTTGGTAAGCACCTATAGCCCTAGAGGAAGCTACATACCAAATGTTCAGTAGTTTTTGAGAAATCGTGATGAGTGAGTGAGTGAGTGGTATTTCGCTTTTATATATATAAATTGTAGTACTGCATTAGGTGGGCCTGAATACTTTTACAACTAGAAGTAATATTGGAATCTAGTCCGAAAATTTTGTTAGGCAAAACATATTTTTGAAATTCATCGTCGCTCAAACTGTCAGACATTTTAATCTTTTCAAAGTGGAAGAAATTTTATTTATTTTTCTCATACAAAGTAACGTTTAAAGATAGCCTATTTAGTTATTTCGTACGCATAGGCAGGTATTCAGCGCATTCATGTGTGGACCAATTTAAGCATATAAGTGTAATTTAGGAAATTTGTTATACTTACGTTCAGCTGCGTGATCGAATTTTTATCGAATTTCCTAAGGTCGATAGTAGCAAATGAGCACCGATCATTTTCTCCAGAACACGTTTTGGGGTGTCATTAAAAATCATATGTATATATGGTTCGCACTCTAGCGGCCGCATTCTAAGTCCGATTCAGTTCAAATTTGGTACACATGTTGGTTGTCTACGTCGCTCGGACGAGTTCGTTAGCAAAAAAAATCCAACAATCGGAAGCACGTTTTTTGACCGAAAGTAACTATTTTTTGAGATTTTTCCTACGAGAATGAATTTGTTTTTGAGATTTTTTTACAAATATAAATGTAGGATGTTATTCTGCACCTGTTGTTTTTTACGCGACCTTATAGCTCGCTTTGTACCGGTTCAAAGACATGTGGTGGATTCTACCGTGGGGTTGGCGTGCGAAGCACGCAATGCATTGTGTATTGAAGATACTCCCAATACGGGGGATGGCGTGCGTAGCACGCAATGCTTTGTGTATTGAAGATAGGTTACTCCTAATATGCGGAATGGCGTGCGAAGCATTTTCCAGCTATTCAGCACCGTCGTGAGTAGACCTATTTCCCAAATTGTTGGTTGAAACCCTAAAACATAGGCCTATAAACTTAATTTTGGAAATTTTTTCAACTCACGTCAGCGGTTCAGCTGCGTGGTCGAATTATTTTATTTTTCGGTCGCTGAAATTAATACGCAGAACTCTTTCGAGATGTAGCCTACTGTGGGCCACACCTCTCAGTCAAGGCGCTGAGGGGGTTTGAGCATGCACAAAAGTGTAACGAAATTTGACAAAATAACAATTAATAGTCCACTAAAGTTTATTCATTTACTTGTATGTAAAACTCCTGTAGAATGTTAAATCAAAAGAACATTCTGGGCTTTTGTCATTTCACAAAGTATTTACTCAATACTTCATTAAAAAACATAGTGGAATTGTTGCGAACGATTTTTGGCTCGATATCAAAATTAAAGGAGAACAACTCTATAACAGCTTCAAAAGTGAAAAAATAACAACACCTACACCTTTATTAAAAAAAAAATAACATGATTATGTGTATAGAAGGTACTAACGGGGTAGGCGTGCGGAGAACGCAGTGGTTTCCTTTAGTTAAAAATAAATTGTAAACTACGAACATAGGCGCACCAGTAGAAAGCAGAACTAACCCATTTAGCTGTGGCATACAAACCCAAAATTGAAACAAACAATCCTTCAGCAATGAATACTTAACAGTTATAGTGTTAAGTATTCATTGCCTTCAGTCAAAATATCCTTTGAAATTGTTTACTGCCCGTCCGTTAAGTACGTCCAAAATGTAAACTCACCGTAAAACAAGCAACGCGATAAAGTCATAAAACCGCCCCCAATACTGTACGGTAATTTTCCGCCTTATAACGTCCCAGATTTGAATTCGAGCGTGAAATACGTCCTCAGAAAAAGTCGACCCTCCTGTAAATCTCGCCTTTGTCCGAAAGGTGTCACGAGTCAGTTTTTGTAACCCGTCCTCTCGTTCATTAATCTCGTCTTGACAAATTCCGAAAGCTTTTTCCCCCGCCCCGGGTGAAAATTTAGCGGTGGGTGAGCAAACAATATTTCGTCAGGTACGACAATGTCGGGGAGATCACCTGGTGCAACTCCCTCCCTGTCCGTTCGCCTCCCCTAATAGACACTGGGGGCTTTGTGATGTATTGACAAAGAAATACGTACAGAAAGACACAAATGTGACTTGAATGCGGGGAGAGGAAAGCCGTTGTGGCGATGACATTTCTTTCCTTTGAAAGTGTTTGACAAATATATATCTGTAGCGAGCCGGAGCTGGTTTATATTGTTACTATATCGTAAGGTATTTATGAATGACCTTGAATTCGTAGTAATGTGTTCACTGTATTTTTCCTTTTTTTTTTTTTGTAAATGAATCCACTGACGTTTTTGACTGTATAATCCGTCTTGGAATGTCGACAGATAAAATAATAATAAATATGTAAGTTAAAAAAACTGTAGAACACGTTTCCTACTTTTAAGCTCTTAGCCGATCGAATATAAAAATGTCAAGAAAGTTTACATTTGTCGTTTTTATTTCTTCTTATTCTTCTTTCACCTTTTACTTTTTCCAAAATCATAATTAATTGTGACTTAAAACGAATACATTTAATTCTTACTGGATCACTCTTATCCGTTTGTTACAGTCTCCGGATGGAATTAAGATATTGCAATGAAATTGAATATGGTTATAAAGTAGGCTATGTTTTAAAGCACATAATCCAATAAACATATAGGCTAGTATTCTACAGAAAATTTGAGTAGGCGAAGTTCGGTGACTCCAAAAAATAAATATTTATTGATAGGCCTACTCTTGTCTGTATCGTTTAAAATAGGTTATTTGACCATTACACGTTCCACTTAAACATATAACGCATACCAGACTTTTGTGGTAAGACGGCGGAATTGAAGCAAACAGTGGTAGACTCGCTATAAAGCTGGCGGGATATGACCAGTCATTTGTTCGCACTCTCACGGTAGCATTTTACGTTTGATTTTGTCTAAATTTCGTACACATGTTGTTGCCCCGACGAGTTCGTTAGCCAAAAGATCCAACAACCTGAAACACGTGTTTTGACAGGAACTAACTATTCTTTTAGATTTTTCGTACTAGAATGATACTGTTTTGGGTTTTATCCAAATAATAAATATAGGAGATTGCTCTGCACATTTTGTTTTTTACACGACCTTATAGCTCGATTGGTTCCCCCGAAATCGATCAAAACGTAAAATGCCATGATAGTTCCCGGTTCAAATCCACAAGGGGATTTACCTTTGGGGCCATTTTCTGGGCCGAGTTTTTCCGCTGCGAGTGAAACGAAGTGTTAAAAAAAAAGTGCCAACTATAAATTAAAAATGGCGGTGCAATAATGTTGGAGTTTAATATTATTCCGATTATTGTTTTAAGTTTTGCAGTTGTGGTAAGAGTGAAGCACTATCTCTCATAGTCTGAAGTTTTGCGGCAGTGTTGCCACAATTGCGAAACTTAAAGTTGTTACGTTAACATGATTCATTGGATTTTCTATTACTTGTCTACCTTAATATTACTATAATATTAGCAAACTAAAGTTTCTTGTTTGTGATATAACAAACAGATCCGTCGGTAGAGAGAAAAAAATCCAGGTGTGCTCAATGTAAACTTCTATGGCGATATTCTGATTTACACTTCAAAAGTATAGAAAATGTGGAATAAAAACACAATTTATGAAACGAGGAAGCACAATGTCCATTTCAGAGGTATTACCAAGTAAACTGTTTTAACACAAGTTGCGAAATGAGGAAGCACAATGTCTATTTCAGAGGTATTACCAAGTAAACTATTTTAACACACATTATGAAATGAGGACGCACAATGCCCATTCCAGAGGTGTTACCAAGTAAACTATTTTAACACAAGTTGCGAAATGAGGAAGCACAATGTCCATTTCAGAGGCATTACCAAGTAAACTATTTTAACACAACTAACGAAATGGGGAAGCACAATGTCCATTTCAGAGGTATTACCAAGTAAACTATTTTTAAACAACTTACGAAATGAGGAAGCACAATGTCCTTTCCAGGGGTATTACCAAGTAAATTATTTTAACACAAGTTGCGATATGAGGAAGCACAATGTCAATTTCATAGGTATTACCAAGTAAACTATTTTAACACAAGTTGCGAAATGAGGAAGCACAATGCCCATTTCAGAGGTATTACCAAGTACACTATTTTAACACAACTGACTGATTTATAAAAAAAATTAAATAACATATTTTTGACAGAAATATTTTATATAATTTAATATCCATACCACAGGTTGTAGAATGGAATGGCTTTTTTCAAAATTAATAACAAAATATATAAGGCTATCACAAATACAACTTGAGTTATGTCTGCCACAGTGAAGCCTAGTTAAATCCGTAAAAAATACCTAATATTTTTAGGCCAAAACTTATGGAAAATTCACTATAACCATTGTATTTGGATAACCTAGTAGAACTCCGATCCAATGCAATATTTCGTTCCACTGGAAATTTGACGACAGTGGCGCTATCTATTGGGGAAACGACGGAAGCTGTTTGAAACACCAATGTTACCAATGATTTCTCCCTAGCGCTACCTCGCGGCGCGATCATGCACTATTTTCGCGACAACCTTTTTTGCGGCACACAGCCCCCGTATGCATGCATGATCTATTTTATTATTCATGATCTATGCTATAACCAACACTCATATATAAAACATAAAATAATTAGGTTCGCTTTAAAAATAAACGAAATTCTTTTTATGGTAGAGTGTCCCCTTAACATTTTTAACGTAAACCAATCTCTATTTATTATTCCAAAAATCATTAAACGCTAAATACACAGCCAATCTTCATAAAAACTCTACAAGAAAGAATATTTTCAACGGAACCTACTATAAAATCAAACGTACAACATTCTAATGTGATGGAACAGAACGGAAAGCAGAAATGTTCAAGAAGTCAAACATCAATTTGTCTTAATAATATGAAGAGCTTCCTTAGCATCCCCTGGACTACCCCCCCCCCCCCCCCCAATTACGCAAAGTACTTTCTCAATGGGACGGTCATTTATCAACTCTTATTCTCTGATTCAAATGATTTTTACACCGATATATCTTTTCGAACTGTCTTAGCAGAGCGTTACCTATTTCCAGAGAAGATGGCTGGAAATTTAATAATTCGATCACGCAGCTGAACCGCTGGCGTAAGTTTAGCGAATTTCCAAAACTAAATTTAGGCCTATATGTTTTGGGTCTCAACCAACAATTTGGGAATCGGTCTACTCACGAAGGCGCTGAATAGCTGCCTAAGTGTATACATATATTAGTAGATTTTTGCAACTAAACCTTCATCTTCGACTCTCGCGCTGCTTTGTTCCGCTCGCAGCGCGACAATCACTTTGCGAGTTGGCACCTCGACCTTACGGCCTCGGGTTATGGACTGCTTCGCTTCGCTCGCAGAGTACAAACTCGACCGTTGGGCCTCGGATGCCCCCGCGGTAAAATCCCACACGTGGATTTGAACCGGGTACTTTTATGGTACTTTACGTTTTGATCGAAAGTGGGGGAACCAAGCGACCTATAAGGTCGTGTAAAAAAACCAAAACAATATCCTACATTAATTTTTGTAGATAAAACATTAAAAAGTTTGATTCTAGTACGAAAAATCCTGTCGGAAAACGTACTCCCTGTTGTTTGATTTGTTTTGCTAACGAACCCGTCCAAGTGACTTAGACAACCAACGTGTGTACCAAATTTATACCAAATCGGACGTAAAATGTGCGAACACATATTATATACAATTTTTAAAACGTGTTCTGGGGACCATGATCGGTTCTCATTGACCCACTGCAATAGCTCATCCTTCCTATGAGAATTCGCTAAAAATTGCAGGTTCGATTCTCTCGGAACTGAAATAATTTTCAGTTTATAAAGAATAAAATTATTCGCTTCGCCAAAAAAAAAAAGAGAAATTAAATTCAGGTAGGCTTTTGTTTCTATTCACACCAGATGATATTATTTTAACTTTTTTTTTTTTAATATAATCGATTATTCAATGCCTGAAAGCAAAGGTGGTAAATAACATTTGATGATTAAGTTTGTGATATAACAGGTGGTATAATAAAGGCAAATCATCATGACTTCGTTCGTGTTCTTGTATTTAAAATAAGCTTTGAACCACCTAAGAAAATAGTTTTTTAACTCTTTTTTTTTAAATAATCGAGAGATAATGACCGACAGACAACTGATACTATCTATACTAATGTCATAAAGAGGTAAAATTTGTTTGTATGTAGGGGGGGGGGGGGGGGGGGTAATCTCTTTAACTACTGAACCGATTAAAAAAAATTTGTTAAACTAATAAAAAGCTTCACTATCCCTGAGTAACATAGGCTATAAATCATTTTAATAAACACACATTTTTATTTCAATATTTCTATATTTAGTCAGAAAAATTCTTAGGCCAGTCCTAGACTTATGATCCAACAAATATTTCTTGAATGTATTTACTTTCATTACCATGGCAACA
>JAGFPH010001470.1:16231-28623 GCA_018207615.1 Philaenus spumarius
CATTCCAACTCATGCTACGTTTACACACAGTACGCACTGCGCATGCGTGTGACGTATTTAGCAGATCCTTTCAACTGCCGGTTGAAGTAGGAGAAGGGGGTGCGTTTCACATTTCGTCTGTATCCAATATAATTTAACATACCGCCTGAAGATGTTTTACTACAAAAAGAAACAAACACTGGGCATGAAATTAAAAACAAAAAATGCCGAAAGGTTTGAATTTTAAATGATTTGTTTTCATTTCATTCGGATACGAATGCAAAAGTTATACATAGGAATGAATTCTAAATAACCTCCACGGCTAATATTTACCGGGCACCCTTCACTTTCAATTTGCTATTTGCTTAAGTCGCGGGAGACTGTAGGGGATGACAAAGATATGTTCTGCATTAAGTCTACCCTCCCGTTGTGACGCCATGTTCGGGGGAGTTACGACCAACAAAAACCAAACAATCGTTTCACTTATAGCTCTATACTTTTAGTATTATTAGAAACCATCTCGGTTGTTAAATTATATTTTCCCGGGTATAAAACCCGACCCGGAGTGCGGGGATCTTCAAACGCCCGAAAAACAAGTTCATAAAAACCTCCCCGAATAAAAACGTCGCCGAATATACGCGGATAATAAAGTCAGCATATTTTACCTGCGGTCGTATAAAACCATTAACGAAATCCGGAGTTGTAATTAATTACAATTCATGTTAAAAGTGGCTCATTAGAGTCTATAATTAAACATATGTGGTTTTATTGGTTGTAAAGCGAGAGAGGAGCGAGCTGGGTTTACGATTCAAAGTTCATGGTTAATGAGACCCCCCCCCCCCCCACCATAGCCTAAGGTGTTATGGTGTTCGCTTTAATGTATAATGTAAGGGGTACTTAACGTTGCAAGGTAGGTAATTATGAAGACTTCCTTGGCTTGTTCGAAGCTCGGGGTATATTTTGTGTATAGTCAAGCGATAAAGTGATGTAATAATTACAAAAGTTAAATCCTGAAAATATCCTCAAACGTTTTAAGCAATATTGAGTGTAGAAAGAAAGAAACTGAGGACGGAAATCTTTGACGTTTATAACAATTCCTTAAGTGCTGGGATTATAAGAAATAAACGGTACCAGAAACTGGCACATAGTTTCTTACAAACATATTTAAATTATTGAACAGATTCACTGTGACTTCATAATTGTATTAAAGTAGGAGAGTAACTAATAAATATTATTATTATTAGCTATACGAGAATTTTTAGAAAGATGCGGTTTTTGCATATGGCAGGGTACAGTAAGGGCTACAAATAATTAAAATTTTATCAAAATCGTTAGAGCCGCTTTTTTAATAAAAAAAAGAATAACTGATTTTTTGTAATGGTTTTGGCCAAAAAGGAGGCTGTTTTTCAAAAAATGTTCAAAACCTTTTTTGGTGCATATATACAGGCCTAACTGACATGTTTGGTGCAAATTTGTTCGAAATCGATCGAATAGTTTTCTCTCTAGATTTGCATACGTACGGAGAGGCATTTTGTAAAATCCACTTTTTTGGACTCAGGAGGTCCCAAAATGGATATTTCCACAAAAATCTCAACATCGATTATTTTTGCGATCACTACACTTTCTATACTTACTATAGTAGGCTATAGTGAGAAAGTAAAAATTAAACGTGTAACAAGAAAATACATGTCATTAAAACTATACCCATAAATGGTAGGCCTACCCAAGATCTAAAAAAAACTGTATATATAGAGTGTAAAATGTGAATATAAATAATAGACAATTAGATTAAATGAATACAAAAAGAACATTACACGTAAGAAATTGGCATAACATGTTTTGTCAAAAATCATTACAGCCCCATATATAAAACTAGAGGTTATGATTTTTCCCCATTTAAATAACATTGAAATGTTAAAGATGGTACATCTGTTATTTTTGCAATTATTTCATCCAGTAGATCACTCAATCTAAGTTATAAAACATAGTAATTAGTATAAAAACAGTAAAGCTAAGCCCTCTGGAATTCCCAGGTGCAGGTCTTGTTTACTATTAGGAGTCGACAAACATGCACACTTCTGAATAACAAAGCATTTACAAGGTTGTATCAACCGAAAGTCCAGTAATTTATACTAATTACTATGTTTTATAACTTCGATTGAGTGACCTACTGGTTTAAACCCTTCTTTAACATTTCAATGTTATTTAAATTTGGAAATATTATAACTTTGATTGACCATTATGTTGGATAGAGTGAACATACAGACCTCGGGTTTGCGCCATATTCTTTTATCAAGGCCTTTATAATGAGGTGTTACTCAATAGGGGTTCTCATTTATAATTTCCGACTTACCCCCAAAATACCCCATTTTTGCGGGCGGGGTGGAAGTTTACGATATATCAAAAAACTCCATTTTTGTTCATGTTAACAATACCCAAAGCAAATCTGTCTATTTCCATTAATAAAAAAATAATAATGGGGGGTGGACTTTTGGGACACAACATTATTAGGTGAAGAGTATATAATAGTTTCCATATAGATGTTATTGAAAAGAACTCTTTAAAATTAAATGTAGCGTATTTAATTCTTGATTTTTTTAATTGCTTAAATAAATCCTGGAAATTACTTAAATTATTAATTTTATTGTTTTTGTTTCAGGTAAGCCAAGTGTTTTGAAACTACTACGGGATCTTCTACCGTAAGACATTTTTTCATATAATTTGGTACATAGTTTAATTTCTTGTGTTATTGATTATTAGTTTAAAAAAATATTATTAATATTCGCGAGAGGTTGGCGCAACTTACAGAGATGATAGGGAGCCTAAAAAAAAACTAAATTTTCGATACAACATAGGTCCGGGAAAGCTTTCCTTTTGAGTTATGCCCCATTTTGTTTTCTTTTTACAAAATCTATACTAATATTATAAAGAGGTAAAATTTGCTTGCCTTTGGGTTTGTCTGTATGTAGGGGGTAATCTCTGGAACTACTAAACCGATTGAAAAAATGCTTTTACTAATAAAAAGCTACACTATCCCTGAGTAACATAACATAGTAACATTTTAATAAAAATTTTTTTTATTTCAATATTTGTAAATTTAGTCGGAAAATTGTATATAGTTCTAGGGGTAAGGCGTAGACTGATGAATCGTCACATGTACTTACATTTATTAAAATAGCAACCGACGGAATAAAATAGCAGATAAAACAGCTGTTTGCTCCAATATTTCCATTAACAGCTGATTTCAAACTTTGAAGCAATTATTTGTATTTTTAATTTTTAGGTTAGGTTTTTATTAAAGTGTATATCTGAGCCTTGCTGGTTCTTTTAACCTTAATTAATTATAACTGCTGTAATATAAGTATACGAAATAATTTGATTTGAATATTGAACATTATTTACCATCTTAGCTTTGGGGTTATTATTAATAATAGGCCTATAATAACGAAAAACCAGAAGTTCTTTTAAATATTTTCATGGCGCCCGTTTAAAATGTTTAATGAAAAATATCTCAAAAATCGCTAACTTTACTAAAAAATTACAGGGCGCCTAAAAATGTGCAGGTTTTTATTTTGACTGTCGCTCAAAGGATAACAGATATATTAATAAATAGCCTTTCATCTTTATGTTTGTGACAGATCCACACCCCTTTTATCAGACATTTCTGTTTGTTTTACTTACCGTGATAAACGGTTACGTAAAAAATATGTACACCAAATTTGAGGTCAATATGTTTTCTATTTCCAAAAGTATTAAGTATTTTTCATCTCCTGCAGTTGTGCCAACCTCTCGCAAAACAATAACAAAACAAGTTTTTTATTTTCGGTAACAAAATTAATGAAAGGGATTAAAGCGACTTAACGAATACTCTGTATATGTATATTTCCGCCCGTATTCAACTATCATTATTACTTCCTCTGCACCGTTATTCTACGTCCAGTAACGCGTTTTACACACTCGTATTTATCCGCAACTGGAGCCGAACGTGATTGCATATTTTGTTCGCAATACAGGCTCGTTACGCGTCCGGATTGAGATTTTAGCAATGCATTTAATTGTAGGGGATGTACTGTAAATGAAAAATTAATGGGCCATGTTCAGCCGGCAGAGGGGTGCGAGCCGGCTATAATTACAAGTCCCTATACGTAGGAGAAAACGTCAATTTGTGAGCGAATTGTTTTTGAAATAAACGCGTGTATATTGTATTTGTTCCAGAGTGAAATAGTGGATTTTAAAATAAAGAGTGTGACGCTATACAGTGTCGTATACACTTTCGGATTCTATACGAATAATGTTTTATAATTTACAACCCGTTTAGCTGCTTTCCTGCTATTTTGTTTTTGTAAACACTATTAAAAGTATATTCCTTCTAGTGGACGCGGTAATGCTCTGCTTTGCTTGTGTATAAATATATACAGCCGAGTCCCAAGAAGTGGTTGCTATTTTTGAATTAAATAGCCGGATATATCGAACACTCTACACACTGGAAACTATAAAGTTATATTACATAGAAATATAAAATAGTTATCTTCGAGTTTCATTTGCTTGATCAATCAAATCAAAATGGCGGAATAAAATAATCTTATCTTATTAAACTGCAATTCTTGTATATTTGTAAATTTATTTCGGTGATCTCGCTAACGGCTCTAACGATTTGGATGAAAACTTGCGTATAGGGGTTTTTTGACCTCAGGAATCGAATGCGCTAGGTCTTATGCCTGCGAAAATGCGCTAGGTAGCTCTTTTCGCCTATGCAAACTCTGAACTGATTTTATATACCACATTTGAAGTCACTAAATAGGCGAATAGATACATTATAGATACAATCCAGATGATTTACAAACAGCTGTTAATGTGTTATTTTATCTCCAGATGTGTATGTACTATTTAACAAACGTAAATCATTAACAACGAATCAGATGGTATAATTTTCAACTTGTTTCTTTATTCAAACACCAAACGTAACTGAAACATTATTTTCGTGCTGTTATTAACCTTTTCACCGGTTTCTGCATTCTTTGCATTTCTATAAAGGTAGTATAAATTATCTAATGTATATAATTATTATTCGTTATTACTAAAAATACTGAGCGATGCTAGGTCACCAAGTTACTAATAACAAAAATGAACAATAATCTTGTGGATAAAACCACTTGTATTTACAAAATAATTTTACGTTTTCGTCAAAAGTAATTTTATTTGCATAACCCTTAAAAATTGGTGATTTGAAATGAAAAAATAAAAACTTAAAATTAAAGAACGCACTTTGTTTCATTAAGGGTCTGCTCCAGTAAACGAGAAAACAACCGGAAACGCAACCGCTTCTCACTGTATCCCTATCTAAACAGTGCAATTTCTTGCAGCTGAATGCATGGACATTGCCTCATTCCAAACCATTGTATAAGTCTATCTTTTGTAATTGAGTGTTGAAAAAAAAAACTGAATATTCTTTATAAAATTTCGAATCCGGCTTGCAAATTATTTTTTCATTATTCATTTTTTATTGTGTTAGGAAAAAAATTTAAACTTTGTACTTACAAAATGTCAGTTACTTGACAAATGAAAGAAATTTAAAAAAATGTAAATTGCAAGACGGATGCGTATTTTGACTGTGCTTAAAATGAGACCTTGCAAACAATTTTATGATAAAAAGTAAACGAAATAAATGGTTTGAAATTTAACACTGCTCTTATAGGATACAAATCCAAGATGGCCGCCACTACAGCAGACCCTTAACCTTTATTCGAACTGACGTCCATCGATAGCTATACACTGATAGCAACGAAACAAAAATGAGTCGTAAGCGTTTTTTGAAACAATGCCGAGATTTACAGCAGTTCCTCTACAATCAGCCTCATTAATTCATCGTCTGTTGCTATAGTGTGAGAATAAACCTTTTCTTTCAAAAAGCCATTTTCTCGATGGAGGAACTACATTTGGATAGGTTTGTTGAAAACGCCTTATCGCTTCGTATTCATTTTCAAAAGCAATAGGGCAAGAAGAACATTTCACTTTTTGTTCAATTGAAAAATTCATTTTTATATACGACACAACACAACACAACTAGGTAACAAATATTTTCAATAATCGATTGTTTCACTGTCGTGTGTTCACAAAACCAGCTAATCAATTTTGAACGGCAAAAACAGCTGTTGTTTGGCCATCTGAATCTTATTGTAATTATAACTGGTTTTATCCACAAGATTATTGTTCATTTTTGTTATTATTTTGTTATTCCGCCATTTTGATTTGTTTGATCAGTAAGCAAATGAAACTCGACGGTAACTATTTTACATATCTATGAGTTTTCCAGTTTGTAGAGTGTATGTCCGGCGTAATAATTCAAAACTAGCAACCTCTTCATGGGACTCATAATGTACTTAGTTTAAATTAACAAACAATTAAGTGAGTGTATTGAACAATGAATTTTGAAGTGACTTTGGTAAAATAAGATTTTTATGATCAGGGCAAGCGGTCACGCTCGTATGGTTGATAAATGTTAATGAATTTTATAAGGTAGCTATCCCATCTTACGTCTTAATTCCCTAAGGAGTTTTTTGTGAGCTCATCCACGCTTTTATTTTTTGGCCTAGTTTGACCATTTTGAAAAGTGACGGACTGGTGCTCCAGTTTTAAGATGATAGAGCACAATAATTTTGCAATGTCAGTTTCAAGATGGCGGTAACGAGACGCCTATAGACGAAATTCTTTGGCGTTCTTAACATTCCCACATCTGTGCGTAGACCCATCGTACTATTTGTCCAAACGAAATCCAACTTTAGCGTCCGACAAAGCCTATTTTTTAATCTCCCACAATCACGAATACGGAGTCATAGATACGACCTTGTGGCTAGGCTAAATGTCCTTGAACACATAGTTGTGGTCGCAGTGCCTCACAAATACAGGTAGCCTTCGCCCTGTCCGGAAACACTGACTTGTTCCTTGATCTTTCATTAATACAATTTTTGTTTCTTGTTTACGGGATTGTAAAGACTTGCTATTCGTCCGATTAATTATGTACACGGTGATTCACGAATACGGTACATGCAGAAACTTCTGGAGCTCTATGTAAAAGTAAAAGTAAAAAAAAGTTATATACACGTAGGTCCGAAAATGCTTAGTTTCCAGGTATCCGTCATTTTGTTGTTTTACAAAATAATTCATATCTAGAGAAATGTTTGACTGATTAAGTTCAACCTTGGCATGAAGTTTAACCTAACAATGATCTGTTGCAAGCAAAATAAGCGATTATATACAATCATGCGTTTAAAAATGGTGGCAGTTTGAAAATTTCAAACCTAAATTACTCAAAAACCGTACATTTTTTACAAAAAAATCTCAAGACACCTTTTCGTAGCCCTTTCTCGGATGGTGTAACTGTCAAAACAATCGGATGAAGGATAATAGCTAAGATAAAGATAATAACAGCGTATGTACATATAATATTGTTTTGTTTGGAATAGAATGCCGGGTTGAACAAACCAATTATCTTATCTTCTAAAGCGAGAGATAATTGTTTGTCTGCTAAATGGATCTGGAATCTCCGTCTAAGGATTTTTCATTTTTTGATTTTAAATGGGGCTTTTGGCCACGAGAAATCGATTGGAAATGGTCACCAGTCTGGGAAAATTCATTTTCTACGTCTTTTTATTAAATTAAAAAGTGAAATTTGTCCATTTTAAACAATGCAAAGCACAGCTGATGCAAATGTTTTCAATGCCATTACAATAATCATCTGCTTTCTTTTAAACTGTATATTTTATTAGAGGTAAGCCTAATGTTGTATCTATTTATAGTTACCATGGCAACGAATACTTCTGCTAAATAAACATACCCTTTATTTAGTTGTTTAATGTTATAGGCCTAACCTAAACGATGTTCACGGAAATTTGCAATAATAGTTATTGACGTGAGCGAACTAGGCCCTAGGCCTAAATCGATATTGAAATATTAAACTTTAATTTAGGCCTGATTTATTTCTGAGGCATAGCGTTGAGATTATGGTTAATCCTTTAAACTGTATTTTTATTACAGGTAAGCCTAATGTTGAATATACCCTTTATTTAGTTATTTAATGTTATAGGCCTAACCTCAAAACTCAATAATCCAATATTTATTATTGAAATCATAGCCCTGATTATAATCGAGCTTTAGCTCGGTCTCCTGGTACTTACACATAACTTAAATATTATCCTTCATCCAATTGTTTTGACAATCACACCATCCGATAGGTAATCAAAAAGGGCTACAAAAAATGGTGTCCTGACATTGTTTGTTAAAATGTACGGTTTTCGAGTAATTTACGTTTGCAATTTTCAAACAGCCGCCATTTTGCAACGCATGATTGGATATAATCGCTTATTTTACACGAGATAGATCATTGTTGGGTTACACTTCATTCCAAGTTTGAACCCAATCAGTCCAACGTTTCTCTAGATATGAATTATTTTGTAAAAAAAAAACAAAATGGCGGATATCCCGAAAACGAAGTGTTTCCGAACCTACGTCTATATAACGTTTTCCTTTACTTTTACGTGTAGAATGAGCTCCCGAAGTTTCTGAATATATTTGTGAATCGCCCTGTAGGCTATTATGTTTTTATAATCTACGTAGCGCCCCTAGCGGGCAAATAATTCCTTACTAAATCGGAAATTAAACTGATTCATTGGTATAAAAAAAATCTACAGACAAGATTTCAACCCACTAGCAATCAGTATTGCCAAGTTGAACGTGTAGTGGGGAATAGCTACTCCACAAAGAATATAAAAACTCATAATCTTCCTATTTTTATCATTCCACACTCCTTAACATAATTTTTAGGATTTAGATCCCGTTATTTATTCTTCACATCTATTATTTACCATTAATTACAAAAGTTGGGAAATATGGTCAAAATTGTTGGGAAATTTTAGATTTTGCCCCCTCCCCCCAAGTAAATTTTTGTAGCAATGAACCAATATAATCAGGTTAACTTATTTATTTATTTTAGATTAGGTGAAGCAAACAAAAGTCTTACTGTATTATAAGTCAAACATCTGGTGTTACATATTATATTGTTTCCTTTAATTGGTAATATAAAAATTTGTTTGAAACGTTGACTATTTATTATTTAAATATTAATGGAGAAATTACAACGCAATTCGAATTATTGAGGATGGCCGTCTATTTCGATCTATGTCTTACATAAGCTATGCATAGGCCACCGCTCAGTCGTCATTTTTGGGAAAATATCAGAGTATACAATAAACTGTTTGCATCGGCTTCGCTTTGTTGGCAAGCGAAGCGAGTATTGTCCTAATAAATAACAAAGGAATAAAATTCTTATAAAGCCCCGGACGTTCTTACTGTGAAGATTGTTTTTAAATTCACGATATTTAATTAAATTACAAGTGAAAAACATTGACCAAGACCGGGATTTGAAACCAGGACCTTTGCCTTTCCGTTGCAACACTCTACCAACTGAGCTATCCTGATCCTCCAGATATTGGTCGATGTTATCTCACTTGTACGGGTTTACTGCATTTGAATACCTCGCATTGCGACATTGAAAACAATCTCAATTCTTTTTGCAGCCTACAGTGGTGTTATTTATTATTATTTTGAAAATGATAATCACAATATTTAGTTAGCCAATTAAAATATGTGATGGCGTCAAAATTTTAAAACCAGCAAATAAGACGAAACTAAATTTGATATTTTAGTGAAATTGGGAAATAAATAACATTTATAACCCTGTGTCCGCAGTGCTGGACGCGGTAATGATTGTGTTTAAAGTCACATTATTTTAGGCCGCCTTATCATCTTCATCCTGCAAGTGGACGGGAGAAGTGGTCTGCTGCAATTCGTTCTTAAGCAATAAAAAAACTCAGTAGTAAAACTAATTTTCGTACTTCTGTACATTCGGCTTTGTAATTACCACAATAAGACCGACAATTACCACCAGACCGACTTCCCGGATACGGTTAATTATTCGATCTGACCGGAAATACGTTGACACTGATGCGACGTCTCGGCGATTTATACTTCCTAAGGTTGACACTGGTAGCGCTGCCGTGCCAAATTGTCAACTCGCCAAATTCCTACGACGGGAGGTCTGTTAAGCTCCTCTACCTTGCTGCATTAGTTTCGTTTTAACACTCATTTATCTCTTCTTGTTCACAGAAGATACAAAGGCGAAAACGATTCGCGGATAGTTTATTTATAATTAAACGTTCAACCCGTGCTAGTGACAAAATTGAATAAATAAATAAGCGTGGAGCGAGGCGCCCGTGTTATTTGGACGGTAGCTGTTTTAAATGAGATCATAAATAATATACGCCGTGGTCGTAGTCGTTCCTGCGTCCGAATAGCGGACTTCTTAAGTCTCGTTCTAAGTATACGGAGTTTGTATTGACTGCAAAATCTAATACGATGAGGTAGTGTGTTTCTTTACGACGATTTAGTTTAAACTCGCTTTTGCGAATATGATGAAATTGTTCTGATTGTCGCTGAGGATCAACCTATTGAACGCTGTTTTCGGTTACTAGTCCATAGTTTTGATATAAAACGCACAAATTTTCGATTTCGGACTAAATTAATTCGAACACGCAGCTGAACCGCTGACGTGAGTTGAGCGAATTTCCAAAATTCAGTTTATAATACGTTTCAGGATTTCAAACGACTATGTGGAAAATTTATCTACTGTTTAATAATTTCCTATATTTATTGAAATAAAAACTTCTGTAGGCGTCCAAAACATTTTGCGGGCGGTAAATCGGGCTTTACCGACGCGCATTTTCCGTCACGCTGTACTGTGTATTGTACACATGTGTATACAGCAGAGTATATAGTTTACTTGGTAATACTTCTGAAATGGACATTGTGCTTCCTCATTTCGTAAATAGTTTTAAAATAGTTTACTTGGTAATTCCTCTGAAATGGACACCGAGCTTCCTCATTTAGTAACTTGTATTAAAATAGTTTACTTGGCAATACCTCTGAAATGGACATTGTGCTTCCTCATTTAGTAACTTGTGTTAACATAGTTTACGTGGCAATACATCTGAAATGGACATTATGCTTACTCATTTAGTAAGTCGTGTTAAAATAGTTTACTTGGTAATACCTCTGAAATGGACATTGTGCTTCCTCATTTTGTAAGTTGTGTTATTTCAATCTTGTCACATTTACAAATGAAATCTATAAAATTTAAAATAACAAACAAGATTGTCTATATTTATGACCGTTTTTACTTCTGTGGGCAGTCCCGCGACTGTTTTCTTCTTTTTTAGATACAACACACCTTCCATTTAATTAAGTAAAATATTACTTACACGTGAAAAACAATTTAATACATGTTCCTTATTTTGTAAAAAAGTCCCTGTCATTCACGAAAAAACTGTGACTCTGCTGAGCATGCGTCAGGATCCAGGTTACTGCTACCCGCACCTCAATATTTCGAACCAAGTGCTTATGTCCTAATAAATCGGCATTATGAATAAATCGGAGTATACGATAATTTATTTGTATTTGCTTTGCCACGGAGGTTGGTGAGCGAAGCGAGCAGAGGGCTGAGCTCTCTATTTTTTTTCTTCTTTTTTAACATGTTGTTTCGGCGAACGGTTACGGATATTTTTAGAATTCAAGAGACTTTCAAAATATGCCCTAGCCCGTTTCCAATTAAAACGACCAAACTCATCAACAAAAACGACAACAATGTGGGGAGACCAATCAGTTCGCAAGCAGCGCAAATATCGCTTCCGAATGTGTTTTTTTTCCCGTCGAGGTAAACTGTCCGCCGGGCGTTGAAGTCTATTTTCGGAATTCTCTGGAGTGCGTTTTGAATTAACTAAATTAAAATGCTGCCGACATTACGACGAACTCGTCCGTGGGGGATTTGTGTAGTGAAAACCTCGAGCGGTGTTTTTATTCGACTTTGTTGAAAATATAATCAAAGGTAGTGTTAAATGGTCGTGCATTGGTTTTCTACGTGGTTCGGAGTCACCCTGTTGGCGCTAGTCGTAACCAATTAATTAGTACCGAATATCGACGCTTTGATGCGCTGACAAAAGTTATTTCGATAATTTAAGGCTCGTCAGGAGCGAACAAATATTTCCGAGTTGACCGCAACGCTCCAAGTGGCAGAGCCGTATACTGCTAGCGTTGAGTTTGTGTACGTTTCATTCTTCCGCTAGCAAATATAGTACAGTCTCATAAAGGTGGTTACAGGCGTTACCCCGAGTGTAAACGTACTGAAATGCGCATGCGTGACAATGTATGTGAGTCTAGCATTGAGTTTGTGTGCGTTTCATTCTTCCGCTAGCAAATATAGGGCAGTTTCATAAAGGCGGTTACAGACGTCACCCTGAATGTAAACGAACTGAAATACGCATGCGTGACAATGTATGTGAGTCTAGCATTGAGTTTGTGTGCGT
>JAGFPH010001470.1:30189-45724 GCA_018207615.1 Philaenus spumarius
GCGCAGTAGGACTAGAGTTTTTGCGTGAATGACAGGAGTTTGTTTTTCATTGATTAGGACAGGGGAACTTGGAACGAAGTAGGGGGAGGGGTAGCGTTGACTTAGATCCTGACGCGTGTGCTGTAGGACCACAGTTTTTGCGTGAATGACAGGAGTTAGTTTTTTATGATAGTAAGAAATATAATTTAAAACTGTGGAAATAATGGGAAATAATTACGACACCTTTGGTTTTTCTATTCTATTCTTTTGAAAAGATTCTGCTATAACTTAAACAGTAAAAATACTTCTTGAAATGTAGCATTTTAAAAGATCTTAAAGTACATTGATATTAAAAAAACAATGTCAGAATATTATTATGTAGAGGTGCAAACAGATTCCAGTTTCTAGTTGACTGTTAGAAAGGGTGCGAAAGTATTGCATTTTTTATATTTTTACAATCGTTACAATTTTAACAATAGAATTAATTAATAACCGAATCCGATTGTAAATAGAGGTATATTTTGTTTTTAATATTTGGCAACGGATACCGTTGCTAAAATAAATTGCTTTTTAAACGACTTGGCAAACTTTGGAATTACGTTTGCACAACCTCTGTTCGTGGGGAATATCTCGGGGAAAACTTATCCAATGAGAAAACTAGACTCGTTCCCTGAACAATAAAAAAGTCCATCTCGCCGAGTTAATATTTATTTTTCAACCGGCCCAGTCGGACGGTCCCGCGGGAAATAACGTCGGAGTTTTAATCGACAGGGATATTTGCTCTGTCCGGTCGCGGGCTCCCCAGACGCCGCACTGGTCAACACTAGGAAGTGTCGCTGAGTGTAGTTTGGTTAAGGAATTCAATTTACACCAAACACATTTTCCGGCTGGTGTTGCTTTGCCGGGGTTATTTAGAGCTTGCGTTGGTTTAGGATAGGTTTTAATACGTTAGTCCTAACTTGATCTTAAGTAAGTATAATTAATTCGTGGACAGAGTTTATTGACTGTGGACAACAATATTGGAGAGTAGTTGTAATTCGTGGACAGACTTTATTGAGTAGAGTGTAGAGATACCATTTGTGAACAACAATTAGAGAGTAGACACAATTTGAAGACACACATTGTTGAATAGAGAGTAGATATTATTCGTGGATAATCATTATTAAATAGAAAGTACAGATTCCTCACTCCGGCAATGTACCCCGAGAGGGGAAGTAAGCCCGGTCCCCACGCTGTGTTTGTTGTGTCCAACGTCATCAATACAACCTCAATAAAAAAATAGACCTCTGTTATTCACTGCACACCCTAGTTTGTCTCTTTAAAGTAACGTTAAATAAAAGTGATAAACACATTTTTCTTAGTGTTTTATTAGTTGTTTTATTTATAAATATATACAGTTGTCACAAAAAATACCTTATCGTGCTATAATACAGGATCGGATTCTATGCATTATAATAAATGAAAATATTCAGAAACATTTTTGGAATTCGGGTTAGTTTATTTTAGTTTTTTGTTAGAACAGTTAAAATAGCAACAACAGTTAAAATAGCAACAACAGTAGCCTAACTGTGCCCGTCTGTAGTAGGTCTAATATATTTTCATCAGCTATTTTTTATTTATTGGAAACGGTTGCCTAATTACGTAGTTACAATTACTTAAAATTTTTACATTGTTATTCATGATAATAAAAATCTATGTCCGAATTCAAAAAAAAACGTTACTGAACATTTTTAAATTTATTTTAATGTATTGAATTCTATACTTCACAGAGCATTAATTTTTTTGTGACATTTTGTAAATGGGTACTTTTGTCAGTTTTGTGTAAGTCGAAATCGTTATGAAGTTTTAATAGTAAAACATTTACTAAATGAGTAGTAAACAAAAAATGTAATATTTAAAAATATTCAAAGTCCAAGTTGGTAACTTTACTTGAACCTTTCAAAAATCTAAACATCCAATTTACAAAAAATGGTTAACACTTTATACTGGAAATATGCGAACCACGGGTTGACAAATTTAATCTTTTGGGCCATTTTGAAACGTATGATTGCATATAATCGCTTATTTTTCTTAAAATAGATCATTGTTAGGTTAAACGTCGTATAAAGTTTGAACTCAATAGGTTTAACCGTTCTCTAGGTATAAATTATTTTGTAAAAGAAACAAAATGGCCGATATCTGGAAAACGAAGCGTTTTTGGAAAACACTTTATTATTGACTTTCTTTTTATTTTGACCCATAGAACCATTTCCCAAAGTTTGGCTGTTTACTTATGGGACACTCTCTATATACGTATATATTTGAAAATAAATAGGTCAAGTTGATACGCAAAAACGAGTGAACCAATTTATAACGAAATGTTCACTGGTTTCAAACGGAACGTTCTAGAATTTGAACGGTTTTTTCTTGGATATTTGTGGAGTTTAAACCTAATGACTTTTTTTACAGGCGATGATAACCACCCAGGTTTTTCGCCTTAAAAAAAAAAAACTAATGACTTTACATCCTTTTTAAATAACCAGTAAAACGATGTTAAAACAACTTCAAAACGCCAGCGTTCGACGTTTTATCAAGTGAACAGAGGTATAGATGTATAAAACAATAGCGAACGAACTCTAACGAGGTCACGCCGTACACTTGAAGGGACGTTTTGTGTTGCAAACAATGAAAGTATAGTTACAAAAAGAGCATTTTAAATTAGCGTGTTAGTTGTAGAGGACTTGAGCCTAAGTAGTTGGGTGCAAGCCGTGAGATACGGGGATGACATGACGCGGTACTTAACAGATGGAAATAAGTGCACTGCAAACATAAAAAACTATAATACTGATCAAACAAAGGCACTGCGCATGCGTGACATTCCGGGATCTGTTTGCTTTTAAATTAAACTCCAGTCAGATTCGGGGCAGTGAGTTTTTTTTAATCCGAAGGGTGTGTGTCCAAATATGTTTGAGTAAAAGATTCTCTTATAGGCAGTATACAATCGTGTTTATGTTATTTTAGATTTCAATTTTAAATGGGACAAGATAAACAGTTATTTGTGTATCTAGGCTGCAAAGTTGAGCTTATCTATAAATGTCGGCTACGCCTCAGGCGGCAAAGTTTATTGAGGGTGACCCGTGATGCACACAACGTGTTTCCTACAGCTACGTTTTAAATTAGTGTTTTAGTTTTTAAAAAGATCTGTTTTACAGAGGTTAGTCTCACGACAGTAAAAATTTCAAAATATATGCTTAAGTAAAGTAAACACAGTGCGAAAAGTAAACAGCTGACGTGCGGTATTACTTTACCGTACACCAGCTGTTTAGCCGTGCGGTAAAGTAAAACAAAAAGGTATAATTACTTGTGCTGAATGTAGTTTAGTTTTGTGCACTGCTGTGAGTGTGCAAAAACGCACTTCATTAGCGAATTTCCATAGGATAAATGAGCTATTGCAGTGGCACTTATGGTAAGACCCAAGGTCGGGAGTAGCAAATGAACACCGATCATGGTTCAAAGAATACGTTTTGGGGTGTCGTTAAAAATCATATATATATGTGTATATATAAGTATATATGTGTTCGCACTATAACGGCCGCATTTTAAGTCCGATTTGGTTAAAATTTGGTACATATGTTGGTTGTTGAACGTAAAGTCCACGATTGGAGCAATTAATTAAAGACCGGGTATCGTTACTTAACCGTGGCAATAGGGTATGACGGCGGAACATAAGCAATCGGTGGTTGGCTCGCTTTCAACTGACTGGCGATTAATTACCAGTTATTTGGAACTTTTACGAGTTTTATTTGAGTAGATTTTTGTAAATTAAATAATAACGGAAAGCAAATAATCTCCGGGGCTTTTAACTGTCTCCAATTTAGGAAATAAGCTACTTTCCCCCAATGTCCAATATCAAAGCGAAAATTTTAGGGTTGAACACTGTTTAACAAACTTCTTGAAAGTCGTTCAAACCTTCTAAAAAGGAGATTCAGAATTTTTTCCGTCCACCCCATCCACCCTTCGGGGAAAAGATCCTCCTTACACCCCGAGAGGAGAGGGTGACAATTAGGTTTGCAAATTAATCAGCAGAGCACCTCCCCTAATGAGAATAGTTACGTTACACGCCCTAGAGGGGTAACATTCAGTTAGGAATCAATTAAGCTGACGTCTTCTAAGACTCACCTGAGCCTCTTGATGGTGTTCCGACGATTAACTACAAATTGACAACATCACGGCGTGTTTCGATTATAAAATTGGTGTTACGTTAGTCTAGGTTAGGTTAGATTTGGTAGGTTAGGTTAGTTTAGCGATAGACGAATAATGGTAAATAAAATGTGCACGATGTTTATAATTTTTTCTGCAGTTTAGGTTAGTATAGGTTAAGTTTGTTTAGTTTAGGCTCAAACAAAAGACAGTATACATAGGCACACATAAGGTTTATAATATTTTCTCAGTGGTTTATGTTAGGGGACACAATTTTTTTTGTAAGATTAGGCTGTGTTGGAGTAGCATTTGTTATATTACTGGGTGCAATTTGTAAACTATATTAAATTTAATTAGAAGTAAACGTGGGCTAACAACTGATAAGCTCTGAAGAATAAATAACTAAATTATAATTTAGAAACCATTAAAGAAATGCAGACGTCCCAAGAAAGCCAATCATCGACAGCCGTATAACTGATTTGAATAAAAATCCTACCAACACAGTTGTAGGTGTGGCCTATTCAGAACCATCACACGTTTGTTAGAAAAAATTAAATTCATTACCATAGCAACCGACTTAAACAATTTAGAATCAGTTAATCGTTTTTCACAACCAGCGGGTTTTTTAGGTTAGGTTAACAAAATGAAAATACACGAAAAGGCTTACTGTATTATAATTAAAACAACTGTTGTTAGATATTACACATAAAACAGCTGATTCGGATCATAAGCTTAACATACACGTTTCTTGACAGCATTTAGATTTAATTAACATAGCAACCAAATTGGCAAATTTAGAATCAGGTAATTATTCTTCACGTCCGAAAGTTTTTTAGGTTAGGTAAATGGCAAACACAAACAACGGGAATGCTTACTATATCATAACTCAAACACCTATCACTGCCAACTTTATTCTTAACCAGACCTATTTGACCAGTTTTAAATTCCGCTTTATCACATTTTGGTCATATTTTATATCTTGAAAATTGCTTCTCTTTCGTATAAAATGTAAAACATGTCTGTCTCAATCAATCGTCATTCTCGTAAACATATCATAGTATACAATAATCGTTTTACATTTGCTTCGCCGCGGGGGTTGGCGAGGATGCGAATATGGAGGACCAATATCAATCAATATAGCAATCATTTTTCTCCAGCCTATTTTAAACCAGCGTAAAAAACTGTTTTCATTTCAACAAACAAATTTCTTAATTTTTTGGTTCGTATTAAAGGGGATTGAGCTTTAAGTCGGGAAATTGTTAAGTTTTAATCAAATTCGACGGAGAACGCAAAATTTCGCGTGTAGACTTACAAAGGGACGCAACGCAAAGACCGAATAAAGCCGAGCCCAGAATTCCTTTAGCGCTACTGTCTCTAAGATCTCAAAGCAAACTCTCCTTTATTAACTTAAACCCATTGTTCTCCCCCCCCCCCCACACGGTCCTAACTCTAATTTCATCTTGAAAATTGTTTACCATAACAACTGTAATGTTTTACAACCCGATAGGACCCATTGTCGAACGTAATTCCCCGTCGCCTAGCGACGGTTTATTAATTAAGTCTACGGGATTTTCCTTAAGGAGTTAATTCGCAACCATCTCCTCCGTGCATTCAAAGCGGCGCCGTTATGTCCTTTGCCTTACTGTTAAACCCATCGACACGTGTATTCAATATCTCGTCGTGTTGGCAACACTGTCTCATACATACAGATTACCGCCTTCGCAACGTGTAACGTGTCCTTTCTACAATTAACATAGGGTTGACGCAGTTTCGCGAGATTTTCCATCTTCTCTTTGAATTATTCAAACACTCTTTCTCCGGAGACAGTACGGTAATTGCTTAGTTTTAGCCGCTAGGCCTAACTAGTTTTGATGCTAAACTCATTGTCGTGTGTCTTCTTTTTATTTAGGTTGTATATCGACCAACAAGAATACACCGTTATTAGCATAACTTGAAATTATCTGCTCTGTACACAACTAAACTGCCCGCGCGCACATTATTCGTGAAGATTAATTTTCCGTTTTATTTTCATTAACACAACAATATCTCCTAAAGTGTTAATTCTTTACTGATAAGCGTGTTATGCTACCTCTAAAATCATATAGACCTAATAATTCTTCTTTGTGAATCTTTACATCCTCATAAATTCTTCGTTATTTTAATTCATTTCGGTTCAAACATGTTTGTTCCCAAACCAAACTTAACTATTTTGATAAAATCTTACACAATCTTGCACCTAAAGTTTTTAATTGTATGCCTGTGCAAGTATGTAAACTTGTTCAAACTGACAACATTCTGAAAATTGTGTTGTTTTAGTTGAGCAAGAATATGTACATTTTTAAGTAAAAGGCAAAATTTTAACTGTACATTTTTTACTTTAAGGCAATATCTTAACTGTACATTTTAGTTTAAGGTAATATCTTTACTGTACATTTTCAATTAAAGGAAATATCCTAACTGTTCTTTTTTAATGTAAGACAATATCTTAACTGCAACAGTACATTTTAACTTAAGGCGATGTCTTATCCGAAAATATTTTATTTAAGGCAATTTCTTAACTGTACCGTAGGCTACATTTTAGTTTAAGGTAATATCTTAACTATACATTTTAATTTAAGACAATATCTTAACTGTACTTTTTATTTAAGGCAATATCTTAACTGTATTTTTTTAATTTAAGGCAATATCTTAACCGTACATTTTGAATTTAAGACGACATATTAACTGTACATTTTAAATTTAAGGTTATATCTTAACTGTACATTTTCAATTTAAGGCGATATGTTAACTGTATATTTTCAATTTAAGGCGATATCTTGACTGTATATTTAAAATTTAAGGCAGCATTTTCACTGTAGGCCATCATTTTTAATTTAAGACGATATCTAAACTGTACATTTTTAACTTAAGTAATATCTTAGCTGTACATTTTTAATTTAAGGGTCGGCTCTAGCTGTCGGCCATGTTGGCTGACACTCCATAAGACCAATGTTAAATTAAAATCCAAATTTTTTCTTTATTTTTGATCGGAAAATTATAAACGATATGTCATTTTAAAGCTATGGTCAATATGCATGCAAATGGCTTTTTAAAAACTAAGAAAAATATTTTGTTTAATATTTATTAACAATTTAAAACATTGATTTTTAATATTTTTGTATGTTGTCACTATTAATTGTAACGAAAAATTATTAAGCCATTCGCCTGAAGAATTAGGTCCCCAAGATTTTGGTATTTTTTTAAAAACGCTATTTGAACAATTGCGGGTTTTAAATGGATTTAGGCTGAGCAATGTCCGTGTAACCTACCGCCACTATAGGGTGATTTTAAATATTTTTTACGTTGTAACTATTAATTATAGCGAAAAATTACCAAGCCATTCGGATAAAGAATGTTATCCCCAAGATTTTGGTATTTTTTTAAAAACGCTATTTGAATAATGGCGGGTTTTAAATGGATTTTGGCTGAACAATGTCCGCGTAACCTACCGCTGCTATAGGGAGTCGCAGGTTGCTTTCTGTTTTACTAGAGCCGACCCTTAAGGCGATATCTTAACTGTATATTTTAAATATAAGGCAATATTTTCACTGTAGGCCATCATTTTTAATTCAAGACGATATCTTAACTGTACATTTTTAATTTAAGGCGATATCTTAAATGTACATTTTCAAATTAATTCGATATCTTAACTGTATATTTTAAATTAAAGGCAATATTTTCACTGTAAGCCATCATTTTTAATTTAAGACGATATCTTAACTGTACATTTTGGACTTAAGGTAATATCTTAACTGTAGGCTACATTTTTAATTTAAGACGATATCTTAACTGTACATTTTGAACTTAAGGTAATATCTTAATTGTACATTTTCAATTTAAAGCAATATCTTAACTGTATATTTTAAATTTAAGGCAATATTTTAACTGTAGGCCATCATTTTTAATTTAAGGCGATATATTAACTGTACATTTTAAATTTAAAGTAATGTCATAACTGTATTTTTTTTAAATTTAAGGCAATATCTTAGTTGTAAACTTTTTATTTGAGACAATATCTTAACTACTGTACTCTAGTATATCTTAAAAAGAACTTATAAATCAATAAAATAAGAAGACTACCGCCACAAATATTCTCAATAGGTTATTTATATATTTAGTAGAATTACCACACAAATGTTTTGTTAAGTTGTTAATCTTCGGAAAAAAGCAATCCTTGACGGAGAAATGTGTATTATTACAAAATTTTAATAATTACACGAAAGATCTTGAAAAACTGTAATCACTGAATTCCACTTTCAGCTCAAATAACCTCTCCAAGTATATATTTTAAATTGTGAACCGATCGCGATGTATTTGAAAAGAAACCCAATTATTCCAGCCCACAACTATTAAATGTAACATGACCTAGGAACTGTCAGCGGACAGACAGACAGACAGGAAGGCAGATCAGTCTTACAGGCTATAATTAACGGTGGCGTATTGACAACCCTCCGTCGAGCGGTAACCTCAGCACGCAACCGCAAAGGGTTCGAACCCGGTTGGAAACTGGTTTTTAAATTGAAAGCCCACAACTTAATTAGTGCGAGGACTATTAAAGACGGTTAGAGTTTGCAACGGCGATGCAAGGTTCAAGCCGATCGAAGAGAAGTGAGTACAGTAATACTCCAACTATCCGATTCGCTTTCAGAATTTCAGGGGAAAAAATTAAGACGGGAACGTACTGCGTTGCTGAAAGTTGGCGTGCGAAGCAAAAATTCTCAAAACACGGGGGTTGGCGTGTGAAGCAGACAATTCACTGTATATTGAAAATACTCCCAATATGGGGGTTGGCGTGCGAAGCACGCAATGCATTGCATATTAAAAATACTCCTAGTACGGAGGTTGGCGTGCGAAGCACGCAATGAATTGTGTATTGAAAATACTCCCAATACGTAGGTTGGCGCACGAAGCACGCAATGCTCTGTGCCTTGAAAATACTCCCAATACCCGTTGGCGTGCGAGCAGGGACGCAGCCTCCAATAAAATATAAATTACAATTTTACTTCTCGGTATTACAACAATTCAGTTTTAACTGTTACAAGAAAACTAAACCAGAGGGGTAGGCCTAGTAAATCTTTCGAACTCGTTTTTAATTCACAACCGCGCCGTAGGTGGACCGAAGATTCAGCGCGATTTCCACGGGATAGCATTATATAACTCAATATTAGGGTCGCACATAAGGCACCAGTCACTGTGAACCGACCGAAAGATTTATCGTCGCAACGAACTCGCTGTGAACATGCCCGATATTGGATCTCGTCCAGTGTTGCCATTGGCTACATCACGCGGCTTCATCCCCCCCACTCCCTTGTCACAAAGTTATCGCAAAGTTTTCCTTTTTTTTATTTGATACATCCGCGTCCGGGACGTGAGACAGCCCTCTAATAGGATTTGATGGGAATTATTGCTACAAGAAGGTGCGAGAGACACACCCCCCCCCTCCCCTTCGAGGGACGTTGCTAAATTAGTTTTTACTTATTACGTGAATTGATTTAATATCTCTCGGGGAAGTTCTTTGCCGGGATAAACCCCACGAGTTCGTGTTTTCTCTCATTGAGGTTTATTGCTGGCGGACGGTAGTTTTCCTTTTGAAAACGCGTCTTTGAGAAGTATCGCCAAAACAGATTATATTGATTAAGGAACTGATTTTAAATGTTCTTACTTTATAGGCGTGATTATCCAGTTAATTAAATAACCAAAGGGCTCCGCCCTCTGCTCGCTTCGCTCGCCAAACCCCGTGGCGAAGCAAATGCAAACATATTATGCAAACAGACGCACTTGGAATTAGGTAGGGTGGTAAGGGTAGCGGTGATCTAGATTTTCACGCATGCGCAGTAGGTCCTGATTTTTTGCGTAACAAGTTTTATTCATAGAGCGATATAGGCTTAAGGCTCGGCAGATTCTTGGATTTCAACTCCCATAAGAGCAATGTTAAACCTATAACAATATTACTGGAGTAATAATGATCAGAAAATCATTCTGAATATATCATTTTAAAGGTTAGGACAGTCCGAACGTGGTGACTTAACTCGAAATCAAAGTTTGCGATTTTTATTTATTATTCAATAATGTAAATTTCCAAAATTTAAAAAGCTCACCACGTTCGAAGTCTAATTACCTTTAAAATAAAAGTAATTTCAATAAATTTTGAGAATTTATGAAGAAAAAATCACCTTTATTTTGGAATTTGTGTTCTTACTCGATACAATGACTATAGTCCGTTTACAGTTTAGTTGATAGCATGGGCAGGCATTGCCTATGCTATTGAAACGGAGATCTTACGCTAGTAGCCAGCATGAAAACATCACAACCTCATAATACTCATTTAAACTAGTTATTAGGAATATGTAATGGGGTTTACTTAAACATGAGGTACGTTACTGAAATGAAGAAATCTTGATCTTGAATTAAACACTGAGATATATTCATAATTCAATGTGTTAGTGAATAGGAGCCGATGTATTTAGGATAGGTAGTAGCGTGGCAAGCCTGCATTAAGGCCCATGCTATCAACTAAACTGTAAACGGGCAGTAGATAGAAACAGTGCGGCCAAGTGAGGTCTTGTTTCCTATTGGCCGGCAGCCATGTTTATCCTAAATTCTTATCTGTTTATATTCTATTTGTTATATCTTTTTGCATGAAATAACAGAATACACTTTTTAAGAAGAAACGCAATTTGTTTTATTTAATTTCATCATAAATATCAAACTGTAACAATTAAAACGCTTTTTTTCCCTTTATAAAAAAAAAACAAAGAGGTAATTTCTCTTATAATCACAAAGAGATACGACACTATTCTTTACATTATAATTCTGAGCAGATAACATTAAATTTATGATAAACATGGCGGCCGCTTTTATATGACCGCACTGTATCTATCTAGTCACTGTAGTACTCGAGTGTTTAGCCTGCACTCTGGTGGTTATCACATCAACTTGTTGCTCGCGGGTGAATACTAGAAAAATAAAATGTCCGTTAATTTTGAATGTGTGAGAAAGCTGTGTTTAATAACACTCACGCATATTGTCACGCATGCGCATTTCAGTTCGTTTACGAGTCGAATCTCGGCCAGAGACCAGGTAGCTGTGGATAGAGGCAAGGAGGGCGGAAGTAAAGCAAACGGTGGTTGGCTCGCTTCCAAGCTGACGGTAATCAAGCATACTTTTAGAGCATTTTGCAGATAATATTTCAAGCCCTATTTATTCTATCTGATTGGCAATAAGCTTTAAAGCAAAAAATAGCAAAAATTACTTTTTTCCCATAGAGTCATCCCGGTCCCCTCAAATGAAAGAAACCCTTCAAGTTTAGTGCTTATTTCAAAATAGTAACAAATTTACTTGCACACCTGTGTTTCTCAGCAGTCCAACAAGCGTACGAGTGAGTAAACCACGCGGTGTGATTTTTCTGTCGAACACTTACTGTAGTTGAATTTATTTTATTTCTGCCAATTCAAATGTCGTTTCAGATACTAAAGCAAAACGCCTTAAAATGTATTCCCCCGATTTTATGCCCGCACTCTGAAAGATAGCAAAACCAAAATTGTCAAACCCTTTTAACCGTCTGAAGATTAAATTTCAACAAAGATTTTACGACATCCCGCTTAACGACGTCGTACTCCGGTGTTTTTGCCGACTCCAAAACACCAAACTGGGGGGGGGGGGGGGGGGTCGTTGAAGAATGTTTTAATCGAGTCTAACGTAATTAAAGTTTTTGTAGCCAAGACCGGGTGCAACGGCTCACTCCTACACTATTTATAAACCCGTGGCCTCACGGTCGTTACGCACAACTATAAATTATCCGTAGTTTACTGGAAAGTAGCGAACTCGCGGCGACGTTTTATTGACGGCGAACTGACGCGTAAATTTTGCGAAACGTTAAAAACGTCGTTCGAGCTCGGAATTTATGCGACACTTAAACGCGTGATTATACAGTAGCCTCCTTGTGTTTGCTTTAGAGTCTTTAGGTATAGGCCTACTCTTTTAGGCTCGAACCTCGTTAGACGGTACATTATAAAGCTCGACAGAACGTCAGCTGATCAACACTTTCAACGGCGTAGTTTCTTTTCAAGTCCTTATTTGCCAATGTTTTTCCTACGGATGATAAAACGCTCTACTCAATGTTAAAAGTAAAATGTTGATTTGTCACCAGCAAGTGTGAATATTATCTCTTTGGGAAAGGAAATATTTTATAATCATAATTGTAGTCAGATGGTTTTCTTTTAAGACAAATATTTAAAACTAGGGGAGACCCCTGCGTGCTCCGCACGCCAACCCCCTATGGAACCTTCTAAAAACATATGTTATGTTTTATTTGTAATAAAGGTATAGGATTAATAATAACCTCAAAACTATAATGGCAAATAATGTTAAATATTCAAATTAAATTATTTATTATATTTTATAACAGCAGTTATAATAATGGTTAAAAGAACCAGCAAGGCTCAGGTCCACACTTTAAAACCCTAACCTAAAAGCTAGAAATACAAAAATAATTGCTTCAAATTTTGAAATCAGCTGTTAATGGAAATATTGGAGCAAACAGCTGCTATATTATCTGTTATTTTATTCAATTGGTTGCTATGGTAATAAATGTAAATACATGTGTTGATTTATCATTCTAGGCCTAACCTAAGCATTGTTCCGACTAAATTTACAAATATTGAAATGAAAAAGGTTTTTATCGAATTAATAGCCTATGTTACTCAGGGATAGTGTAGCTTTTTATTAGTAAAACTATTTTTGCAATCGGTTCTGTAGTGCCGGAGATTAATACAAACAAACTTTACCTCTTTATAATATTAGTATAGATATAGATTAGTACAGATACTGTATTATAATTATTTATTTTTTTACAAGAGTTCAATCATAAACATCATTTTCACTTGACCTCTCAAATTCATCTATAGCGTGAGTTCGCCGTGTGCGTTTGATTTTATTGTTTTTGTTTTTTGTGATGTTCGTGTGTAAAATCTGTGTTCAATCTTATAAATATTGTACTCGGAGTTACAAAAGATTTCCAGTCGTCGAATTGATTCTACGGTAAGATGTTTCAAAATTGTATTACGATTAAATAAACTAGTTTGAAACAAATATAACCAGCGTTTAAGACTCGGTAGACCCAGCCACCATCTTGAATTTCCTGGGTAATAATGATCAGAAAATAATTCTGAATATGTAATTTTATAGGTTAGGCCTATCCGAATGTGGATAACATTTAAATTTTAATTAAATTCAATCTGTGACTTAACTCGAAATTACAGGAATTTTTTTCTTTTTCAATAGTGCAAAAATATCTAAAATGTAAAAAGATTATCGAAGTTATTATTTTTCAAATATAAGTAATTTCAATAAATTGTGATAATTTATGACGAAAAAAACTGCTTTATTGCGGAAGCATGTGCGCGCCGAATTTGTGTTCGTTCTCGAGTGTTTAGCCTGCACTCTGGTGGTCATGACATCAACCTCTGTTGCTGGCGGAGGAAAATTAGAAATGAATATATCCGTTAATTTTGAATGTGAGAGGTAGCTGTATTTAATAATACATACTCACATACACTGTCACGCATGCGCACTTCAGCACGTTTACAGTCAGGGTTACTTCTGTAACCCTCTAGTTTCCGCCTTTATGTTGCTGCTCTATATTTGTTAGCGGAAGAATGAAACGCAAACAACTCAATGCTAGTAGTTTACAGCTCTGCTACTTGGAGAGCTGCGGTCAACTGAGAAATATTTTCCACTCGTGCCAAGCCTTAAACGTAACTAACATAATGTTTGCAAAAAACGTGATGGCGATTGTGTTTCTTTTTCAAATAAAATCGCTGGTATTATTTATTGTAATACAAACAATTTACGGAATGGAAATTTCATTTTCAAATGTTGATTGATTTTTTTAAATATTGTTGAACACTGTAGTGTTTTTACGAGTTCTTAAAAATGGACATTAAATTACGATTTCAAAAGAAAATGACGAATTAGGTTAAGTTAAAAATAGAATCTATCACGTGGTATGTCTTGAGACGAACGTTTTATTGTAACTCGGTGAGAGGTACTCGAGCTTTGGGTTTCTCGGTAATTGATCCTCGTTTCCAGTTTGGAAACTAGGGATAAAACTACCGGAGGAGGGGGTTCCGGGCGGGGCAAATTAATTCAGAACAGCCCCTGATAAATTGGAATCCGCGTGACAACCGGACCAAGAGCTACGAAAGAATTGCATAGTTTTGTCGAAGCACTGAATTTCAACGGTAACCACGAGTTATCGTACAAACTGCACACACATTTGAGCATATGTTTAAAAAAGTAGTACGCACCCGACACATTGTCAGAGCTCTTTCGATAATTCTTAGACTGCAATTTTGGGATATCGTATGATAAATATTGATCCAGATTTGAATAAACAAAGGTCAGGCCAAATGTAGATAAAAATCATACAATGTTAACTATTTATACAGTTAAATAAAATCATAATCTACTTTTTATCTGTGTGTTTGCACACCAATCTGTGAGAGTAGTTTCCAGCGATGTATCGAGATAATATTGGGCTAACTTTTAGTGTTTGATTCATTTAAATCGGTTTACAAATACAAAATTTAAATCAATTCTCACATTTTATAACTAACGGCGCTGTGTATGCAAACTCCAAACTGTCAGTGTGTATCAACATTGCATAACCGCGCCTGGAAGTCAACGGGGCAAAATTGTAGCAGGTGGAAGGGGCCCGTTACAGATGAAGCTGTAGTGGACATACGGATTCCATAGACGTGACATTGTATCGCCTACAACGCATTTTTGAAACATACCGGGCCCTTCAGTATTCTTTAATTTATGGCCACGTTGAAGACGGTTACAATTTTTGGGAAGGGTGCGTAGATAATACTTGTTTGTGCGTATGAAATCGCGTGAACTGCTAGTTTGTCGTATCTTTTAAATAACTATCGTTTCACTTTGTTTTTTCTTCTAAATTATGTTGCTTAAGTTTGGCGTATTATAAATTTGATTATACAAATACATTTTACCAACTACCCAAGTACTCCTACGTCAATCATATTTTGAAATAACTACTATTCCCAGTTTCAAGCAGAAAGAATATTGTTGATATTTTCACTACCAACATTTCTTCCGTTCACTATTTTGGTTCATCTTTAACGGTTTAGACTGTGTAAGGCGTAAATGGCACGCAAGCGGCGCGGCGAGTAAAAAACATCTGGTGTGCACATCACACAACTTTCCTTACTAAAATAGATGCTGTATCAATTACCAAATTTTTCGAGCGAGAGATTGATGATACCATTTTCGAGTTAATAGGAGTATCCGTTTCGAAGAAAGCGGTACTAACTTCAAA
>JAGFPH010001470.1:66406-78952 GCA_018207615.1 Philaenus spumarius
TATCCTAAAGTAAATTAAACCCAATCTAACCTATCCTAAAGTAAACTCAACCTAACCTATCCTAAAGTAAACTAAACCCAATCTATTGGTATGATTTATATTTTATAATTATTCTTATACGAAGATAACATTAGATAAACAAATACTTCCTTCGATTCCTTCAATAAAATACACATTATAATGTTTTGAAATTTGTATACAATAAACTTAACCTCAAACTGTAGTTTTCCTGAATGTGGAACAAACTGCCATTTGTCCAACCTAATTAGATCTTGTGCGAACTGCGATTTCATTCACTAAAAGTGTATTAATAACCAACCAGCAGCCGGTAGAGTCCAGGTATTGTCCGATATTTTGTTCCGCTTAATTTACCCGCACCTGTGTGAGACGGGAGTCGAAAATAAGTCGGTTTTGGCACAAAACAAACGTTTTTCCCACTTTCTATTTTTATATTTACTCCGCCGCGATTGTATTTTGTACGTGTAAACTGTTCTTCGAAAGTCGTACGATAATTTATTAGAAAACATCATTGGGTCGCCTATGAACTATTTCTATGCTGATCTAAACATTAAAATTAAGTATACAAAGTTAGATCCGTTCTAATTGTAATAAATATCTACATTGTTTTAAATTTACAATATATTTTAATACCTAAAAAAAGCAAAATACTTCATATAAACACAGGTCCTGAAAAGTTTCGTTTTTCAGATATCCGCCGTTTCGACTGTTTTACAAAATAAGTCGTATCTAGAGAACGGTTTAACAGATTGAATTCAAACTTGTGTGACAGGTACCCCTTAACTCATAAATAATTATAAGTAATAAGTAAATATTAAAGGGTCCACTATCAGCGGACATAGTATAGGCTGGCTGAAGGTACATTGCTGAGAGGACGATTCCTAGTTAACTAAGGGAGGGGGACGCTAGAGAAAAGCACCGAGAGATGCATCAGTTAGTCTGGGAGTGAACGCGTCCGCGTTTAGACTCAATAATAATGGGGGATTGATCTTGCTTTGGCCTCATGGCGTAATGTTAGTTTTAGGATAGGAACCAACAGCGAGTCGTTGTACTTTAATGGTTAAATAAACGCTTTAATCGACCATGAATTTACCGCTTCTTTAACGAACCTTCTCGCCATCCACCATCCTGACAACGCCCGTACGTCCGCGCGAGGACAGAAAGGTACAGCCCGACCAGGGAAAACGCCGCTTCAGGATTCGGACACAGGAGAGCCGAACCCAACGAGGCGGGGCCCGTTACAACTGGCATGAAGTTTAAAACAAAATTATGAAAAATAAGCCTATCCAAACATGCTTTTATAAGCCATGCGTTTCAAAAAGGCGGCTGTTTGAAACTTTCAAACCCAAATTACCCGAAAACTTTACAAAAATTCAAAGGCACCTTTTTTGTAGCCCTTGATTTTTGTTTGACGTTGTTTTTTTCCTGTCTATCCCACGCCTCGTCTATGGATACAAAATAAGGTCTGCCAATAAAAGGAAAACATTTTTTTGCGATATTGTTACTAAAATATGTAGGTTTTATATGATTCCCACCAATTTATTCGTTTTTCAGTGTTAACTTTTTATATGGCTCAGATTTATTTTCGTTACACTATACTAAAAAAAACAGGTACACGAAACGAATAAAGGAACGTGTATACTTCGGTCACTGAATTTCCTCCACAGTTGAGACTAAAACGGCAAACACTTTGCTTGTAAAGGAAGTAATGAAACCAAATTTACATAAAAAAATATAGCGTTTAATATTTCGTTTCACCCGAATTTCTAAATATTGTTTTCGTCTTAAGACGTACAGCTCAAGGCTCAAAACCCAACCTGACCTCTCCTAAAATAACCTAAAAAAAAACCTAAACTATCCTAAAGTAAACTATATCCAACCTAACCTATCCTAACGTAAACCAAACCCAACCTAATCTATCCTAAAGTAAACTATATCCAATCTAAACTAAACTAAACCCAACCTAACCTATCCTAAAGTAACCTAAACCAAACCTAACCTATCCTAAAGTAACCTAAACCAAACCTAACCTATCCTAAAGTAACCTAAATCCAACCTAACCTATCCTAACTTAAACCAAACTCAACCTAATCTATCCTAAAGTAAACTATATCCAATCTAAACTAAACTAAACCAAACCTAACCTGTTCTAAAATAAACTAAACCCAACCTAACCTATTAGCCTATCATAAAAACCCTTGTATGGCCTTAAGACGTACAGATCAAGGCTCTTATTCTCCCCGGGGAAAACTACTAGTGTACAGTGCAATTTTAATAAAATTGGTCCGAGTACAGTCAGTTACCTTGTGGAGGCGCGGGGAGAAGCGAGACGGACTAACAATGCTGGACTGAAAACCTAAGGCTCAGCGTCTGCTTCCTTTTTTTATAAGTAAATCTTTACTATCGCTTCTTTATAAGACCAACAACAATATACAATCTTAAACTAAACATACTACATCTTCTATTAAATGCAGATAACATTTTACAATAGTGTAGTTAGAATACAGTTGTAGTCTAATTACTTTAAATAAGTAATTGTCCACTTACCGTTGCCCTGCTATGAGCTCTGTCCAATAAATGAGTGCGCGGTAATACTTTTGTAGGTTGACTAGTAGCGCCACAGCCTTCTTGAATCGCAAGCCACGGAATCTAGGAACCATGCTTTCGGATTCTATTAATAAATAGGGAAATGAGCTATCAATAAGGCTTTCTACGTGTCCCCTTAAAATATGGAAATTATAGTTTGAAAAAACAACAAAAAAGTGTTAAAAAAAACGGTACCAGATAACTGCCACATACTTCCTCCCAGTTGAAACTTTATACTTTCCCAAGAGTAGCATAGGAGGTGGTTATTTGGAATTGCAAAAGTAGGAAAATGTTACCATGAAAAATATTAGGTGCATGTAACACACATCCATATTATATTATTATTATTATTATTTAAACTATTCAATCGATTTCGAACAAATTTGCACCAAACATGTCAATTAGGCATGTATAGATGCACGAAAAAAGATTTTGAAAAATTTTGAAAAACAATCCCCTTTATGGCCAAAAACCCCAAAAAATCAGTTATTATTATTACCTAAACGAGAAGTTTTAGAAAGATGCGGTTTATTGCATATGGTAGGGTACATTAAGGGCTACAAATAAACCAAATTTTATCAAAATTGTTATAGCCGTTTTTGAGAAATTTAGATTTTTCTAGTTTTTTGGCTATTTTTAGGGGGTAAAACCCCTTAAAAATCAGAAATTTGAAAAAAAAACGCCAGAACTACACCTACATACCAAATTTCATCAAAATCGGACCGTTGGTATGGTCTCCAGCTCTGTACACATCCTTACAAACACACGGACAGACATTACCAAAAAACCACTTATTTGGGTCCAGGGAGAACCAAAACAAATAATTCCACTAAAAATATTTTTGGGTTCAGGGAGCACCAACACAGATAATTCCGCTAAAAAATTTTTTGGGGTTCAGGGAGCACCGAAACAGATAATTCTACTAAAAATTCAAATTCGAAAATTTGTACGAAAACAATACTTTCTCCATATACTACGTATAGGGTGGAGAAAGTAAAAATATATTTACTAATTAAACCTAAAAGGAGTTACCATAGATTTCTTTAAATTATGAGGTACAAGACAAAAGCACAAAGCTTTTAAGAACAGTTTAAAAGGTTTCACAACTTTTTAAGTCAAAAAACGGTGTCCGAAAGACGGTAGTACGAAGTTAATGCTTTCGTGTTTTAATCAAGGAAAAGAAGACCCTAAAAAAATTAAAGAAACATTCCAAATTTCAAAGAGACAACCGAATTTTTTCCTAACGAGCTGTAAAATAGGAATGGTGCATAACCGTTTCTCACATTTCGCTCAAAAGAAGTAGAACCATATCGTTAAAGAATTTGTCAATACAAAAACACGAACCATTAAAAACATACTCAGCCCTTGTTTTACCGCCGCTGCCTGTACATAATTTTTCGCATTTCCCTCCTCTTTCTTGTCGCACGTTGTACGTTTTAATTGCAAAAACATCTTCATTGTAATCCGTCATCCTCGCATCCTGAGCGCGATAGTTTGGCTTAACAGGTTTATTGTTTTTAATTATATAGAATTGAGCGTTCAGACGCAATTTATTAGCCGACCGGTCTTCTGAATTATTCATTATCGAGGCTAAGTGAAGTAAATAGGTTTAGACATTAATACAAAGTGATTTAAGTGGATAACAGGTGGAAGATTGTTTGTGGGATAGTCTGCCGTTCGCTGTGACCGAATTGGGCGCCATTTTACCAATAAATATTTAAATTTAATTACTAAAGTAACTATTGGAGGGCATGGTTTTATAAATCAAGATACATATTTATTTATTACAGTATCGTTGTCTTAACACGGTAGTTTCGACACAATATTTTCATCTTCAGAGCGCGTCAATTGTCTCCCTGGGGGTCTGGTGTATAAAAACACAACAATAGTTTCGAAAAGTTTTCCAGATAGATTGAGAAAAGCTGAGATTTTGTTACTTCTACCACGCACTCACGCCCTAGCCTCTGGTCACTGAGCGTGGTTTTTTGTTAACACGACATTACTTCCTGAAATGTCTCAGAAATATATGCACATAGTAAGAAAATGATTACATGACAGTTCCCCACACTGACACTTCCACACACTGCCCAAAATACTGACACTTCCCCACAGCCCTTGGACGCGGCTACCTGATTAATGACTCAGAAATAATCTCGACTGACAGTTCCACACACATCTCCTCCTTGTCTTGGTGCTTCTTCCCTTGCCCCACGACTCCCACCTACGCTGCCATTCTCTGACTGATTCTTGCCTGATCTCCTTTCTGGCTCGTACGTAAACCTCAATATCTTCCTCACGTGCTATGTTCTTCCGCGCCTCATACAATCTTCCTCGTTGCTCCTAAAAGATATCTACAGGCAGAACGCCCGCCAACAAAGGTAGAGCATCCGCTGACACAGTCTTTTATATGCCTTTGTGATGCAGATAAGCGCCTGTCTCTGGCCACTTGTGAGGTTCCTCTTTACGATAGCACTTCCGGCTTTCACCGGAAGGTCAGCGCACAGAACCAAAAAGTCAAGTTGACTCAAACATGCACACCTGTATTCCCAACAGCAAACTAGACGACGCTATAACTAATTTCGCCCCGTGAATATAGATTGTGGGTATGCGATACCAATCGAGTAAAGGTATCAAAACTGAGCAAGCTGAGTTTAATTTGAGAAGGTTTGCTTGTGTTATTGAATTAGTAAGGCGCTCAAAATTCCCGTCAAAATTGATTTTGGACAAATTTTGTATAAATAAAAATAGGCCTACCGTGACCCCTGGTGACGCTATATTTCACGCTGTAGTTCACTATTTACTCCACACACTTACACCATTTGCTAAGCGTTCGACAAATTGAATAGCTCGATAAATAAATCTACAATCACCGGTTTTTAATTAAACATCGTTTTACCAAAGTCGATAAAACGTTTCAATAATCGAACAATCGAATCTCGGTCATGTGTGTTTTAATTACCGACGAAAACGTACCCTTCAGGACCGCACAAGACGATAATGGGTAGACAAAAAGTCCCCGGAACAGGTCCTTGCGGTAGCCCCCCAGTTGAAACATTAAACGACAAAAAATAAAACCGTAACATGACGGACGGAGCAGCCCCGGCTACCGGCCGTGTAAATGAGCATGCATTGAATTTCAAACAGTTGTTTTGTAATTTATTAATGTTCCCAGAAGCGGGTCATTAGAATCGGTCTAATCAACCGACGCCGCGAGCGTAGCTACTGGACAGCGTGGACGATTAGGATTAAATAACGTGAACAAGAGGTGATAAGATGTTTTTACCGCAAGTTGTCCGGGTCACCCCTAAATTTTCCCCTAGAATTCCTCCCACCACCACAAACATTCTTCCCACCACGCCAAAAGTTCCTCCCGCTATCCTAAAATCCCTCCCCCGCCACAAAAATGTAGCCCAAAAATTAAGTGCGCCCCAAAATATTTACCCACTACCCGAAAAACTCCACCCACTCACCAAAAATGTATCCCAAAAATGTTGTCACCAACCCACGATTCCTCCCCAGCCCCAAAATTTAGCCCACAAAATGTCCACCCCACCACGCAAAAATTCCTCTTACATCCCTTATTTAAGGGTCCCCCTTCACCTAAAAATCTGGATTTGGGAGGAATTTTTGGGTTGAATTGTGGGGTGGAGCAATGACCCTGGAGTGGGTGTGGTAGGAGGAATTTTTATGGTGAATAGAAGAATTTTTGGGGTGGGGGAGACCTGGAAATGGGGGTGGTGGAAATAGATTTGGGGGTGGTAAGTGGACATTTTTGGCGGGGCGAGGAACTTTTGGGGTGTTAAGATATTTCTGGCGGGGAGGAATTTTCGGGTTACATTTTGGGGCTGGTTTGACATTTTTGGGGTTTTGGAAGGAATTTTTAAGGTGGTGGGAGGAATTGGTCAAAATTGTGGGGTGGGGGTAACCCGGCAAACTACCTTATTAGCTCTACTTTCGTGAATGTCATACGTAAGCGGTAATTTAGGAAAAAGTGTTTGAAGCGTGTTTGTTCGGTGTATTGTTGTTTTCGTGTGAATCACGCGATTGGAAGTCGGTTTTTGTCGGGCGATCGTAATTTATACGTCAAAAGTGTTGCCTAATTTTAATTATCGGGCGATAAATCATACAAGCCTGAGAGCGAAGGCTATAACACGCCACCATAGTGTGATTTACAGTTCGCGTTCATAATACGGGATTTAGTTTTGTTTTGACACGTATATCTATCAATCGGATAGATATACAACTATATTTCACTTTAATTTAAACTTTTAAATCTGTTTTCAAATGATTTATAGCGCGTCTTCGTCGGGGCCTAATACACGTCTAATTAGAAAGTGTTGTTGTTTTTAAGGTTATGCGCGTACCTGGATGCGCACTAGTTACGATATTCAGTATGCAGTGACCGCCACTGCCAACTAGAGTCATTTTATGAATAGGCCTAACCTAAAAATCGTTTTGGTTTCCCGTAACATCAATATCGGTAATTTGTCGGGCATAACAGTGCTGCTTGGTTGGACTAATGGATTTGCTTTAATGAAACTAACCGAAGTAAATAAAATGCATTAACTAAATAGAAATATATTTCAGTAAAGTTTATGAAGAGAATTTTATAACCGATAAAATGTTTTTAACGAATTTCCATAGGAAAGATAAGCTATTACTGTGACTATTATAGTGAGGTGTACGGCTGGGAGCACCGATCACTTCCCCCAGAACACGTTTTGGGGTGTCATTAATACATAAAATCCAAATACCACTCCCTGACGACTCACTCATCTCGAAATCTCAAAGCCCACCGAACGGATTAGAATGAAATTTGGTATGTAACTTGCCTCTAGGACCCTAGGTGCTCGCTAAGAAAGGTTTAAAAAAAAAAAAAAAAATTGAAGTGGGGGGGGGGGGGGGGTAAAAGTTACTAAAATAAACCACAGAACGGATTAGAATGAAATTTGGTATGTAGCTTTCTCTAGGGCCCTAGGTGCTCGCTAAGAAAGGTTTTAAAAAAATTTGAAATTTGGGGAGGGAGGGGGGTTAAAATTATTAAAAAACCACCGAATGGATTGGAATGAAATTTGGTATGTAGCTCCTCTAGGGCCATAGGTGCTCGCTAAAAAAGTTTTAAAAATAATTCGAAATTTTAGGGGGTTGGGGGGGGGGGTCAAAGTTATTAAAAAAAGACACCGAACGGCTTGGAATGAAATTTGGTATGTAGAGAAAGGTATTAAAAAAATCCGAAATTTTAGAGTGGATTGGCCAAAGTTACTAAAAATTCCCATAAGAAATACATGGTGCAATATATTTATTGATATCATTTTTTGGTTAGTATACATTTAACTTTGAGAGACAGAAAACGGAGCATTTTTGGACCCATGTTTATTGGATCTTTTTATCTTCTTTTGACGTGGGGAATCACGCCCTGAATTCTTGGAACCCTTTTTCTGAACATCCTGGATATAATATGTTTCATGTATGTGTTTGCACTCGATTTGCGTACGATTTGGTAAAAATTTGGTACACATGTCGGTTTTCTACCGTAATTAAATCTTTTTTTGTGATTTTTCGTACTAGAATGCAACTTTTGGGGGTACATCTAAAAAAATATAAAATTATTTTGCACATTTTGTTTTTTACACGACCATTAAGCCGATCAAAAGTCTTCCAAAATCGATCTAAACGTAAAATATTATAAAAACCATGATTTCACCAAGTTGGCAGATTCTAATCCGAGGGCGGTGGAGACTATTTGTCTGCTGAGAGCGAAGCGAAACAGTGTAATCCGAGGTCGAGATGTGTAATAAGCGCCTTCGTAAGTACACCAATTTCCCGAATAGTTGGTTTAATCCTAAAACTTATAAACGTGATTTTAGAAATTCGCTCAACTCACTTCAGGGGTTTAGCTCTTGGTCGAATTATTCCTGTCATTTAAGTTTTACAGCGCCAGTTAAAATGCAAACAACCTCACAGCGAGCAGGCGCGCGTAGCACGCACCGCTCCCTGTCAGTTTGCTCGAACGTTTCTTTGTTAAATTGTTTTTATTACATCATCAGACATCCCAACAATGGCCTCTATTGCCAACATAACCTAAACCTATAAATAAAAACTATACAAATTCCAAGCTTGTGTGTTTTAAGTGTCTATATTATTTTTACGACCGTCAAAAAAATAATAAAAACACAATAAATAAATGCGACATAAACACGGTTTTGTGGATGACGTGCTGGGCGGGAAGGTTTTCGTCTTCCGTCGCTCCTGTTGTTCTGCAATGCGTTTCGTAACCCTTTCTATGAATTATTACTAATAAAACCCGAACTAGGGCCGTGTCCCTGTTTTTTTACAGTCTTGGACCTCCGGCGATAATTCATTTAACGAAGTTTTTAAAGTTTGGAACGTAAATTATGCCGTACAGAACAAAACTGTTTACGGAAGAATTCGTGTTCCGGGCACGTAGCTGACGTGTCGGAGGCCTGGATCTCTTGTCGGAATATGTTGGGTGAATTTATGTTAAAACTAGTTTCGGTGGCACGACTTAATTTTGTGGGAAAAAGTCCGAAGTGATTTCAACAGGGCGTAGGGTGCGGGAATTCCGCTCGGTTTCGATAAATTCAAGCTGGTAGTTTTATAAATATGTCGCGCAAATAATTGGCGAAATTTCAGTATCCTACCTATCGCCGACCTTCTAAAATTTACGAATTAACGGTCTGCTCCAGTCAAATAGAAAGCAATCGGCGACTCCAACGCTTCACCCTAAAGCCGTAGCCAGGAAATCTTTTCGGGGAGGGGGGGGGGGGCAGGGCAGGACCGGGGATTTGAATTTAAATCATTTTAACACGTTCACTAAGGACGCACATGTTAGCTTGACACTGAACACTATGAGAAGCGGCCTGGTGAGTATTTTCCATCATAGCTGGTGGTTGGCGAGACGGAATGCCGTCGTTAAAACAACAACTAATTTACAAAGTTAAAAGAAAAAAAAATGTAATTGTGTGCGTAATTGTGTTTGGGAGAAGTGTACATTTTTTAACACAACCTACGAAATGAGGAAGCACAAGCTTAATTTTTTAACACAAATTACAAAATGAGGAAGCACGATGTGCATTTCAGAGGTATTACTAACTAAACTATACATTGTATTAACAGATTAAGCCTATGACGTAGGAAAATCCTATGCACTTATATACCCAACTCAAATATACTAAATTAGCAATGCGATCGTGGCCTAACCGGCTAAGGCGCTAGTATACGGTGATGGACTGTGCTGGTTCGAATCTCGGCGAAACCAAAACTTTTTTCAAACAGATGGAATAGAGCGTTTCACATGTGAGCGTTTCATTAAATGCATGGTTAAACGCGTGACAGTAATATCCGATTCACCCCCAGCAACAAGTAAATTTATACTACTCTGCTTATACACACATGTATACAATATTTTTGGACGTATTGCGCCTGTAGAATTTACACTTGAAAAGATTAAATAGTACATTAATCCACCTAACTCCATAACTGAAGCAAAGTTCAATAATGTTTGTAATCAAATAATTAACCTAACTATAAATACGATATATTTGCTCCGTAAAGCTGGCAATCCTGTCGAATTGGATTGCCACGCTTGGATTGTCTAAATCCATCTTCACAAAAGCGTTTACTCTAATCAGCCCTTTGTGCGGACTTGTTGCTCGTACTCGCGTCACAAGGCTCTCGTTATGCCTTTACCACTGTGCACAGTACAGAGTCGCTCAATCCTTCAAATTATCCTGATATCGCCAGAGAGGACGCGTCCGACAGCCTTTATTCAAAGTCAACTTCAAGGGTCGTGATTTCGCTGTTTTCAAAGTAAATTCAGCGTAAATGAACTCGTACGCTCGTGACGGTAAACAGTATAAATTACGTTTCCCGGTAGGACGGCCGTTTGTTCGGTGTGATCTCGAAAACCGATCGACAGATTTTGATGCGATTTTCGAAGAACTGTAGGCGTACAGTGTTTTTAGAATAATAATGGTGCCTTAAAGAGCGAACACATTTATAAAAACAAAGTTCCATTCAAGTCGGAGGGTAAATTTTTTGAAATCATAATAAAGTATATATATTTTTTAATTGAATAGGTTCCTGAAAGTACGGAATTGATATGGGCTACAATTTTTTAATTATTAAGGCGTGGCTGAACCTTGTATACAGGGTGTCCCCGAACTCTCTGGATCCCTTTTGTGGATATGTTCCTGGGATCCAGACAAACATATTTCACAATATAAACATGGGTCTACGGTGTTTTTTCGTCTGTCTGTCTGTATGTGTTTTTTACAAAATATTTAATATTTTTGGAAGTAAAAAAGATATTGAGCTCAAACTTTGTACACCTATTTGTTGCATAACCTTTTATCACTGTACGAAAAATTAGAACATTATTTTGAATATTGTCGAAATCGCGGTAGTTTATAATTTTTAATATCAAATATCTCAAAAACCGCAAACTTTACAAAAAATTTACAAGAGACAAAAAAATTTACTGTTTTAATGGCAAACACAATGGGTTTTTTTATTTTGTCTTTAGCTCAAAGGATAACAGAGATATTGACCAAAAAAAAGGAAAAATGTATTTCTTGGTAGTTGTCAACAATACCCAGAACTACTCTAGAAACAAAATATTTAAAAGTTATTATGAGCTAAAATAATAAGTTATTTGGATAATGTTCCGAGCACTTTTTGAGCTGATTCCACTAGCAAGAAATAATGAAAAAAGTTCATATATTCATAGGTCCGGAAATGCTTCGTTAGAGAGTTACAGCTGGCGAAAGATTTCACCCGTGTTTCAGATTACTTACAGAAACGAATCCCTATTGAAATAATATGTAGGGCGTTAATTAAGGTGTCAAATTTTATTTAATTTACGTAAAGTTAGCAGATAAATTTAATAAAATAGGTCCCAGTTCTGTAACTGCGGTAATTGTTGCGATATTTGACCCAAAACCAATTAAAATATTTTGTTTCTACAGTAATTCTGGGTATTGTTGACAACTGCCAAGAAATAATTTTTGCCTGTTTTTGTCAATATCTCTCTTATCCTCTGAGCTACAGACAAAATTTAAAAAAACATTGTGTTTGCCATTAAAAAAGTAAAGTTGTTTGTCTCTTGTCATTTTTTTGTAAAGTTAGCGGTTTTTGAAATATTTGATATTAAAAATTATAAACGACCGCCATTTTAAAAAATATTTAAAATAATGTTCTACTTTCTCGTACAGTGGTAAAAGGTTACGCAACAAATAGGTATACAAAGTTTGAGCTCAAAATCTTTTCTACTTCCAAAAATATCAAGTATTTTGTAAAAAACACATACGGACAGACAAACAAAAAAATAAGCACCTAATAAGTAGACTCATGTTTATATTGTGAAATATGTTTGTCTGGATCCCAGGAACATATCCACAAAAGGGGTCCAGAGAGTTCGGGGACACCCTGTTTATATACAATTTTATATGACTCCCCAAAACGTGTTCTAGGGACCATGATCGGTGCTAATTTACTACTCCCGACCTTAGGTCGCATCATAAGTGCCACTGCAATTAGCTCATTTTTCCTGTGGAAATCCGTCAAAGATATCAAAATCATCCTACCAGGCGCCGTCGTTGGCCGAACGGAAGAGAGATTAAAAAAATACTATTTGCGTTTTAACATAAAAAACTAAAACTCCCAACAAAGAAAACTTCCTAAACCCCACTTTATCCTCGCATTCCGTTCTAATTCCAAAGTAAATGAAGGTTTCAAGAACTTTGAAATATTTATAATCCTGAAACTCGATAACAGTTTCTGCAAATCCTCAGTCTGTAAACGAACCAGCCCCCCCCCGCCCCCCACTCCACAAAGAAGTGTAACAATTTTAATTAAGGAAATTCTTCAAAGCATTCCGCGTGAAAACGATGTAAGCTGTGCTCTCCGAGAGCCTGTGAAAAC
>JAGFPH010001470.1:83952-103137 GCA_018207615.1 Philaenus spumarius
CCGCGTGAAAACGATGTAAGCTGTGCTCTCCGAGAGCCTGTGAAAACGTTCTGGATATTAAATATGAAAAGCATTCTCACTGCGGAAAAACAACGGGCATCCACTACCTTCGAACAGGCGTTACAAACTTTTTGAATAATTTCCACTTTTGGATGATTCAATTAACGAGTAGATATTCTTCGTGTACGACGTCGTGCGTAGCCATTTTGAATGTATTTCTGACTTAAATAATGTTAAATTTAAATATTTGTACGGTATCGTAATTATATTTTATATTTAAAAAAGATTAAAAGAATGTTTTTTTGCATAATATTAGCTGTAGTAAAATTATTAGTAAAAATCATATATTTCCAGGAAATAAAAAAAAATAATTGTAAACAATTTAAAAAATGTAAATTTTGTGCTTAAGGGTCTGCTGTAGTGGCAGCCATCTTGGATTGTTATCCCATAAGAGCAATGTTAAATTTCAAACCATTTATTACGTTTATTTTTTATCCTAAAATTGTTTGCAAGGTCTCTTTTTAAGCACAGTCACAATACGCATCCGTTTTGCATTTTACATTTTACAAAATACTTTTGATTTGTTATGTAATTGACATTTTGTAAGTACAAAGTTTGAATTGTTTTCCTAACACAATAAAAAATTAATAATGAAAAATAATTTGCAAGCCGGATCCGAAATTTTATAAAGAATATATTCAGTTTTTTTTTAACACTCAATTACAAAAGATAGACTTATAAAATGGTTTGAAATGAGGCAATGTCAAAGCTTTCAGCTGCAAGAAATTGCACTGTTTAGATAGGGAAGCAGTGAGAAGCGCTTGCGTTTCCGGTTGCTTTCTCGTTTACTGGAGCAGACCCTTAAGACCACACGGGAGAAGTGTAAACTTTTTAACACAACTTACGAAATGAGTAAGCACAATATCCATTTTTAATACAACTTACGAATTGAGGAAGCACAATGCCCATTTCAGATGTATTACCAATTAAACTATACATTGTGTTAACATTAACGGGTTAAGCCTATGACGTAGGACAATCTGTTGCACTTATTTACCCAATTCAAATATACTAAACCGGCAATGCTTTCGTGGCCTAACCGGCTAAGGCGCTAGTGTATGGTGATGAACTCTGCTGGTTCGAATCTCGGCAAGACGAAAACTTTTTCAAGCTGACGGAATAGAGCGTGTCACGTAATAGAGCGTTTCATAAAATGCATGAGGAAATACTTGACGGTAAAATTCGATAATAGCGTTTCATAAAATGCATGAGAAAACGCGTGACGGTAAAATCCTATTCACCGCCAGCAAACGTAGCGCCGAGATGCGCCTTTGAACTTTACACTACAAAAACAACGATTCAAACAAGTAACATCTGATGTCGTCCATTTGCTTAAATACTTCAACAAAAACTCAAATAAATATTAAAACGTGTTCAGTTAATTTACAGTATAATACACGAGCGTCTACTGGTTCCCTATGCTACGTATTAACACAGTACTCGCGCAGTATGCGCGTATACCGTCCATGATGGTTTAATTGATTCTTGGCAGCTAGGTAAATTAGGCCTACAAACATAAAATTACATTTTAAATATCACTAACAATCTTACATTCTTGTCTAGATTATTGTTCTTTTATCATACAAATTTGAACTTCTATTATTGCTAAAATATAGGCGTACTGACGAGAAAAATCGAGCGGATTTTAAAATAAACAATAATATAGTTTTGTTTAAATGAATTTAAAATCGTTGATTTCAGTAGGCCTACAATTGAAATGTAAATGTTTTGTTTTGTTTTCCAAAATGTATTTCAAGTGTTTGAGTAAAATATTAAATTATAAGCTCTGTACATTTACCGTGTTGAAAATCCTTAACGGCATGGACTCAGTTAGATATAGTTGTAGTTGTTTGTAGGCCCGAGTAGTTTCTTTTTAAGAACGAAGTAAAAAAAATCGAAAACTATGAACATAGATTCAAACACATAACAGCTGATGTCGTCCGTTAGTTTTAATACTACAACAAAAATTAAATAAATATTTAAATATTTTCAGTTAATTTACAGTATAATACGTAATCGTCTCCTCTGGTTCCCTGTGCTACGTATTAACACAGTATGCCGTCAATGACGTATGCGACGAAGAGAATAGAATTGATTCTGCTACTCTTTCCTTCCTGCCGGTTGAAGTCGGAGAAGTGGACGCGTTTCACTTTTCGCCTGAGCCAATTTGCCCTTCAGCGCTTAAAGAAATTTCACTAAAAAAACCATATATATACTCGTAATTTGAACTGACGAGTAAAGTTACGTGAGAACTGAGCTCTGTTTAACTGCGAGTGATAAGTAGGTCCGTCAATAGTCTAAAAACAACTGCCTGTCTACTTAAAATACGTATCTAGGAACATATTCAGCGTTGGAACAGTAGTCGACTATTTACTGTTATCTCCTCTAAATTGGCATGTAGGTTATTTCTCAGTAGCAATTCCATTAACGATTGATTTCAACAACCTATTATCTCATTAATTAGCTTCATTTCCAAACGAAACCAAAGAAATGGTTGTTTCATTTAACGTGTTTAATGTACGAAATTGGGCTGAATTTGTCGCAGTTAAAAGATAGTCTACATCTAGGATAGGACGGGTGGAACGCGTTTTAGTCAATCCCGACCAGTCAGTATTGCCAAGTTGAACGACTTTTCCTTGGCTTTTTGATTTGGCAACAATTCTCAGTTGTAGTGATCGTGCTCGCTGTGTATAGCTAATTTACAGATTTTCAGTGCCTCAGTACGTATCTGGGTTGTGCTCTGTGAAATATATTGAAATAGTTTTAAAAATGAATCGACTCCTATAAAAGCGAGTGTCCGAACGTTCGATAGTAACAATATAATATAACAGCTGATATCACCCATAACCTGTAGTATTTAAACAAAACCTAGCTTAGATTATACTTTGGTGTTATGTTTACAACTTCAATCAGTAATATAGTGTCTAATGAAGTTTTTTTTTTTTTATATATAAGTTATAAAATAAATCTAATTACAACCTTCATCACCAATAGGCCTATATTCATTATACAAGTTTAAAGAAGATATATCCAGTCGTTTAATTTCGTAAACATTCGTACGTTTTCGTATAACATATAAACATATTCGATTATTAATTTCTTCATTATAATATTAATTACTTCTAATCATTTGATATATCAATATGAAGCAAAAATAAATTACAATATAATATTTTTATGTTGATATATAATATTGTATAAATAAATAAATAAATGTAACAAATAGGCCTACAGTTTTATAAAATCATATCTAAATAATCCTTATAATATGCACATTTACCGAATTAAAAATCCCCTTAGGATAGTTAGGTAAGCCTACACAAAGGTTGTTGTTTTAAATAGTTTTTTTTTTATAATGTCTATTTAATCTGCCTGTGATTTTTCACGGGATTTACCATGAAGTACATATTTGCAAATAACAGTGACAAAATTAAAATACCAGTTACTTTCTAGTAACGTTACAAACAATTTAATTAAAAGATTAAAAACAAATCCTGGCAGCTGATTGTCAGCATTTTATCCGCCCTTTCAACACGCAAATTGACAACTGTAATATCCCTGCATACATTATTCAGCACTCTAAATTTTACAACCTGTTCATCAACCTACTTATCCCGACCCAACTTTGCACGCTCAATTCTAATCTATTAGTTTTTGCATTTCCATTTCCTACTTGAGCGCACAGATGGCTATCGTTACTAGACATGTCACCAGTGCATGCACGCTTTAGTGTAGAACGCCATGTTTGTTTTGGATTACTAGAAAGCGTCCAAGTACAAATATCGGAGTGAATCCTGGCGCTTGGCTTCGCCCTGGCGCGATGGGCCGGGGGTGTGGGGAAAGGGCGTAAGTGGAGGAAAAAACATTTTCCCACACCGCTTTCTAATGTGACTCATCCTTCAAACGAACTAGTGGATGTTTACCTCACCCTTAACACGCTACTGCTACGCAAATTTCGTATTTCCTATGCTAGGAGCTGACTTTATTATATATTTTATATATATAGCCTAAATGAGTAGAAATTACTTTATTTTTTAACCTTTCTACGTATTAATAACTAATATTTTAAAGCGGGCGCACATGTGCTTCCATAGCACATAATCTTAAAATTGGCGTGCGAAGCACGCAGTGCTCTGTGTATTGAAAACTCTCCCAACACAGGGGTTGGCGTGCGAAACACACAAAGCATTGTGTATTGAAAATACTCCCAACACGAGGGTTGGCGTGCAATGCTCTGTGCGTCGGCCGCTTCTCATAGTGTTCAGTGTCAAGCTCATGTACGTCCTTAGCAGTGAACGTGTTAAACAGTGATGTACCGGGTACTGTTGTTTTCAGTCAGGTTAGTAGCGGTTTGCTCAAGTTCCAGCATTATCGCCGGTACCTGTACTAGACATGTCATCCAGAGTGCATGCTTGCTTTAGTATAGAACGCCGTGTTTGTTTGGAATTACTAGAAAGCGTCCAAGTAGTGTGGTGTGCTTTTACAGTTATACCGACTTTGCTAATTGTGTTTTTCTTTTGTTACAGTGTTGGGAGAACTGCCAACTGTTACAGTCGAATTTCCCCGTGTGGGGCGCCATATGCAGCGAGAAAGGGATCTGTGTAAGTTGCCTGCAGATTTCTTTCCTCACATTTTGTTTAGTGAAAACGATTTTGGTTGAAAACATCAAGTCTTAGTTACAGTAAATAAAAAAAAAAAATTTTAGGTAAATGTAAATTTTAACACATTTATTTTTCAATTTAGTAATTATTGCTTTAGTAGTAGTTTTTCAATAGAGGGCAATTTTTGTTCCGCACAATTTAAGGATAATGTTTTCTTAAATAGTGTGTGTTTTTTTCAATTTAGACGTACTATTTAATATCTTGTCAATATTTGAAAATAAAATCGTTTGTTGCGTTGCACATAAGACGTCGCCCAGAAAGAGTATAAAACACTAGAGAACTCGGCCCTCTGCTCGGATCGCTCAAAAACGTCTGCGGCAAAGCAAATGCAAACATATTATTGTATACTATGATATTGTAACGGAAATTACTATTGAATATATAGCCCAGTCGGTATAGGTTAAAACTACCAGTAATTTGCAATACGGCTGTTTTTTTTTTATAAGTACCTTAAAGTATATAGATTAACATAAAAAAAAGTTTACCAGTCTATCAATTTCCCAAAGTCGAAAAAAAATCGATTATCATTTTTTTTTCGATTATCCCTAATATTTCGAGCTGGGATGAAGATAGAGAAAAATAAAATATACCACCGTGTAGGGGAGGAATTTTTCAACAAAAAAGGTCATATTCATTTATTTCGTCGGAGCAATGGTTTTTCTGGAAAAAATCGACAATGCAAGTATGTATTTTGCAGCAGGGGAAATCACTAAAAGGGGACATCTTATTCATATATGAAACGTTGGCTCATTCTAAATTAACCAAATTTTAATATATCGAATTGAAACTTGACATAGGAGTTAAAATATATATTTTAAACATTTATGCTGAGTCTCAGCTTGTTATCTTGAAAATTACCCGATCTAGAGACACTTGACTTATCAATGGGTTTCTCGATTTTAGGAGTACCGGACCCACCAATTCATTTTAAACAGCTCCAGTTTAGAAAATTTTCAAAATATCAACCTGAAAGTTTTTTACAAGTTAAATATATAGATTCAAACAAGATCAAGGAGTATAAACCTTTTTTATTATTTACTTTTTAAAGCACAGGTAACTTAAAAAAGTATAATTCTAGACCTTTTTAGATTTTTCATCAAAACGCTTGAGTTAATCGGCTGCAGATTAGTCAATTTTTTAAATATAGTTTTAAAAATAAGTATAAAAAAAACAATTGTGTTTTTAATTTCTGTACCAATTTTTAAATCGATATGTTCAAAAATGTCGAAAATGGAGTCGTTGAATCCAAAGGTGTTATAGTTAAAACGAGATAGGTAAAACAGAAGACTATTTTCAAGCGCCTCGTTTTTAAAAATAACATGAAAAAAATCGTTCATACTTACTAAGAATATTTATACTGGTGTACTCAACTTGTAAAACAAATTTGATTTTTATATTCCAAAAATTGACGAAACTGGAGTAGATTGAAATTAGTTCGTGGGTCAAGTACTCCTAAAATCGATAATCGAAATAGACTCCTAGATCGGGTAATTTTCAAGATAACAAGCTGAGACTCAGCATAAATGTCTAAAATATATATTTTAACTCCTATATCAAATTTAAATTCGATATATTAAAATTTGGCTAATTTAGAATGAGCCAACGCTTCATATATGAATAAGATGTCCCCTTTTAGTGATTTCCCCTGCTGCAAAATACATACCTGCATTATCGAATATTTTCCAGACAAACCATTGCTCGGACGAAATAAATACATATGACCTTTTTTGTTGAAAAATACCTCTCCTACACGGTGGTATTTTTTATTTTTCTCTATCTTCACTCCAGCTCGAAATATTAAGGATAATCGGAAAAAAAATGATAATTGATTTTTTTTCGACTTTGGGAAATCGATAGACTGGTAAACTTTTTTTTATGTTAATCTACATACTTTAATGTACTTATAAAAAAAAATCAGCCGTATTGTAAATTACTGGAACTTTTGGTCTAAATTGACCCCTACCGACTGGCCTAATAAGAGAGGTAGTTCCATTGGTTCGGGGTAGGGTGGGGAGTAGCGGAAACCTAGATCCTGAGGATGCGATCGTGGCGACCAGGTAGTGTAAAAAAAACAAAGAGTGCAGAATAATCTCCTACATTTACCTTGTTCAAAAATATAAAAAAAAAACTCCCCAAAAACCGATCAAAACGTAAAATACCATCAAAGTATCAAATTATCATGAGAAAAGCTTCGGCTTCGAGGCCGACGGCTGGGTTGCACAGCGAGCGAAGCGAAGTCGTCCAAAGAGCAGCCCATAACCAGAGGTCGAGGTGTAAACAAATACTAGCCTACTAATATATTTTGTACAGGCAGGCAGCTAATCAGTGCCCTAATGAGTTAACAAATTTACCAAATTGTTGGTTGAAACCCTAAAACATATAAACTAAATTTTGGAAAGTCGCGGACCTCATGTCTGCGGTTCAACTGCGCCATCGAAATTTTGTATGTAGACTTTGTTTTGTTTAACTCTCAATTTTAGTGCAGGGAACGTTCAACGTCGTTAATTACCAAAAACAACATTTAGCGTATTTTACACGGAGGAAATTGCTTTTGATATTTACGCTTTTCTAAAATTAGTTCTAATATTTCGTGTTATAACTCAAGTGAATCCAATTTGTGTACATATTAAACCAATTACATCCAGAGAAATGACTGTAGAGAATTTACACAGAACAGTCGGATTGTTGACGACATTGTCCTTCCTAATAATATTTCGTGTAACGTGTCAGTCCGGTATGTGTAATGTACATGACAAAGACAGAACGAAGAGGATTTGAATAGCTGAGTGAATTCCACAAGTGTTCCAAATAAGGGACAAAACACGTGGGCAACAATGACACACGATACTGATGAACTATTCAGGAAATGACAAACACATTTTTAAAAGAATTAGGAAACGAGTGCCGTGAACGGTGATAAATCAAAGAGGTTATGAATGCGGGTGCTCCGCCCGCGGGTATTGTCTTCTCCCGCCCACGTGGATCTGGTCCGTCACGGATACGGCACGACTTGGAAAACAATTTAGCTGGCCAAATATCACCTACGCCCGAGGCGCTACTAGGCCGACCGGCTACCTCAAGGTTGCGGTCGGGCTGATGGATTATTGGTCGGGTTTGGATATTGTTAATCAGGCTACAGTTAGGTTTTTTTTTTTTTGTTTCTGGTCGGTTGGTAAACCCAGTGTCCGTTATTTCCGACCGACTTCGATGTTTCGAGTTCCGCGTATTGTACGACCTTTTCGCACGTACGAGTTTATCTTACAGGAACATTATGGAAAATGTACATTGGCTATCCAGGTAATTTTTTACGCTCTCTCATATATTTCTTTACGTACAGTCACCACCTATTCAGCATTACAGACTTGAACAGGTTGTCTCTTTATTATACAAAAACATTGTCTATGGTACACGCAAAAACTCTAGCATTACTGCGCATGCGTCAGGTTCTAGATCACCGCTACCTCCATCATCCACACCGCTCCTAGTGCCTCTGTCCTAATTAAAACACTAGCCCTTCTGCGCAGCGTCAGAATCCAGATCAATGCTACCTCCACCACTCTACCCGGATCCAAGTGCCTCTGTCCTAATCAAAACACTACCCCTACTGCGCAGCGTCAGAATCCAGATCAATGCTACCTCCACCACTCTACCCGGATCCAAGTGCCTCTGTCCTAATAGGAGACATGGTGAATCATATGTTATTCGATGACGTAATAGGCACCGAGTTTCGACAGATGATAGTATAATGTGAGATAAAATATATAAACTTGTGTTATAGTGCATAAGGAAATCATATTATCATTTGTCCAAAGTCCGTGCAATACCGTCTTCGCCGTTCATAAGATTTCCTTACACTCTATAACACTTTATTATATATTTTATCACACATTATACCATCATTGTCGGAAGTATGTGCGTATTACCAAAAACAAATGGCGTCATCTGTCGCAACTCGGTGCAAATAACGCAGTCCCATAAGAGCCCATGTTGTGCACATCGGCTCGTCATGTCTACTCCTAATATATAGTAATTTCAGTGAAAACAACGTTCTATTCCACAGGGTGATTCAGAAAGAAACGGAGAACCCTTTTGGTCGTATTCCTATATTATAATACGTAATACGTAAATTATAATACGTATTATAATCCTGTGGAACTGTTTTGCCAAAAAAGTAACTAAATTCTTGTTTTCCACACTCTGCATTCATTTCTCCCGCACAAACCAAGAACCTGACATTTGAAAGCATCTATCATGTTTTGTAGATAAAACGAACATTACACTGAACAAACAGTGTAGCCAACACAAGCGCCCTTACACCGCCGCCTTTATTATTAACAAAACCCAGTTCTGACAACCTAAACTGACCCCGTGATTAATTACCAACATAACAAACCGAAATATAAATCAACCGGCAACTGTGTTATGTGTTGGTTTCTCTCCCCTTCGTAGTCTTTTTCCCCCCCCTCCTTTCCCGCCCCCCCCCCCCCCCCCCCCCCGACACCTCTTCCTTTCAACACCAAACTTTTCATTTTTACGATGTTGGTTTCTCAACCAGGGGGAGGGGGGCTCGTAAATTGAATGCTTTATTATTGGGCATGTTATTCCCATTGTTTTGACTAACACGAATGATACTTTTAAAAAGAAAGGATGGTTAAAGAAGTGGCCTGTGTTTTGGTGAATTTTAGGCGTCTGTTGAAAATATTTACTATTATTAACGAATGTCCATGGGACAAATGAGCTATTGCAGTGGCCCTTATGGTAAGACCCCAGGTCGGGAGTAGCAAATGAGCATCGATCATGGTCCCCAGAACACGTTTTGGGGTTTCATTAAAAATCATATAGATATATATATATATATGTGTTCGCACTCTAGGGGCCGCATTTTAAGTCCGATTTGGTACACATGTTGGTTATCTAAGACGCTCGGACGAATTGCGGCCGTCAGAGCGCAAACACATGCAATTTTTAATTACTCACCAAAACTTTTTCTGGGAACCATGATCTCTGCTCATTGACCACTCCCGATCTTAGGGCCCACAATATGAGTCACTGTAATATCTCTTCTTTTCTATGAAAATTCTTCTTTTTTTTCTTTGTTAGTAGAAACAAACACCTACAACATTTAACACCTGATGTTACGTATTAGCCTATAGGTATATTGTTTCCTTTAGTTGGCGTTATCAATATTTGTTTGAAATGTTGAATATTGATCATTTAAACATTAAGGGTCTGCTCCAGTAAACGAGAAAGCAACCGGAAACATAAGCGCTTCTCACTGTATCCCTATCTAAACAGTACAATTTCTTTTAGCTGACATTGCCTCATTTCAAACCATTTTGTAAATCCATCTTTTGTAATTGAGTGCTGGAAAAAAAAACTGAATATTCTTTATAAAATTGCGGATGCGGCTTGCATCTCACTTTTAATTAAACATTTTGTATTGTGTAAAGAAAAAAGTTCAAACTTGGTACTTGAAAAATATCAATTACGTGACAAATGCAATTTTTTTTAAATTTAAAATGCAAAACGGAGCATTGTGGCTGTGCTTAAAATGAGACCTTGCAAACAATTTTATGATAAAAACTAAACCAAATAAATGGTTTGAAATTTAACAATGTTCTTATGGGATAAAAGTCCAAGGCCGCCACTACAGCAGGAGAAAATGCAACGCTCCCTGTAATTCCAATTATTGGCAATGGTGTCTGTCTATTTCGCTCTCTGTCTTACATTATGTATAAGCCACCACTACTACCCCCTGACCCGATGCAAGTGCCTCTGTCCCACAGTCCTACACAATCCATGAACATATCATAAAATACAATAATCTCTTTGCATTTACTTCGCCACGTGTGTTAGAACCCCTAGTGCAATATATAACTACACGAAAACGGTATTGTGAGAGGGAGGGAAAGTTCGATATTAAACTACTGTACATACTTTGTTGAAACTGGCTGCAGCGTGTAATAAGACGCTGGGGTACGACCGACGCGACGGTGGCGCACTTCATAGACGGAGGCGGGGGGGGGGTTGGACGCCATTGTGGAAACCACTTCAGCTCAGACAAAACTTAGGTCCCCCTCAGATCTTCAGATTATCTTAAAATATATTGTTCAGCTTTGACGTTGCAGGTTTTGATGTAAATTAAGAATGAAATATTAGTTATGAAAAAATAATCGAGTAATAAATATTAGTACCGGAAGTAAAATAACAACAGCGATATGTCAAATGTTTTACTATTATTAATTGTTCTAATGTTCTATGACTGCCATAAGTTCGAATAGGCGTTTTTCTGATTTTTGTCCGGATACTTCTTCATTAGGTCTACCGTACTGGTACAAAGTGATGCTTAGAAAATAACCTTTTACTGCCACGCAAATTTCGTATTTCCTGTTATAGGAGCTGACCATTTATTTTTTTTATAGTTATAGTCTAAATGAGTAGAAATTACTTTATTTTTCATTGTTGAACCTTTCTACGTAATAATCACTAATATTTTAAAGCGGACGCACATGTGAGTCCATAGCACGCAGGCTTAAAAAATTGCGTGTGAAGCACGCAATGCATTGTGTATTGAAAATTCTCCCAATACGGGAGTTAGCAATGCATTGTGTATTGAAAATACTTCCAATACGGTGGTTGGCGTGCGAAGCACGAAATGCACTGTGTGTTGAAAATACTCCCAATACGGGGGTTGGCGTGCGAAGCACGCAATGCACTGTGTATTGAAAATACTCCCAATACGGGGGTTGGCGTGCGAAGCACGCAATGCACTGTGTATTGAAAATACTCCCAATACGGGAGTTAGCGTGCGAAGCACGCAATGCCCTGTGTATTGAAAATACTCCCAATACGGGGGTTGGCGTGCGAAGCACGCAATGCACTGTGTATTGAAAATACTTCCAATATCAAAATTTGTTTGAAATGTTGCTTATTGATTATTCAAATATTAATGGTGAAATTAGAATGTATGGCGCTTTTAAAATTATTGGGGATGGTCGTGTTTATTTCGATCTCTGTTTACATGAGTATACAATAATCTGTTTGCGTTGGCTTCGCCATGGGTTGCCGACATTTACCTAATATAACGTTATGAAAACGTATGCCAATGTATAGAGTGCCAATAAGTGCTTTCCTACACAACGGTAGGAATACTAAATGAAAAAGAAAGTGGAAGAAACATTATTAATCAAATTTTCCGTTCAAAACCAGAATTAAATTGTATTTGATGAAATTTAATTATGTCGATCAAGAAAAAACCTCACGTTTTATTTTAAACCAGTTTGCAATCACGTACAATAGCGTTGTTCCGTTTTAATCACTTAATAGACTTAAATGAATTTAATTACAGTTTTTTTTTTTTTACTTCTAAATAATGGTAAAACGAACATTACAAATGAAAAAATATAGGGCCTACTCAAAACCTTTTTAAAACATAATTCGCTATCAGAAGTAGAGTTTTAATTTTCAAAATCGTTTCCGAACTGGACATCACATGTTTATACAAAACTCAAAATCAATTTCCGTAAACATTTATCCACCGAGTCGAACGTAATCGGTTTTCCACTGCCTAAACTCGTCTTTCGTCCGGGCTACTCAAATTATTTATAAAACTCTGACTAATTAAAGTTTTAAATACTTTTCCTTGTTTCGCTAAATGAAAACCCGTTTAATTTACCAACTTCAGTCGCAGAATTTTACTCAAGTAATTGTTCCGTTCAAACTTTCCCCATCCACTTTGTTGTCCGCTGTTTTTTTTTTATAAAGTTCTTTTAATATTAGATTTTCTGACGTTATGAAAACTGAATTTCATCGGATGGGAGGTATAATAAATTCTGTTGCGGAATGCTGAACAGGGGATTTGCAGAAAGTAACCACAAAAAAAAAATTCAAGATCAAATGAAATAGAGGAGATTGTATTAATCTTAATTGTAATACTGAAATGAAATTACTTTTAACTGTAATTTATAAATGTATCGGACATAAATTTATGTAAAATTTTCTAAAAAAAAGCTTTTGTCTGTTGTTGATTTTTTAAATAAATAGCTTTACCCCTTAAGGGTCTGCTCCAGTAAAAATAAAATGGATTTTTATCCCGTAAGAACAATGTTAAATTTCATACCATTTATTTCGTTTACTTTTTATCATAAAATTGTTTGCAAGGTCTCATTTTAAGCACAGTCACAATACGCATCCTTCTTTCAATTTAAATTTTTAAAAATTTCTTTCATTTGTCATTTACTGACATTTTGTAAGTACAAAGTTTGATTTTTTTCCCTAACACAATAAAAAATTAATAATGAAAAATAATTTGCTAGCAGGATCCGAAATTTTATAAAGAATATTCAGTTTTTTTTCAACACGCAATTACAAAAGATATACTTATAAAATGGTTTGAAATGAAGCAATGTCAAAGCGTTCAGCTGCAAGAAATTGCACTGCTTAGATAGGGATACAGTGATACCGGAAGTGCGTTTCCTGTTGCTTTCTCGTTTACTGGAGTAGACCCTTAACGTGTTGTCTATTAACAATTTTTCTTTTGAATAATTAGTGTTTGTTGTAAATTTTCCTTTTGAATAATTTTTGTCTGTTGTCAATTTTCCTTATGAACAATGTTGTCCTTTAACATGTTGTCTGTCGTCATTTTTTCATTTGAATAATTTTTGTCTGTTGTCAATTTTTCTTACGAATAACCTTGCCCTTTAACATGTTGTCTGTTGTCAATTTATCCTATAAATAATGCTACGCTTTTTTAAAGCTTGTCTGTTGTCAATTTTCCTTAAGAATATTGTTTTCTGTTATCAATTTGTCCTATGGATAATGTTACCCTTTTTTTTAACTCTTGTCTGTTGTAAATTTTTCTTTTGAATAATTTTTGTCTGTTGTCAATTTGTCTTATGACAACAGACCCTTGTCTTGTAATCTTGCCCTTTTACATGTTGTTTGTTGTCAATTTGTCCTGTAAACAATGCTACGCTTTTTTGTCTGTTGTCGATTTTCCTTATGGATAGTTTTTGTATGTTTTCAATTTGTCTTATGAATAATGTTATTTTTTTAACGTTTTGTCTGTTGTCAACTTGTCCTATGTATAATGTTTCCCTTTGTAACTCTAGTATGTTGTAAATTTTTCTGATGAATAACTTTAGTCTGTTGTCGATTTTTCGTACGGATAATTTTTGTCTGTTGTCAGTTTTTCATATGATAATCTTGTCCTTTAACATGTTTTCTGTTTCCAATTTGTCCTATAAATAATGCTACTCATTTTTAAAGCTTGTGTGCTGACAATTTTTCTTATGAATAATGTTTGTCTATTATCAATTTGTCCTATGGATAATTTTACCCTTTGTTTAACTCTTGTCTGTTATACAGTTTTCTGATGAATAACTTTTGTCTGTTATCGATTTTTCTTATGGATAATTTTTGTCTGTTTTTAATTTGTCTTATGAATAATGTTACTCTTTTTTAACATGGTGTCTGTTGTCAATTTGTCCTGTGTATAATGTAACCTTTTTTAACTCTTGTCAGTTGTCAATTTTTCTGATGAATAACTTGTGTCTGTTGTAAATTTTTCGTACGGATAATTTTTGTCTGTTTTCAATTAGTCTTCTGAATAATATTACCCTTTAATATGTTTTTGTTGTTAATTTTTGTTATGAATAAAGTTGACGTCTCTTTATTTGAATACATTCAGATTTAGTAACGATCATTTCAATCCGAACCCCGCACTATGTGTGCGTTGAAGGTTTCGGTCTAAAAATAAACGTCAAACATTCGTCCTTGCCCTTTGCAACAGCAATTATCTAAAAACACGCACGCATACCGTATTACTTATGCCTTTAACCCCGTATTGTAATTCAACAACCGTAGTACGTAATTATATAATTCACGTGGAAATCTGATAGGTCCGCGAACAAACAATGGGTCCATTATGTCGATCCCATCACGGCCACTCCCAGAACTTCTTCAATCGTTCCCCGATAAAGCCGTCTTGGTGGAAAAGTATTCTTTCCCCGGTGAAATTAGAGACTCCGACTGTGTACAGTGCTGGTACAGTGCAACTGTATTAACGATTTCCTGTATGCTAATCCCAGCGGGGAGGGCCAACTTGGGAAACAATGCCCGTAGGGGGGGGGGGGGGGTCTGGGAACATGGCGGAGTGTTCTCATAGTACATCCATCCGGAATAGATTAATGCGCACGAAAACAAAGGTAATTAAACACAAGCGGAGTGACGCCATTGGGTTGTTTCGGCTATTGGGAGTAATTGAATTGTTTTGGATTCGTTCAACTATATTAGTGCAATCAGGTTGTCAAAAAAAAGGTAGAAAATTAAAGAAAACCTCTAAACAATATTTTTTTTTAGATCGGTAGATTTTGTAGTGTAAATTAATAGTCCCACTTTGCACCTGCGCCACAACATTCATAAAAACTGGGAAATTGGCCGATTTTCACGTGGAATTATCTGTGTTGGTGCTCCCTGAATCCCAAAAAAATGTTTTTTTTTGGTGATGTGTGTCTGTTAGAATGTGTACAGAGCTGGAAACCATACCATTTCCGATTTTGATGAAATTTGGTATTTAGGTGTAGTTCTGGAATATCTCTAGACGTTTTCTTTTAATTTTTTCAAATTTTAGATTTTTAAGGGGTTTTATCCCCCAAAAATGGCAAAAAAAACGAGAAAAATCTCAATTTCTCAAAATTGGCTCTAACGATTTTGATAAAATTTTGCTTATTTGTAGCCCCTAATGTACCCTACCATATGCAAAAACCGCATCTTTCTATTAATTCTCGTTTAGGTAATAATAATAATAGCTGATTTTTGGGGGTTTTTGGCCAAAAAGGGGATTGTTTTTCAAAATTTTTCAAAACCTTTTTTCGTACATCTACTATACAGGCCTAATTGACATGTTTGGTGCAAGTTTGTTCGAAATCGATCGAATAGTTTTAATAATAATAATATTTATTAGTAGGCCTACTTGGGAAGGTATAAAGTTTCAAGTGGGAGAAAGTATGTGGCAGTTATCTGGTACCGTTTATTTTTTTACCTGTTTATTGAGGTCATTTCTGTTTGTATAGTATCCAATTGAAACCTGTCTACTAATTTCGATTAAGCACTTAAAAACGAAGAGTTTGTGCCCTATTGGACCTAGGCTAGTTAGACCAATTCAAATCGTAGATATCGGCTATTATTGGAATTGTTTTCGTAAAAAAAAATGATTCGTACAGTAAAAATATGGCGTTTATATTAATAAATAAGATGGAACACTTTTCGAGACTTCTGCTCGTGTTTATTTTTAAATTACTCAGAAATGTCACGCACGTCACGGTCACGCTAGAAAGCTCAAAAGCTTTTCAACTTTCCACCATAAAATTACTAAGATTTTGGCACCACCAGAAGTTTTCCACGACGTCTGTGAGTGCAGATACCGTGTCCACAACAGACAGACACACATAGAGACACAACATTTTGTTATTGCTTCATTGTGATCAGAGACCTCGAAAATGTCGAGAAAAGTCATAAAAAGTGGGGGTAAATTTTTTTAGAATTTTTGCAAGATTTCATTAATTTGGCATTTTAATGTGAGCCGAAGCAAAACGGTTTTCTTTACCTGTAAATGGTTAGTCAATCTTTTCGAAGCTATACTGCAGTTGTTCAAATCATAAAGTTAGCCATTTGTTGACAGTTTAATGTCCACTTAAGTATAATTAAAGTTCTACATATTTTACAAAAACAAATGTACCTCAAAGCCGTTTAGTGGAATAGAACATTACTTTTTATCAAAATTATTGATTCTTTGTCGTTCCTTAGGCTCTAAGCTTTAGTCAGAGCGCTTACAGAAGTCATTTGGGCCGGAGAAATCGTAATTTTTAACTCCCGACGTTAAATATAACTATTTTAAATTATGTTTTATTTTTTCCGCTTCCTCAGCAAGGGATATTTAATTAAATTACAAGTGAAAAAACATAGACCAAGACCGGGAGTTGAACCCGGGACCTTTACGTTTCCGTCGTAATGCTCTGCCAACTGAGCTACCCTGATATCTCCAGATATTGGTCAATGTTATCTCACTTGTACGGTTTTACTGCAATTATTGAATTAAGAGATTGAATACCTCGTGTCTACGACATTGAAAACAATCTCAACTCTTATTTTGCAGCTTACAGTGCTTGGTGTTATTATTACTATTTTATTTATTTTTTATTTTTTTCTGCTCAAAATTTTTTTTTCTGCTTCTTCCTCAGCAGGGGATATTTAATTAAATTACAAGTGAACCAAATTTAGTTAAATATAACTCTGTATTATCGTAGTTCTCAACCGATTTTGATTTGTTTTTTTGATTGAACGGTGACTTGATAGAGAGCGTTCTTAGCTATCATTAAAAAAAACCTGTTCAGCCGTTTCAAGATCATATCAGCTCTTTTCTGGTCGATGTGTTGGGGTTTGTACAATTTGTATTTTATGATTAGCCTAGTAGCTCAAAGAATTGGATGTACAATAGACAATCTGTCTCGTTTATTTTTACTGAGACAGATCGTAAGGTTAAACTTCGTGCCAAGTTTGAACTCAATCAGTCAAAAACATTTCTCTAGATATGAATTATTTTGTAAAAAAAATGGCGGATATCTGGAAAACGAAGCATTTCCGAACCTTAGTTTATATGAACGTTTTTCTTTATTTTCACTAGTAGAACAAACACGTCCTGAAACATCCTTTATATTGGTTACTTGTCATTTAATGTTTCTAGATTGATTTCTTCGATCTTGATTTGATAAATCTTAGGAAAGACTTGATTTTACTTTTTTAGCGAATTTCCATAGGAAAAATGAGCTATTGCAGTGGCCCTTATGGTGAGACCCAAGGTCGGGAGTAGCAAATGAGCACCGATCATGGTCCCCAGAACACGTTTTGGGCTGTCATTAAAATTCATATATATATATATATATATATATATATATATATACATATAGCATTTATTAGTTACTGCTTCATTTTATATGTTAATTGAATGCAAGTGCCTCCGAGTCGAGTTATTGCTTCTAGTTGTAGTTACTGCTTCTACGGATGCAGTAACTCATAATTGAAAATACGATGAATATTTCCTTGCCGTTCTGAGATGCAGAATGTTTATAAATGAAAGTCTAGATGTGCGCGCGCAACATAACCTCTAATTGTAAGGTTTACACTCGGTGTATGAACGATCTCACCAATTCTATTTTGTCAGAAGCTGCAAATAAGCAGTAGGCCTACTATATTCCGCTAACACAACACATTAGCCTTGCCACAGATTAGAGATTACTGTACATGCATATACATTCAATTAATTACTTATTAATATTTGTTAAGTGTGTTTGTTCTTTGTATAAGTATGTGATTAATACATTGTAAACAAATCTTCTTAAATGCTGGGATAAAAATTACTTCGGCTCGCATTAAAATTAAAAATATTGAAATTTGAAAATATCGGGTCAACATTTTTAAAATATAGTGTGGGGTAACGTTTTATATGTTCTTAGGTACGGGAAAACCGATTTTGAGAGTTAAAAAGTCGTATCGTGACGGGTTCACATTTTTGGATTAACATTTTGAAAATACAGTGTGGGGTATCGTTTTATATGTTTTTGGGTACGGGAAAACCGATTATGACAGTTAAAAAGTCGTAGCACAACAGGTTCACATTTTTAGATTAACATTTTGAAAATACAGTGTGGGGTATCGTTTTATATGTTTTTGGGTACGAGAAACCCGATTTTGAGAGTTAAAAAGTCGTAGCACGACTGGTTCACATTTTTGGATTAACATTTTGAAAATACAGTGTGGGTTATCGTTTTATGTTTTTGGGTACGGGAAAACCGTTTTTGACAGTTAGAAAGTCGTAGCACATCAGGGTCACGTTTTTGCACTTACATTTTTAAAATACAGTGTGGGTTATCGCATTGTATGTTTTTGGGTGTGGGAAAACTGGTTTTGACAGTTAGAAAGTCGTAGCGTGACGGATTTACGTTTTTAGATTAAAATTTGGAAAATTCATTGTGGGGTATCGTTTTATATGTTTTTGGGTACGGGAAAACCGATTTTGACAGTTAGACAGTCGTAGCACGTCAGGGACACGTTTTTGGATTAACATTTTGAAAATACAGTTTGGGGTATCGTTTTATATGTTTTTGGGTACGAGAAACCCGATTTTGACAGTTAACAAATCGGAGCGCGTTTTGGTCACGTTTTTAATTCAAAATTTGGAAAATTCATTGTGGGTTATCGTTTTATATGTGTTTGGGTACGAGAAACCCGATTTTGACAGTTAACAAATCGGAGCGCGTTTTGGTCACGTTTTTAGTTCAAAATTTGGAAAATTCAGTGTGGGGTATCGTTTTATATGTTTTTGGGTACGAGAAACCCGATTTTGACAGTTAACAAATTGCAGCGCGTCGGGGTCACGTTTTTAGTTCAAAATTTAGAAAATTCAGTG
>JAGFPH010001470.1:118137-128715 GCA_018207615.1 Philaenus spumarius
AAAGAGTATTTCAAATACAGAAAAAAATTGTTAGGGTAATTTTCAATCTAAAATGCTACGACTCATGTAAACCACATTTTAAAAAGCATGGAATACTGCCCCTGCCCTGTATATATATATATATATATATATTGAATGTAGTGTATTTTGTTAAAGCAAACTATTCTGATTTCCTAAAATATAAAACTGAACATGGCTATTCAACAAGAAGTAAAAATTTGTTCGAATATCCTTTACATAAGACCACAATGTTTGAGAAAGCACCAAACTATAAATGTATTGAAACATATAATAAAATACCCAGTAATTTCAAGCAAATTGAAAATTTAAAGACATTTAAAAAGGTGTTATCAAGATATCTGTTGGAAAACTGTTTTTATTCAGTAGGGGAGTTAAATGAATGGATTTGCCTGTGGCATTTTTGGAGGTGTAGTTGCTGTAAAAAAAATAATAGTTTTATTTTTAAACTTTGATATTGTATTGTTGAATGTTTTATATGTGTCTTTTAATGTATGTGTATTTAATAATTAATTGTAGTATATTGTGTATTGTATTGCATTTGACATGTCATCTGGCATTGGATTCTGTCCTGTATGTGCTGTTTTGTGACAAATAAATAAATAAATAAAATTTATTTAAATTTGAAACGTTATTATATTGTATGACTTCATAATATTGTTATAGTTAGATTTGGATATGTACAATATTTAGTTCTATTTAATAAATGCATGTGAAATAAAACCGTTCAAGTTATTAGCCATTGTTGTCATAATATAATTTCATACCAGTCAAAAATGCAGTAAATATTTAGACTGTCAAAAATCTTAGTTTAGAAACTGTATAAATATTACCAGTATGTTAAGAAAAAAACAAATATATATCTAATCTGACCTAGCTTGTCACAGTACGTTTTAAAGTCAAGTAATATATTAGATTTAGCCAAAAACTCCAAACACCAACCTGAATGCAGACAAAAGTAAACTGTTCAATTAGAACACAACAACTTTTGTTGACTATTATGTTTAAACACTTAGTAAACATGTAAATTCCTTTTTGATAGGAAACATATCAATATTTAGACCTATTTAAAGCAACCTGGCTTAACTGGCATGAATTTACTATACAACCCTACGCCAACAGAAATGCAACAATAAAAAGTAGGCTAAAGTTCTAACTTATAGTCTTTAGTCACAGTATGTTTACCTATATTTAACATTTGACAGTAGAATGTAATACAAGGTCATCGTCTGCAAAAATATCAGCCGAGGTTCGTCAATTTACGCCACTTAACTTACCAAACTAAGTAGGCTATATTTTAAAGTCAAACACTAGTTGATAAACCATTTATATTTTGTTATCAGCTTGAGGACAGGGTCATGGAGAGAACTGTGGAGATTAGAGATCTTGGGGTCATTTTGTCGTCATCCCTTTCACCTGAATCCCATATTAACACTGTCTGCTCTAAAGCTAATAGGAATCTCGGTCTTATCTAGCGCGCTTCTAAATTTCTTCATCAACCAACAATACTGAGAATGCTCTATGTTGCTTTTGCTAGACCTCACCTGGAGTTCTCGTCAGTGGTCTAGTCCCCGTATCAGAAGACACTTATTAAAAGAGTTGACTGTGTCCAGACGAGATTTCTTAGACTTGTGGGAATCCGCCTCGGCTACCGCTACCAGCAAGTTCCTGTCGGTTTCATAGCCTCTCAACTCCGCTTGCCTTCCTTGGAGCTGAGAAGGAATGTTCAGGATGTAGTTTTCCTTGTGAAACTAGTCAAGGGAATGGTTGACTGCCCAATGCTCCTCGAAACTGTTAACTTTCGCATACCAGCTGCAAGGACTCGGTCAAGTGAATTATTTGCCAGACTTCATCATGGCACAACATATCAACTGAATAGTCCTATGGTTAGAATCCAGCGTAGAGCCAACCTTACTCCTATTGAACTTGACATCTTTAATTTAAGTGTTGAGGACATCAAAAGTATAGGGCCTACGTCTGGATGTGAACCTCGACCTCTGATATCATTATTTAAGTGTTGGAACTATTAAAAATTTATTGATTAATTTGTTTTATTGTTCATTTTTGTAATACCATGTAGTTTTTCCTAGAGTTGGTTAAATGAAATTGGCCTTGTATTTGTATTTTTATACATTATTTGTTATCTGATTGCTATGTTGCTGTTGTTTGATTGTTATATTATTATTATTATTATTCTATTCATTGTTTTCAGTGCATTGTATATCTTGCTAGAATGTTATTTTTGTTAAATATTTATTACTTGTTGTTTATTATTAGTTGATATTAAGTGATCTGCTTTCTAAAGCACCAAGAACTATTTACATTAATATTTTGCAACAATCATGATATATGTATAGTTAGTATTAGTTAAAAAAAAGGATTTTCCATTAAATAAATAAATAATCTAGTTTGGTAGCTATTGATGATTGATCCTAATTTCATTGGTACTAGGCCAAGTATGCCTACATATAAGCTGACACAAGTACTAATATAAAGACACAAAAGTTAACCTTTTCCTATATATGTAAGGGATCTATACACTTCACTGATGGCGGAAATCAATTATAAACAATCTACAACAATATAAGAAATTCCCAAACCAAAAGTTGTTAATGAGAATTAACATTGAAAACTTTTGCTATAATTTACAGGAGATCGCCAGCTAAACTAACAACTTTAATCACCAGATTTGTCTGCAAGTAAGAAGTGCTAACAACATAGGCTATAGTTCAGAAACTAAAAACATAGGCTAGGCCCTACTGTTATCACCAACAGCCATTGTATCTTTTTTTTATTTTAAAAACATAGGTAGGCCTACTGTAATCGATCAGGTTAAGTAAAAACCTATTAGACCTAGGTTTTTATTTTATTTTATAAACATACTGCTATCATCCATGTGGCGCAACTTTACTATTCGACTCTTAGGCTAACTTAGAGCTAACAGAAATGCAAAAATAATAATACAAAAATACCTAAAAGGTTCTAACCTAACCTATTTAGTCACAGTATGTTTGGCTAAAGATTATCTTGGTTGGCAAATATTTAATAATGCAATTTTATTCGGCGAAATTGTAGAATACCACTACTACTCGCAGTATCAAGGAAAACCAGCCTGATGTATTTCAGACTAAAAAACCAAAATAAAAATATTGGACCATCCCTTATGTTGGGTGGGACCGAAATCGAGGAGGCACAGTCAGCAAAGTTACTGGGTATGATTGTTGACAGTAAATTATGCTGGGATAGTCATATTGATAGCATTTGTCGAAGGTTGTGTTCAGGAATTTTTGTGTTACGAAATCATTTGGTAGCCTTGGTACTTTAAAAAAAGCCTACTACGAGCTGCTCTACCCACATCTTAACTACGGAGTCTTACTGTGGGGAGACTCATCATTTCAAAATGTGCAAAGGTTATTTATAATGCAAAAAAAAGCTGTGAGGCTTGTAAGAGGTCTACACAAGTTGGAATCCTGTAAAAGCACTTTCAAGAAGTTGGAAATACTCACACTCCCCTGTATGTATATCTTCCAAACAATTTTTTACATAAAATTTAAATGTATTCCAATATTAAGTAAAGATGTACATAATCACAATACCAGGCAGGAAGATGTCTTACGGATAAGACAGCACAGACTTGAAAAGTCTAAAAACTTCCTTCTCAAGCAGGAGTTACACTTATTAATAAACTCCCACAAAAAATTAAAATTATCCAAGACCAGAAAGCCTTTAAGAAAAGTCTTCGACAACTCTTGGTGGCAAACTCCTTTTACTCGGTGGAGGAATTCCTCAGCCACAAGTGGTAGGTAGGTCGAGTGTGGGGGATGAATCTGGTTGATTCTGTTTATATTTGGGATTTCTTATCCAGGGATTGCATTATTGTCCTACATGTTAGTAAATTGTAATTGTAAATTGTAGTAAATATTTATTTTAAATTAATTTTTAATTATTTTTAGTAACTGCTTTTATTTTATGTTAAATATAATGAATTTGCGCAGTATATTTTTAAGAGTGTACGTGTACGGTAATTAATCTGATGAAATATGTAAATAATACTTCATAAATTGTGTTGATTGTTAGTTTTTAAATTGTTTTTGTGTGGTATTGTTTAATTATCATATATTCGGACATGTCTAGGCCTATAAAATGTAAAATTGTCAACGGACAAATAAAATTGAATTGAATTTCAGCAGAGGTGTCAACCTATGAGCGAAAAATGTCTAAGTAATCATATTGTTTAGGCTATTTATATTATCAAATCAATGTTTTAAACTAAATGTAGGGCGTAACTTTACTATTCGACACTAGGCTAACCTAAAGCTAACAGAAATGCAAAAATTATAATTAAAAAAATACCTAAAAGGTTCTAACCTAACCTATTTAGTCACAGTATGTTAACCTGTATTGAACATTTAACAGTAGAATGTAAAACGTCGTTGTCTGCAAAAATATTAGGCTAGAGTCAAATAGTAAAGTTACGCCACCTAGGCTAAGTAAAAACATTGTAGCATAGTAGCCTAGTGCGATCGCATAGGATTTAGGCCTATGTATGGAATAAAATATTTTCGCAAAACTCCAATAGGCCTATGGCTTATTTATTTGAGTCCAATAAATTTATTCTTTCACAATGACGTTATGTTCAATTTGGCAAAGTTAATCAAGTTAAGGGCGTAACTTTACTACTCGACTCTAGACTAATATTTTTGCAGACAACGACATTGTTTTACATTCTACTATTAAATGTTGAATACAGGTAAACATACTGTGACTAAATAGGTTAGGTTAGAACCTTTTAGGTATTTTTTTAGAGTCGAAAAGTAAAGTTGTGCCCAAGTTTATTTGGTTTAGTTTTAAACGTTTTGTAAGATTATTTAGGCCTAAAATGTTTATCTTTTTGGTAATTAATTAATGACTGCCACTAATTGTATTAAGATTTTACAAAACTAAACAAACAATTTTGCAATCCATATAATTTGCCGAGAACATGTAGGCTAAGTTACCTTACAAGTTTTATCAATATTGTTAAAACTAGGCGTAGGCCTAGGCTAGTTTTGGTACGGATTTTACACATTTTGTTCGAAAGATATCAATATTAAAGGTAGTTAAACATAATATAACAGGCCTACTATAAAACTAAGTAAAAGACTGTAGTAGATTGTTCAAATTAGATTTTGGCTGCTAAATTATTTAACAAAATGTAGGCCTGTCGGTTAGATAACACTGCTTGTAAATATAACCTTAACACAGACTGATTTCGAACACTATTGACAACCTGCTAAAGAAAGTATTCACAAAGTAAACTAATTTATTTATTTTCATGATCTTTCAAAGCAATTTATTGTATCAATGAAATCTGCGTTCATAAACACCATACTTGAATCAAGAAAAAACATTACACCTCAAGTCCTCAAAATCTCAAAACAGGTTAAGTAAGTACAGTGAAGTTGTCTTCTGCTAACATTCAATTTTATTTTTATTATTTTGATCACAGGTGCGCACTGAACTGCATGGGACCATGGCATAGATCCGATTAATAACTCACATGACACAAGTAATTATCAAAGGTTTTACGGGTTTTACTATGCAACAACAACAAACTATTCGACTTTAAATAATTTTATACATACTTTATACTTCGTAATACGTTAATTGTTAGAATTTACCTCCGGAGGCAGTTATTAAGGATTCACATAGATGGAATATGGAAGCAGTAATTATTAAAATTTACATATAAACAAATAACGAGTATATACACATTTTATGGAATATAAACATTAAACAGATTATTCTGGAGATATATTCCAATAGGAATGAACCCGTGAAAATAACTTTAATGCGATATATTCCACTTCTAAAGTGGAAGCATTATCTCATAAATTTTTAATGTGAAGCAGTTACTAATAAATGCTATAAATATATATATATATATATATATATATGTGTTCGCACTCTAGCGGTCGCATTTTAAGTCCGATTTGGTCCAAATTTGGTACACATGTTGGTTGTGTAAGTGGCTCGGACGAGTTCGTTAGCCAAAAAAATCCAACAACCGGAAGTAAGTTTTTTGACCGGAAGTAACTATTTTTTGAGATTTTTACTAAGAAAATGAATTTTTTTTAGAGTTTTTTCTAAAAATATAAATGTAAGATGTTATTCTGCACATTTCGTTTTTTTACGCGACCTTATAGCTCGCTTGGTTCCCCCAAAATCAATCAAAACGTGAAATACCATAGAAGTACCCGGTTCAAAGCCATGTGGTGGATTCTACCGTGGGGCTGGCGTGCGAAGCACGCAATGCTTTGTGTGTTGAAAATACCCCTAATACGAGGTTTGGCGTGCGAAGCACGCAATGCATTGTGTATTGAAGACAATCCCAGTATGTGGAATGGCGTGCGAAGCACGCAATGCATTATGTATTGAAGACAATCCCAATATGTGGAATGGCGTGCGAAGCACGCAATGCTTTGTGTATTGAAGACAATCCCAATATGTGGAATGGCGTGCGAAGCACGCAATGCATTGTGTATTGAAGACAATCCCAGTATGTGGAATGGCGTGCGAAGCACGCAATGCTTTGTGTATTGAAGACAATCCCAATATGTGGAATGGCGTGCGAAGCACGCAATGCATTGTGTATTGAAGTCAATCCCAATATGTGGAATGGCGTGCGAAGCACGCAATGCTTTGTGTATTGAAGACAATCCCAATACGTGGAATGGCGTGCGAAGCACGCAATGCATTTTGTATTGAAGACAATCCCAATATGTGGAATGGCGTGCGAAGCACGCAATGCTTTGTCTATTGAAGACAATCCCAATACGTGGAATGGCGTGCGAAGCACGCAATGTATTGTGTATTGAAGACAATCCCAATATGTGGAATGGCGTGCGAAGCACGCAATGCTTTGTGTTATTGAAGATACTCCCAATATGCGGAATGGCGTGCGAACCATTTTGCAGCTATTCAGCACCGTCGTGAATAGACCTATTTCCCAAATTGTTGGTCGAAACCCTAAAATATCGGTCTATAAACTTAATTTTGGAAATTTGCTCAACTCACGTCAGCGGTTCAGCTGCGTGGTCGAATTATTTTAAACTTGTCCAAGCCTTAACTTTATCGAATACATGATGAAATGTGTCATTTTTATTATTTTAAATGAGAATTTTTTAAAAATAGTTTTTTTATCGTACGGTTGGTATCAGTGGTTTTCCGTACTAAAACGGAGGGAGTTTAAGAACGGCCATGCAAATTCCCAAACACGCGAGCGCACAATACCCGATCCTTTTATCGCCAACCGAAATCGTCATCAACGATGCCGGCCCGAAATATTTTCCCCCGAATTTTCAGCGCTTCATCATACAGTATCGCGTTATAAATTGTAAAGCAAACAAAACGCCAACTTTACGGGCCGGATTCCGGTGTCGACGCGCGCGATAAATTAACGCATTATCTCGGCTGTCGCGGCGCGGGGGGAAGGTTTCCGTGTATCAAATATCAATAAATATCCGCCGGCCATTGTTTTTGGCGGGATTTATGCGCAGCTTTGACCTATTTTGATATCGAGACCGTGGATTCCGATTGCGTGGCGGCCGGATGCCCTATCAGATAAGGGGAGATAGCCTACTTAATGATGCTAGTATGTAGAGGTCAAATGTTTGTTTATTATTACGCCATTTTGACACTGAAACACTCTTACTGTTTTTTTGGAACGAAGTTCCTTAACGCTGGTCGCGGTAGGAGTTAACAGATAGAAAATATAATGCGTAACGAAAAACAGTGTCATTGATTGGTCGTTAGGGTAACGACAAATATAAAATACGAGTAACGAAAAATCGTTATCAAATTGGTTGCTATGGCAATTACAAATAGAAAATACGCTTAACGAAAAAGCATTATAAAATTGGCTGCTATGGCAATGAATATGTGTTTTGGTTCATCAATTTAAATTAAGAGACGATCGGTTCCGTCCGGCGTAGTTCATATATATTATCGTCAAGCGCTGAAATACATTCAATAAATATAAAATGTTGGTTCATCAGTCTAGGCCTTACCTGAAATTATTGTGCGTATATTTAATTTATTTTACCTGCCTTAATGGCAACGTACACACAATAATTTATTGAATGTGTTTACAATGAATGGACATCCAATTGTGTTTACCATCTCAGCTTTGGTGTTATAATTAATTCTACAACTTTATTAGAATAATAACATTAAACGTATAGAAACAGTAAATATTTGTACAAACAATCTGAAATAAACGGCAATTGAAAGATTAAAATTACGTGTGTATGCTGCCGTTAAGGCTGGTAAAAGAATTGAATAAAAGAACTTCGTTTTTTTAATTATTAATTACTAATTAATTTACCTTGTTTGTCAGGTGATACTGCCGAACAATCCTTAATGTTTATGAAAAGTAGTCTATTACTACTTCATATGACGCGTTTCGACTATCATTCAGTCATTCTCAAATATACATAAAACACACAATAAAACACTTAAACAACACAAAACGAGTTCACATTTAAAATTATTATACATATACGGGCGACGCGCGTTGCCGGTAACCGTTCACGAAGCACTAGATTCAAATATCCTTTCGTTTTTTCTCCTCCATTTACGAAATCGATTGGGAAGCAATTTGTTAGGTCAAGAACTTTGAAATAAACATTTTTTTTCTCTTCAAATTTTTTCCAAATCCTCTTCCTTTTCGAGATATTAGCAACTTTATGTCGATTTATTTCAACACGTTTAGGGCCGCCATTTTGTTTTGGGTGGTCCGATTTTTATTTTCTTTGTGTAATTTTCCTAGTCTAAATATACCTTTAAAATGAGGTATCACATGACCGTACTATTTAAAAATTTTGAGTTGCCCCCAAAAACCCCCATTTTTAGGGGACACTCAAAATTTCCGATTGCTTCAAAAGATAGTTTGGGTTAAGTTAGTATCGTTCCCCAAAGGATATTTGTTTGTTTTAACAAACACAAAAGTTAAAGGTGGAGAAGTGTCTTTATAACCACCATGTACAGGTAATTGCACCGCTAAGTCGTAATTTCCATGAAAGTATTAGCGTAAACAATAATCTGTTTGCATTAGCTTCGGGGTTGGTGAGCGAAGCGACGAGTGGCGGAGTCCTTAGTCTTTATATATATGCCGAAACTACTGACTCATCAAATTTCAAGAACGACAGCGCATCCACTCGAAATTTGTCGTAGAAGTTACAACAGCTTACAAAATAAAACAACAGCCCGAAGAACAGAACCTGTAGTAAAAACAAAATCAAAATAAAATCAATAGACAGCTCGGGAGTGAAATCGTGCGGCCCTCGTCTATTGTTCGCGAAGAAGCTGCCCCGAAGATATCGCCGGTTTTAATTTGTTACATTGTCTGGCCTCCAGTAGTCCACCACTAATTACCCGCCAATACCTGTACAATTAGCCCGATACTATTGCACTGATAGAGAGATAGCTCGGGTGTGGATTCCCCCGCAGTAATTGACCGCCGTAAGTCCGATATAATTTGCATCTGCATTAGCGTTTTATTCTTTTCCACAGGCACTAGTCGTCTTAATAACACCGGTCGCGGAGACTGCATGAGCGAGTAGGTAGGGTGTTTTTTTTTAGCGAATTTCCAAAGGAAAAACGAGCTATTGCAGTGGCCCTTATGGTAAGACCCAAGGTAGCAAATGAGGACCGATCATGGTCCCCAGAACACGTTTTGGGGTGTCATTAATTAAAAATCATATACATATGTATGTATATATGTGTTCGCACTCTAGCGGCCGCATTTTAAATCCAATTTCGTTCGAATTTGGTAGACAAGTTTGTTGTCTACGTCGCTCGGACGAGTTCGTTAGCCAAAAAAATCCAACAATCGGAAGCACGTTTTTTTAGAGAAAGTAACTATTTTTTGAGATTTTTCCTACGAGAATGAATTTGTTTTTTGTGTTTTTTCTACATATATAAATGCAGGATGTTATTCTGCACATTTTGTTTTTTTACGCGACCTTATAGCTCGCTTGGTGCCCCCAAAATCGATCAAAACGTAAAATACTGTAGAAGTACCTGGTTCAAAGATATGTGGTGGATTCTAACGTGGGGTTCAATGCACTGTGTATTGAAGATACTTCCAATATGGGGATTGGCGTGCGAAGCACGCAATGCATTGTGTATTGAAGATAATCGCATTATGCGGAATGGCGTGTGAAGCGCGCAATGCATTGTGTATTGCAGATTATTATTAATTTTTTGATTAAATATAAATACAATTGACATATTTGCTCTAAAAAGTATTCTCTAAGCTCTAATTTATTACTATTTTTAAGTTTAAAAAATTAAATAGTGTGCTTAAGACCACACGTTGGAAGTGATAACTTCTATGACCAATTTATATTTTTTTGTCCGTACTAATATTAGAGGAGGAGGAATAAGGATAAAATAATTTAAAACATTAATGACTTTGCTGACTTTGGTATTTAATATACATATAACACAAATATCATATATATATATATACATACATACTATATCTCGAGCGGTGACGGTCGCGAGTTTGATGCTTTT
>JAGFPH010001470.1:156846-181437 GCA_018207615.1 Philaenus spumarius
ATTTGCTCAACTCACGTCAGCGGTTCAGCCGCGTGGTCGAATTATTTATCTATCGAACTGTTTATATTTTCTCACAACAACAATTCACAAAGTCTTAGTAAAGTCGACGCCCCCCCCCCCCCACTACCAACCCACCCACTTAGTCCTTAGCATCCCGTTATCCTCTTACAACTGTTTCAACAAATCAGACTTTCAACGTTTTTTCTTAGCGTTTCGAACTTTGTTTTTCTTTTACGACAAACAAAAATTAAGTCTTTAACAATGAAAAAGGATTTTCGTTTGCGTTTTTTTTTCAGGGCGGGTGGGGAAGTAGCGCGTGTAATAACAAAGGGGCTTATACCGCTTTGCCAGAACAAAGATGTTTTTCTTTACGTTAATTAAACTTTTCTCCGAGATACAAATGGTAGAAAAAAACTCCGAAGATTAGAGTATCGACAAATGTTAATGGAATTCAGACGAGATGGATTTTAAAGTATCCCGACTGATAAAAGCATAAAAGAGTAGTTACTTTAATGAAACTTTTATTGATGAAAGTCTAATGCAATTTGATTACTTTAAAGTTTACAACATTGGAAATATGCTGACCTTATTTGTTGAAGTTTCGATTTAACATTGTTTACAACTGGAGCGTTTTAGTTTTATTTTTCGTCCTTGGATTCTTCTCCAAAGAGAAACGTCGATATAATTTCGTTTCATATCTGTACGAGTTCTTTTAAATATCCTAAAGCTCTTACGGGATTTTAACGATTCGAGCATTACATCATTTCTTGTAATCGCCTCAAACGTAGATATTTTTTCAGGGAATTCAATTTTCTTTATCAATGAATGTGTTGTTTTTTCTATGATTTAATATTGTTACTAAAAAACGACACAACCGATGTGTACCCATTTATTTTTATCTTTGTCAAATCAGTTGTTTTCGTCTAATCAAAGTTAGCGGGATAATCCAGCAGGCAACGCCTGAAGTACCGATTTCAAGACGTGTAGGTTCTTTATTTAATTTTGTTCGTCAATAAATGTATGGTTTTTTCTGTGATGTAATATTGTGTTGTGCAGAAATATAAAACAACCAATGTGTCCGCATCAGTTGGCTTTGTCTTATCAAAGTTATCAGGAGGTATTGAACACGCGGTTTAGAAGACCTGGAGGGATGGGACAGCTGTTAGTGATCTGAAAGATGTCAAAGGCCGCTAAGTTTGTTTTCTTACCTGAATATGGTAGATTGTGTCCGGCCACAGAGAGAGGGTGACGCAGGTTGAATCCGTGAAGAGATTCCCTTTGAGGCCTCCACCGTCCACTTCCCAAGTGACGAAGTAGACCGCTCTCGAAGAAGGGATGGGAGACTGGGGATCCCATGCGATTTCGGCGATGACCAGGACCTTCTGGTGGATCAGGGAGATCTCCCGAAGGTTCCACATGCTGTCCTGAGGATCGTCCTGGAAATAACAATAAATTATTACATTTAGTCAGTATAATAGCATCTTGGACTCGCAGAAAAGATAAAGATACAGTCTCTGCTAAAGAGAAAACTCAAGAACGAATATTTTCTACACCTTCCTAAACAATATCACTAGATCTTTTTTTTTTTTAATTTGCATACTGTCTACTGTTATAATGTACATTTTAAGGATAGTTTATGAAAAAATAAATAACATTTCTTTTATTGATAAAAGTATTTTGATTTATTCTTAACGGTTTAGCCAGCGGATTGTATAAAGCGCACCATAAAATGGCGGATTTTTTACAAAACATGTTTTACGAATGGTCAGCGAAATTTTAAATAATTTGTTCACGCAACTTCACCGCTGACGTGAGTTGAGCGAATTTCCTAAATTAAGTTTATATGTTTTAGAGTTTCAACTAAATATTTGGGAAATTGGTCTACTGACGAAGGCGCTGAATAGCTGCCTATGTGTACGAAATATACGTACAATATACGTATAATTACGCGCTGCTTCGTTCCGCTCGCAGCGGAAACATTCGTTTTGCACGTTTGCACCTTGAACATTCATTCTATGGGGACTGATTTACTAATCATTATAATTCCCAAGTACTATGTTAAACTAACCTGCTTGAACGAAATTCCTAACTTGAAAAAAAACCTGACGAACAACCACGATATCCCTTCACGACGGCGATTCAACAATCGATTACAAATTTGTTCGATCCTTACAACGAAAATCCTAAAACCATAGATCTGGCGAGCACTGGGCGAACTGTCGTGCTGCCTTAATGAATTAATCATAATCTACTAGGCACTGGGTTCATTTGAAATGTAAAGTTGTACTTAGCGATAGAGTAGGCTTTGTCGTAATGCGTGTGGGAGTCGGCGCAGCCCACCGATGGAGGAAAGAAGAAGAAGTTTTAAATCCGTGCTTTATCGGTTAGGCGAGCACAGCGACTTAATGTTTACATTGTGTGTATTTAACTGGCTGTTAAATTCAACAAGCGCATATTTTATGATTTTATTGCTCAGGATCTACCGCTGATTGAACCCACCAAGAGATACCAAATATTTTCAACTTTAAAAATTTGCAGATTATTCAGCAAACAGAAAGAATTATGGTTGGTTCGTCCTTTGAACTGCAGCTCGCTTCGCTCAAACGCATTTCCGTACTGTCTGTGGGTCGACGTAGATTTTTTCTAAATTTAATTTTTGTATTTTACATACATTTCTGAGTAGCCTATGTACGCAAATTTTTAGGCATTTGTGATAATTTTTTCGTATTCAAAAAAATAAAATGGTAGTGCAATTCGCGATTTTACATTGTTGAAACTTTGAACTCCGTTTACCGAAACTTTTCTTTTTCCATGTTTGGAAGTACTTATGTTTGAACAAAATCTAAAGTATTAGGCCTAGGCCTTTGAAATTTTTACCACTTTGTCTTGGATATATTTCGAAGATGGAAAACGCTATAGCTATAAAAATACTAAATTAACAATTTTTTATAATAATAAAAAAAGTTTGAAAAATATATTTTTAAATATAATCTTATAACTTTTTTGTTTGTTAAAAACAGCACATAGTTTTCCATACCCAAAAACTATTTTTATATTATAGGTTACAAAATATTTAAAACATTATTCAAATTGTTTAAAAAACGAAAAAGGTTATTCAAAATCAAAAAAACATTAAAAATGACTAAAATATTTGGTGTTAATACATAAATGTGCGGGGAAAATGTTTCTCCTCCCAAATCATTCTTTTCAGTTGTACTATCTATATATATAAAAATGAATTGCTGTTCGTTAGTCTCGCTAAAACTCGAGAACAGCTGGACTGATTTGGCTATTTTTGGTCTTAAGGCTCGGCTCTCCACATTCAAAACTACGATATTGGGTACCAATTTCAATGTTAAATAACCAAAACATACCTTCACTATTAAGCATATTTTTGTGCTGTTTTTGTTAAAAAACGAAAGCTGTATTTTTTTTCTTAAAGTAAAATAGATTGTGGGTGTTGATTGCTAAGGATTTTTGCAATATCTCTTTTTGCAACTGAGTAAAAAATTTATAAAATTTACTATTTTTTACTATTTATGAAAACAATAATACGGTTTCTGAAAATTTATTCGGCAATCAACATCCGCATATGACAGTACTTCCAAATGAAACCAAATTTTTAAATTTATTCCACTAATTAACGGAAAAATATGACTTATTCTGTAGTATTGCTCTTATGGGAATAAGATTCAATATGGCGGGCAGGGAAGCGCCCCCTTAAAATGTTTGTAGTAGTTCATAGAAGGTTTATACGTAAAGAAAAGTTTGAAAAGTTTTCCGAAAAAGTTTCAAATTTGGAAGAAACTGAACAGCATATATTGTATGAACTCAAAACCATAGCTCACAAAAACAGCTGTTCGTATAAAAAGCTTATGTTTGTTTACATTTATTACCATAGCAACATTACTTAGCAAATTTATAATCACTTTAATACTCTTCAAAACCAACAGCTTTTTAAGGTTAGATTTAAAAACTATAAACAATCACAAATAAAAATGCTTACGAATTATAATTCAACTCAAACATTGGTTATTAAATATCTATATAGGCCTACTTGGAGATATGCTGCTTAAAATATTGTTTATATAAAATATATCATAACTATGACGTTTTTAATGCTTTTCAAAACATATTTTCGCTATCAATAATAATAATAACAAACAAATTATTTGACACTATGCATAACCATAAACATACTCGAGTTTAAACATATTTTATTGAAAACTAAAGAAACCATCTGAATTAAACTAAATGCCATTAAAATATCACATTCGTATCTTTATTTTGATATAGACTGTATATTTAAATACTAAACAATATATATCTATTACTAATTAGGCCTATACATTTAAAATTACAAACTCTATTTGAACCAGTTTGTTACATCCTAAATTAACGCGGATGTTACAAAGTGATTCAAATATCTTTTCTACGACCCCCAGCTAATTTAAACCCTCGCTAAGAAAGGGTTTAAAGAAATTCGCAATTTTAGGGTGGTTTGGGGAGGGGAGTCAAAGTTACTAAAAACCCCTATAAGAACGAATTGAAATGAAATTTGGTACGTAGCTTCCTCTAAGGCCGTAGGTGCTCGCAACATTGTCAATGAAATTAAGTGAAAGTCAAACTTAGTAAAAACTATAAATTAAAACGATATATTTAAAGCTTTTTCATGTTAGATAGTAGTTTACAGGAATACAATTTTCAGTGCTTTCCTAAATAGCGTAGACATTTTTTCATGACCACAGTAGGATACGCACAGGTATTCAAGTAACACTTAAAAAGAATTACAATTACGTCAAAAAGACTGAAAATACCAACAACCATGGGCAACGCCGTACGGGTCAGCTAGTACAGTATAAAAATTAATTCAAAGGTTAAATCCTAAAAATACAAAAAAAAAGTATGTTTTTGGTGACGGATCGCCTTAATTTTCTAGACCATTGGAGGTATAATTCTTTCTTACAAAAAAAAAAAAAAAAAAAAAAAAAAAAAATGGACATGTACGGTTGGACGCAAACGCTCATAAGTCGGTTAATTTCTACCTGATTTTATCGAAATCAGCTGATTTGAATTTGCCATGACATACAAAAATTCTTCTTCTACATTTTATATAAAATGAGTATTTTGTTATTGCTGTTGTAATATTACTTACACGGCCGCCATTTTGAAACTGAATGAGATAATACAGGTAACCTGGAAAGTATGCGCGAAGCTTTTCACATGGGCGCCATTCCGCCCGTTAAATCATATGTTAGTATAACAACTGTTGAAACAACAATGCACCAATGAACTTCCATGTTAATGAATTCTTGGCATAACCTCAATTGTTTTACTTTTTTTGTAAATACGAATGTCCATGTTTTAATAAAGTTTATTACATGGTAAAATGCAAAATATTTACTAAAACTGTAGCAGTAGGAACAATGTTGTGTTACCTTCGCTGTGAAGGTGTTCGTGCTGTGAAATTTCCTTTACGAGGGACAAAGTGTCCTCCCTTAAGACGCGAACGCATATTTTGATACGAAGTAACAACTTTTTGAGATTTGTCGTACCAGTATGAAACTTGTTTGGGATTTTATCAAGAAAAATTAATACAGGAGATTATTCTGCCCATTTGGTTTTCTTACACGACTTAATAGCCCGTCTGGGTCCCCCAAAATCGGTCAAAACGTAAAGTACCGTTTTTCTCCTTCTAATTAAGCGCATCAGTCCCCATAGAATGAATGTGTTTCCGCTGCGAGCGGAACGAAGCAGCTCGTAAGCCGTGTCCAAGGTGCAATTAATTATACTAATATATTTCGTACACGTAGGCAGCTATTCAGCGCCTTCGTTAGTAGACCATTTCCCAAATATTTAGTTGAAACTCTAAAACATATAAACTTAATTTAGGAAATTCGCTCAACTCACGTCAGCGGTGAAGTTGCGTCAACAAATTATTTAAAATTTCGCTGACCATTCGCAAAACATGTTTTGTAAAAAATCCGCCGTTTTATGGTGCGCTTTATACAATCCGCTGGCTAAACCGTTAAAAATAAATCAAAATACTTTTATCAATAAAAGAAATGTTATTTATTTTTTCAAAAAATATCCTTAAAATGTACATTATAACAGTAGACCGTATGCAAATTTAAAAAAAAAAATTGGAAAACAGTTGACCCTAAAGGCCATCCATGTAACTTCCCGCTAAGTTTAATTACAACAAACACTATTTTTGGAAATTTTGAACTGCCATAACCTTTGAATGAATCAACCGATTTTTATGCGATTTGCGGCAATCGATGCAGTTTTTCGAGTCCATTGAAAGAATCGACAACAAAAATTTTTCTGATGAAAAATTTCGGAGAAATTGAGAAAAAACACTTTTTTATTTTCTTTCGTTCACGATATCTCACGAACGAATTAACCGATTTTGACCGGACTGGTAGCGATCGACGTCGCTTTTCAAGGTTAAAAGCTGATTAGATTTTGGAATTGATAAGTAAAGCCGTTTAAAAGTTATTAAAAAAAAACCTGAATTGAAAACATTTTATTTCTTAGTTTTTTCGAAATTTCTCAGAACCTACAGGTCCGAATTAGTTGAAATTTTCAGGAAATCTAAGTTTGATGGAACTCTTTAGAACGCCGTTTGGTAGGATCCAATCGGTTAAGCCGTTCAAAAGTTATAAGCGGGTCACATACTTACATACACACACACATACAACCAGACAGGGTGACATCCTCTCGGGAGTGGTCAGGGAAGATTCCTAGGACCTCAAAACGTCGAGATCTGATGAATACTCGATTTTCGAAAAACGGGGTGAAACCAATAACTTCCTGATTTTAGACAATTTTCAATTTTCTTTTAGCGGGAAGTTAAAAAGATCTAGTGATATTGTTTAGGAAGGTGTAGAAAATATTCGTTCTTGAGTTTTCTCTTTAGCAGAGATTGTATCTTTATCTTTTCTGCGAGTCCAACATGCTTTTATACCGACTAAATGTAATCATTTATTGTTATTTCCAGGACGATCCTCAGGACAGCATGTGGAACCTTCGGGAGATCTCCCTGATCCACCAGAAGGTCCTGGTCATCGCCGAAATCGCATGGGATCCCCAGTCTCCCATCCCTTCTTCGAGAGCGGTCTACTTCGTCACTTGGGAAGTGGATGGTGGAGGCCTCAAAGGGAATCTCTTCACGGACTCAACCTGCGTCACCCTCTCTCTGTGGCCGGACACAATCTACCATATTCAGGTAAGAAAACCCACTCAGCGGTCTTTGACGTCTTTCAGATCACTAACAGCTGTTCTATCTCTCCAGGTTTTCTTCTTAACAGCTTGTTCAATACCTCCTGATAACTTTGATAAGACAAAGCCAACTGATGCGGACACATTGGTTGTTTTATTTTTCTGCACAACATAGTATTAAATCACAGATAAAACCGTACATTTATTGACGAACAAAATTAAATAAAGAACCTACACGTCTTGAAATTGGTACTTCAGGCGTTGCCTGCTGGATTATCCCGCTAACTTTGATTAGACGAAAACAACTGATTTGACAAAGATAAAAATAAATGAGTACACATCGGTTGTGTCGTTTTCTAGTAACACTATTAAATCATAGAAAAAACAACACATTCATTGATAAAGAAAATTGAATTCCCTGAAAAAATATATAAGTTTTGAGGCGATTACAACAAATGATGCAATGCTCGAATCGTTAAAATCCCGTAAGAGCTTTAGGATATTTAAAAGAACTCGGACAGATATGAAACGAAATTATAGGCCTATCGACGTTTCTCTGTGGAGAAGAAATCAAGGACGAAAAATAAAACTAAACTGCTCCAGTTGTAAACAATGTTAAATCGAAACTTCAACAAATAAGGTCAGCATATTTCCAATGTTGTAAACTTTAAAGTAATCAAATTGCATTAGACTTTCATCAATAAAAGTTTCATTAAAGTAACTACTCTTTTATGCTTTTATCAGTCGGGATACTTTAAAATCCATCTCGACTGAATTCCATTAACATTTGTCGATACTCTAATCTTCAGAGTTTTTTTTTACCATCTGTATCTCGGAGAGAAGTTTAATTAACGTAAAGAAAAACATCTTTGTTCTGGCAAAGCGGTATAAGCCCCTTTGTTATTACACGCGCTACCTCCCCACCCGCCCTGAAAAAAAAAAACGCAAACGAAATTCCTTTTCATTGTTAAAGACTTAATTTTTGTTTGTCGTAAAAGAAAAACAAAGTTCGAAACGCTAAGAAAAAAACGTTGAAAGTCTGATTTGTTGAAACAGTTGTAAGAGGATAACGGGATGCTAAGGACTAAGTGGGTGGGTTGGTAGGGGGGGGGGGGGCGTCGACTTTACTAAGACTTTGTGAATTGTTGTTGTGAGAAAATATAAACAGTTCGATAGATAAATAATTCGACCACGCAGCTGAACCGCTGACGTGAGTTGAGCAAATATCCAAAACTAAGTTTATAGGCCTATATTTTAGGGTTTCAACCAACAATTTGGGAAATAGGTCTATTCACGACGGAGCTGAATGGCTGCAGAATGGTTCGCACGCCATTCGGCATATTGGGAGTATCTTCAAGACACAAAACATTGCGTGCTTCGCACGCCAACCCCCGTATTGGGAGTATCTTCAACACACAAAGCATTGCGTACTTCGCACGCCAATCCCCGTATTGGGAGTATCTTCAATACACAATGAATTGCGTGCTTCGCACGCCAACCCCGCGGTAAAATCCACCACATGGCTTTGAACCGGGTACTTCTATGGTATTTTTCGTTTTGATCGATTTTGGGTGAACCAAGCGAGCTATAAGGTCGCGTAAAAAAACAAAATGTGCAGAATAACATCCTACATTTATATTTGTAGAAAAAACTCAAAAACAAATTCATTCTCGTAGGAAAAACCTCAAAAAATAGTTACTTCCGGTAAAAAAACGTGCGACGTCAACAGCCAACATGTGCACCAAATTTGAACCAAATCGGACTAAAAATGCGGCCGCTAGAGTGCGAACACATATATACATATATGTATATGATTTTTAATGACACCTCAAAACGTGTTCTGGGGACCATGATCGGTGCTCATTTGCTACTCCCGACCTTGGGTCTTACCACAAGGGCAATAGCTCATTTGTCCTATAGAAATTCGCTAATAACTCGATCGCTAAAACGCTGTGAGTTGAGCGAATTTTCTAAATTGAGTTTACATGTTTTTGGGTTTCAACCGACTATTACTATAGTAAATCAAAAGGGTTACAAAAAATGTGTCTTGAATTTTTTTGTTAAAATGTATGGTTTTGGAGTAATTTATGTTTGAAATTTTTAAACAGCCGCCATTTTGAAACGCGTGTTTGGATAGAATCGATTATCTTTCTTGAGATAGATCATTGTTAGGTTAAACGTAATGCCAAGAAGTTTGAACTCAAGCAGTCAAACCGTTCTCTAGATATAAAAAAACGAAGTGTTTTTGTAAAAAACATTTATTCTTGATTTTGTCTTTATTTTGACCCATGAACCATTTCCCGAAGTTTGGTTGTTTAATTATGGGGCACTCTGTATAAGCGTCTAACGACCCCATTTTAAGTCCGTTTTGGTCCAAATGTGATGCACACGTTGGTTGTCAAAGTCGCTCGGACGAGTTCGTTAGCCAAAAGAGTCCAACAACTGGCAGCACGTTTGTTGATTGGAAGTAATTTTTTTGAGATTTTATCCAAAGAGATAAGTGCCCTTTCTGTTCCCCCAAAAATCGATAAAAAATTCTAAAAATAACATAAAATTCCCCTGTTGAAATCCTCGCGGTTGATTCTGTCATGGTTCTGATCCGAGATCGACTCTCAGAATGTGAAGCGAGTTTTTCCGCTGCGAGTAGAACGAAACAGTGCGTGAGCCGTGGCTGTGGGCTATGGTGCAAACAAATTCTACTAATATATTCCGTACACGCAGACCTTCGTATTCAGCGCCTTCCAACATTTCCCAAATAGTTGGATGAAACACTACATAAACTTAATTATGGAAATTCTGTCAACTCGAATGGTTAACCTTGCAAAACAATTTTTCAAAATACCTATAATAACAAACGAACACACGTACAAGGTGATTCAGTCCTTTGCACGCGGTCAAATAGACCACAGAATTCCCGCGCTATTGTTCTCCGAAAATTTCGTTAATTGCACCGAATTCAGTACAGTTGTTGGGACCGTTAACAGTGGCATGCGCTAACGGGCAGTGCTGTTATGTCGCTATAATTCATGTGGCCGTGACTTTAGGATTACCTCTCTAACAGCGCTGGCATTGCGGTAGTTAATTGGTCATGACTTCAAATTTAACCGTTTATTGTGATCATTGTTAAGGAAATAACGAATCGTATGTTCGTAGATTTCCATTGTCAGATTGATTTGATAACATTCCTTACCACCAACGGACATCATTCGAAACCCCATTTTAGGACATTAGTTTTGGCCCAAAGTTGTTGAATGTTATTTTCATAAAATTGAAATACGTTTAAAAGTGTTATGGGGTTGTCCTTGTGGCAAATTGTAGACTTGTGTGATAGCGAACTCTAGTAGAGAAAGATGAAACTATACCAACGTACTGCCCTCGGATTAAAAAAAAGAAAAGGAAACAGATTGGCTCAGTGGTTAAACTCACTCGTTCAGTTTTTTACTAATGGGACCTTCAATACTAGCCTAGTGCTAGTATAACACCCCCCCCCCCCCCCCCGTCGTTACTGCATAAGTCTGACGAGTAAAAACAAAATCCATGATTTAAATGCTTACAAAATTTTAAGTTTTCCTTAATTAATTACTTTTATCTCTCTCTTATGCTCAGGATGATTCAAGAAGAATTGGAGAAACTTTCAGAACGTGTTCTTCTGGCTGGTGACACAGTGTTTTTAGCCACTTTCCATTGGAAAAATGAGCTATTTCAGTGACCCTTATGGTGAGACCTAAGGTCAGGCGTACTTAATGAGCACCGATCACAGTCCCCTCGTTTTCCAATCATGACACATTTTCGTTTGTCATTAAAATCTATATATATATAATCCAAATACCACTTACTGACTCACTCATCATGAAATCTCAAAAACCACCGAAGGGATTGGAATGAAATTTTTGATGTAGATTCCTCTAGGGCCCTAGGTGCTCAGTAAGAAAGGTTTTCAAGAAATTTGAAATTTTAGGGGGGTTTGGGCGGGTCAAAGTTATTAAGAAAAACCACCGAACGGATTAGAATGAAATTTGGTATGTAGCTTCCCCTAGGTCCATAGGTGCTCGCTAAGAAAAATTTTAAAAAAATGGAACATTTTAGGTGGGTTTGGGGGGTCAAAAGTTACTAAAAAAAAAAACACCAAACAGATTTGAATGAAATTTGGTATGTAGCTTCCTCTAGGTCCGTAGGTGCTCGCTAAGAAAGGTTTTAAAATAATTCAAAAGTTTAGTGTGGGTTGGGGGGGGGGGAATTTACTAAAAATCCCCGTAAGAAATGCATAGTATAATATATATATTTTGTTCATATACATTTAACTTTGATTTGTCTATACGTGCAAAGCCGGATAGGGCCAGCTAGTCTTTATATAGGCCTATGTATTTCTTAGCGACTTTCCATCGAAAAGACTAGCTATTGTCCCTTTTTGGTTCACCCTTTTGGTGAAACCTAAGGTTGGGCGTAGTAAATGAGCACCAAACATGGTCCCCAGAAAACGTTTTCTGTTGGCATTATATATATGTATAAATGTGTTCGCATTCTAACGGCCGCATTTTAAGTCCGATTTGGTCCAATATGGTACACACGATGGCTGTATACGTAGCTCGGACGAGTTCGTTAGCCATGAAACATTTAGGAGTTTTATCTGAAAAACATAAACGTAGGTATTCTGCACGTTTTGTTCTTTTACACTACCTTATAGCTCGCTCGGTTCACCCGAAATTGATCTGAACGTAAAATACACAAAAGTATCCGGTTGAAATCCACGTGGGACAGTAGGCCGAGTTGGTACGCTGCGAGCGAAGCGAAGCAGCCCATATCCCGAGGCCGAAAGATCGAAGGGCAAACTCGCAAAGCGAGTTTTCCGCTGTGAGTGGAACGAACAGGTGGATTCTTAAGTCAACGTACACATTGGCAGCTATTAAGCGCCTTCGTGAGTGGACCAATTTCCCAAAAGGTTGGTTGAAACCCTATAACATATAAATTAAATTTTGAAAATTCGGTAAACTTACGTCACCGGTAGCATTGTATTTGGATAACCTAATAGAACTCCGATCCAATGCAATATTTCGTTCCACTGGAAATTTCGACGATAGTGGCGCTATCTATTGGGGAAACGACGGAAGCTTTGTGAAACACCAATGCTTCCAATGATTTCTCCCTAGCGCTACCTCGCGTCGCGATCTTGCACTATTTTCGCGACAACCTTTTTTTCGGCACACAGCCCCCGTGTACATGCATGATCTATTTTATTATTCATGATCTATGGCGGTAGTCTGCGTGGTCGAATTATTTTCTTTTCGTGCGGTAGGGCTAATTAGCTTACACCGTGTATTGTTTACGGACATTTTTAAGTTCCGTTTTTGTCCGGTTTTGCGGAATCCGTTGCAGTCCACTTTGTACAAACTGAGTTATGTGTATCGACGGCGATAATTCTTCTTTTAGTCAGCTTATAACCACTAAAACCATAAAGCAACATGATTGCGCGCGCATACTGATACCCTTCCATCGCCCGAAGGAAAAACCAAAGCTTAATTCCAGGTCCGCGCGCCCGTCGTAAATCTACCTTACCGACATTTCACCGACAACATTCTGTTATTAACCGCAATAATCCGAGCCCAATTAACTAATTATGTTACAATTAGCGTTTGGCGACGGCTAATGAATTGATGATTTAACGACGCGCGTTTAGACCAAAATATACTCTGTCGTTAATTAAACACGATAATTAAGTACGGACAGGGCCGGGTGGAAAACTACTTTTTCTCGGTACTCGTTCTAAGCGCCCGTTTTAATGAAGCCGGCCCCGGTCGGGCCTATAAAATTCAGACTTTAGTGATTTTTTATTACCTCGTTAATTTTACATTCACGTGCACTTTTTAACGGCCGTGTGCAGTGATTTAATAGGTTAATTAGAAATTTTGAAAATACGCGGAATCTAGAAAAACTTCGATGACTTTGTACGTCCGGCTGCGGTTTTCCAACTGTAAGCGTTTCAGTTGAAGAAGTGGTACTGCTGTTTCGGTAATTTTTTATGTACGGCTAAACCATTAAAGATTCATTAAAATAACGTACGGAATTAATGATGTCTATGAAAGATCTGTAAAAGGTGTGTGTTTCTTGTAGGCCTATGTATTTTTGCGGCTTTACTTCGCGAAGACCGGTCCCAGACTGCGATGTTCCAGACGGGATTTTAAAAGTATATTTTCACTAAACAAAATTAATTTGTACAAATTGTTAGATTGAAATGGATTTCTCATTTTTTATCACGGGAATGCTAATTAATTCAATAATTCAAGCTGCGCGTGTCGCTGCTGTAACGACTGTACATTAATAACTGTATAGGTTTTTATACAGGGCGCTTCAAGAAGAAACGGAGATACTTCCAGGGAGTTCCCATAGGTTCGGAAATGCTTTGGACTTATGAAATATATTGAACGCAAATTGTGTGTACGTTACAGCAAAAGTAGATCGTTAGAGAGTGTCGACTCTGCCTACTAAGAGTAAACACTTACTAAAAGTATCAGTAAAAGTCGATTGAAAATAAACACATCAACTTTTCCTAGGAAGAGTTAACTATGCCTGCTGTGGTTTAGTAAGAGTTGATTCAGAGATGTTGCTCTCCACATGTAACTGCGCGCGCATATCTTTGTTTTGATTATCCCCGCCAGGCAGTCGCCTTTACTCGTCTATTTCGTGTAGTGCAATAGTTACCAAGGATTCATGTTAGGTTAGGTTAAACAATAGCTGATGGATAAATAGATGGTCAATAGTTGTGAGGACTGTTGCAACTTCTCAATCACTTGGACAAGGATTTTTCAAATGCTCTTGCAACACTAAATGCAAATCCAAGAAGAAAGATGTGCTCTACAACTCAAAGGTCACAAATCTTTACCTTGCTGTAATAAATGATAAACATTTTTGATCTCTCTTTGTGTAAATGTTTGCTTTTTTATTTGTTTTTATTAGGTAGTAGACCGTTTCCTTGTAAAAAGTCAACTTTTACTAACTCAAGTCAGTAACAGTATACTTTCCCTAGGTATAGTCAACTCTGACCAGTAAATGTTACTAAAAATACATCACTTTTCGCTTTTAATCAATTTTACTGAAAATACCAGTAAGAGTCGACTTTACCTAGGCAGAGTCTACTCTTACTGGAAAATCTACTTTCCAGTAACACATTATATATATTTAGTATGGCATCTTTTACCCAAGTACAAAAAACCGAAACGTTTTTCATATATTTTCAAAATGGCGGCCGTTTAAAATGTTTAATGTAAAATATGTCGAAAAACGCTAACTTGAATAAGAAGAAAATCGCAAACATTGACTTTGAGTTACGTCAAAGAACAAATCTATACATAATTAATTTGCTAGGGGTTATTTTGTGAGTAGAACTCCTCCTAGAGTTTTAACCGATTTTGATGTTTTTGGTGTCATTTTACAGAGCTCACTCTGAAGTTGTGCTTCCCTTAAAATGAGCTCAATGTATGTTAAGGGCTTCGCCCCAGTGGCCCTCAAAGTTGCCATGTTAATCTTATGGAAGGTCAATCTTAAGGAAGAAGAAGAAAGATTTCTTTCGATTTTATCAGGGGCACAAAAATCAGCTGTTCGTATGAAAAGCTTAAAACAGCTGATTTTGATCAACAACTGATTTGGATCAAAAACTGAATATAATATTAGGTTAGGTAAATCAAGCAATAGCGAAGCATTGCCATGTCCAATAGTTTACTTTAAAACTTTTTTTTAAATCTAAATGATAACCACATTCGGACTCTCCTAACTTTTGAAATTACATATTCAGAATAATTTTCAGATCATTATTACTCCAGTAATGTTATTACGCTCTTACTAGATAATATAACACCTGAACACAAAATCTCACAACAAATACGTTTACTAACTTCAAACGCGTTCCAACGACAATGTCGCCATCCTCAATGATGCACGGGCTACAGTAATCAAACCATAACTAATCTAAACAGTGTGTCAACCACGTGACCTAACCAGTAGGGAGCGTACCCTGCAGTGGGCGTGTTTTAAAACTATGCTAAGGCGTTAACCACCGCCTATGGTTATTCAAATAGCTTAAAAATAACAATATGTATTAAACAAAATTACTAAACTAATACTAATATTAACCAAAACATAGTATTTATTATATTAATAAAGAATTTTGTAAAGGAACTAATTCATTATTCACAATTATATTACGGTATTTTTTAATATAAAAAGTTTCCCAAGCGTAAAATGTGTTGGGTTTAGTTACATTTTTCAACAGTTCAGAGTTTGAATAACGATAGGCGTTGGTTAACGCCTTAGCATAGTTTTAAGACACGCCCCCTGCATTCTGGTTATGCCACGTAGGTCTAGTTTTGTATAAATACGCTGCGTTGACACACTGTTAGGTTAGTTACAGTTTGATTACTGTAGCCCGTGCATCACTGAGGATGGCGACATTGTCGTTGAAACGCGTTTGAAGTAAGTAAACGTATTTGTTGTGAGATTTTGTTTTATCTAGTTACTTTCTCACAAGTCAAGCTGAATATTCATTTATTGTTTTTACGTTAGTTCAAATTCAAGATGGTGGCCGGGTCTGCGGAGCCTTAATTAATAATATAAATCGAACAGTTTTAATTAATAAAAATTGATCACGAAAGATTCTTTATCCAATAGAGCCAAGATACAAAATTACATCACAAGCTTTCCAGCGTCTATTGTGATTTCGGATCAGAATAACATTTCCTTTTCTTGCTTACAACTTCAAAGCCAAAGCTTAGCTTGTCTTATGTCTCCTTTGAAGTAGAAGCAACTGTAATGGCGGCACGTTAATCCTTCTGCCTTTATCTACTTTGTGCATTCTCAGGGTTTAATCAAGAAACAAATACTTTAAAACCAAGTTTTTAATAATGCTAAATTGGTTTAACAAGTGACGGCTTGGCCGGTATCCTTTAGAGATGTTTGTTGTCTAACGTTCTATCGATTAAATAAAGGATCGATTTGAATTAATTTTACGTCTTTATAAATCACTTAAAAAATACATAAATGCGTTATAGTATAGGAACTGTGGTTTAATTAAATTTATCGTACTTAGGGGATTTAAACAGTGAAAAATGAGCATGTAATGTTTCTTTCAAAATTTAGCTAACAGGGTGTCCCTTAAGTAAAGTGCCAAACTTCGGGGAAATGGTTATATGGGTCAAAATCCGTATATATTATTTTTCAAAGGTGTTTTTTTTTTTGTCACTATCTTTCCTTGGTTCTTCATCGAAATTTATTATTCAAGCATCGTTTTAAATTAAATTAAATTACAAGTGAAAAAACATAGACCAAGACCGGGAGTTGAACCAGGGGCCTTTACGTTTCCGTCGTAATGCTCTGCCAAGAGAGCTACCCTTAAGGGTCTGCTGTAGTGGCGGCCATCTTGGATTTTTATTCCATAAGAGCAATGTTAAATTTCAAACCCTTTATTTCGTTTACGTTTTATCTTAAAATTGTTTGCAAGGTCTCATTTTAAGCACAGTCACAATACGCATCCGTTTCGCAATTTACATTTTTTTAAATGCTTTTGATTTGTTATGTAATTGACATTTTGTAAGTACGAAGTTTGAATTTTTTTCCTAACACAATAAAAAATTAATAATGAAAAATAATTTGCAAGCCGGATCCAAAATTTTATAAAGAATATTCAGTTTTTTTTTCAACACTCAATTACAAAAGATAGACTCATAAAATGGTTTAAAATGAGGCAATGTCAAAGCGTTCAGCTGCAAGAAATTACACTGTTTAGATAGGGATACAGTGATACGCGGTTGCGTTTCCGGTTGCTTTCTCGTTTACTGGAGCAGACCCTTAATGCTCCAGATATTGGTCGATGTTATCTCACTTGTACGGTTTTACCGCAATTATTGAATGAACAGATTGATACCTCGTGTATACGACATTGAAAACAATCTCAGTTCTTATTTTGCAGCTTACGGTAGTGTTATTATTAATATTTTATTTTATTTTATTATTTTTTATTTTTTCCGCTTACACACTTCCTTAGCAAAAGATATTTAATTAAATTACAAGTGAAAAAACATAGACCAAGACCGGGAGTTGAACCCGGGACTTTACGTCGTTGCCTTTCCGTTATCAGAGCATTACGATGGAAACGTAAAGGTCCCGGGTTCAACTCCCGGTCTTGGTCTATGTTTTTTCACTTGTAATTTAATTAAATATCCCTTGCTGAGGAAGTGTGTAAGCGGAAAAAAAAATATAATTTTAAAGCTTATGGTCCCCGCTATTGACGAAAAATAGACAAACAGCTAAAAATGAAAGGCGCCATCGATTAACAATTTGTTTAACTAACATGACAGCTGATAGTTAGATTGTTAACATTGTATATGCAAGTGTAATCTAACATACAAATCAATCAAATTAAATCAACGTAAATTCAAAAATCTTAATTTACCTAATTAAACCATCGTAATATTCCTAACTTAATACTCCTAAATATTCGCACAGGTCAGCTAGTAAAGAGAAAACCAAGAACTTTTTTTTAACGCTTCGTTTAACAGATATATACCATTTTTTCTTTTTACAAAATAATTCATATCTAGAAAACGTTTTGACCGATTGAGTTAAAATTTGGCATGCGGTTTAACCTAACAATGATCTATTTAAAAAAAACGATTAGGCCCTATATCAATCCTGCTTTTTAAAATGGCGGCTGTTTAAATATTTCAAACCTGAATTACATAAAAACAGAACATTTTATGAATAAATGTCGACACCTTTTTTGTAGCCCTTTTAATTCCCTATTGGGTGGTGTAACTGTCAAAACAATCGGGTTAAGGTATGTGTAATACGTATTTTGCTCAACCCTGCTTTCTATACCAACACAGTAAACACAACAATATGGAGGGTAGTATGCTTTTATTTATCTTTTCTTTATTAGAATAGAGTTTGGTTCTTTAAATGGACGGGTCTTGTGACCGCAAGTGGGGAAATTATTTTTGAATTACCGCAACTGGCCCTTACTGCACCTGAGATTGACCGCATATGGCAGGACACCAAAATAATAGCACATTTCAATGACGAAGTCGGCATCCTCAGTGATACACGAGCTACAACTGACAAACTGATCGCCTCATATTGTGATTTAGTTGTAACTGATGTGTCCCTGAGGATGACGTCTGTTTTCGAAACGCGTTTCATCATGTGCGTGATATTCCGTTACGGTTGTTATTTATAAATTATTATCAGTTTGGAATATGTTTACCCGGAAGTATTAATTTTACGACAAATCACTTTACAACACATTCTATAAAAACCTACCTAGCTTTAAGCGCATGAATTAAATTACTTGATTTAACATAAACCATTCTATACACTGCCAGCTCCTTGTTATACAGTTTTATTGTACACATTGAATTACAAACGGAATGAAATTCCCGTCATTATGCATTCAAGAAAGAAATACAATTTTGCAATTTAAATTCCCGAGAAATAACAGTTTCCTTTTACGTTGTATTTGCTGCAAAAATGTGAACGTAGCGAACGAACAGTTCCATTCGCCTGTAACTAGATCCTGTATGTAACATCCTGCCAGTAATGTCCTGTTCCCAATTCGTTTGCTTTACATATCTCGCAATCTCAAGTCCCCCGGTTTTGAAATCAAGTCGTTGCAAAATAGGTTGCTTGTTATCGTTCAGATGGAACGGGTTTTCTTACTATTGTAAATTACTATTTTGCGGTGTTTATTACAGTACTAATTTAGAAATGTTTAGAATGTGTACTACATTTATAAAACAGATTATTATTCCGCAGGAAGATGAGCTATTGCAGTAACTCTTATGGTAAGATCTAGAGTCAGGAGTGGTCAATGGTAGGTCTTCTAAGTCGCCAAAAAATCTGACAACTGGAAGCGAGGTTTTTGACCGGACAATTTGTGGAGAATTTTCGCACTAAAATGCAACTTTTTTTGGGTTTATCTAAAATCAATATGTATCAGATTATTCTGCACATTTTGTTTTTACGCGACGTTATTGACCGCCTGGGAACACCATAAAAGTACCCGGTTCAAATTCACGTGAAGGCAGCATCTGATCCGAGGCCAACTGCGAGCGAAGCGAAACAATCCATAATCTGAGGATGCAAGGTCGAGGCGTGAGCGGAACGAAGTAGCTGGAGGCTCAGGTGCAAACAAAATCTCAAAAATATATTTTGTCAACGCAGCGCCTTCGTGAGCAGACCAATTTCCCAAATAGTCGGTTTAAACCCTAATGCATATTAACTTAATTTTAAAAAGTTGCTCAACTCACGTCAATGCTTCAGCTGCGTGTGATCGAATTATTTATAGGTTAAATAATGTATAGGTTACTCCATTGTAGGAAGAAAATGCAGGCCTAACTGTTAACATTTGCAACATAAGCTTTTCGATATTCTACTGATGTACTAGCGCAGAAGAGCGTGGCCATCAGTTTGAACGGAAAGACAGACAAACGCAAACATTTCGTCTGACTGCTGTTTTGATTTATCTTTAACGGTTTAGCCACCAGACGTCAACATTCCACCGAAGCTGAGTTTTCCCATTTTCAAATTGATCACTGGTAGAAAATCGCAAAAGACTAATGCCAATATTTCTCTCAACTACTATTTTGATTTATCTTTATTGGTTTAGCCATCGTTCACAAACATGCCGTAGCAGCTGTGTTTTCCCATTTTCAAAACGATTGCTGTAAGGAGACCTCAAAAGACGGAAAAATGAAAACATTTCCTCTTGCTGCTGTTTTGATTAATCTTTAACGGTTTAGCCAGCGTCACAGTAAAGCATGCCATGGCAGCCGTATTTTCACATTTTCAAAACGATTATTGTGAGAAAACCGTTAAAGACACACAAACGCAAATATTTATTCTGACTGCTGTTTTGATCTATCTTTAACCGTTTAGCCACCGTACACGATTCCATAGCAGCTGTGTTTTCCTTCGAAACGATTACTGTAAGAAAATCGTACAAGACAGACAAATACCATGCTTTCTTCTGTACACTGTTTTACCGTGGGGTTGGCGTGCGAAGCACCCAATGCATTGTTTATTGAAGATACTCCCAATACGCAGATTGGCGTGCGAAGCACTCAATGCTTTGTGTATTGAAAATACTTCTAATTTGTGGAATGGCGTGCGAAGCACGCAATGCATTTTTTTTTGAAGATACTCCCAATATGCAGATTGGAGTGCGAAGCACGCAATGTATTGTGTATTGAAGATACTCCCAATATGCAGAATGGCGTGCTAAGTACGCAATGCATTGTGTATTGAAAATACTCCCAACATGCGGAATGGCGTGCGAAGCACGCAATGCATTGTGTATTGAAAATACTTTTAATTTGTGGAATGGCGTGCGATGCACGCAATGCATTGTGTATTGAAAATACTTCTAATTTGTGGAATGGCGTGCGAAGCACGCATTGGTTTGTGTATTGAAAATACTCCTAATTTTTGGAATGGCGTGCGAAGCACGCAATGCATTGTGTATTGAAGATACTCCTAACATGCGGAATGCCGTGCGAAGCACACAATGCATTGTGTATTGAAGATACTTCTAATTTGCGGAATGGCGTGTGAACCACGCAATGCTTTGTGTGTTGAAAATACTTCTAATTTGTGTAATGGCTTGCGAAGCACACAATGCATTGTGTATTGAAGATACTCCCAATATGCAGAATGGCGTGCGAAGCACGCAATGCTTTGTGTATTGAAGATACTCCCAATATGCAGAATGGCGTGCGAAGCACGCAATGCTTTGTGTATTGAAAATACTTCTAATTTGTGGATTGGCGTGCGAAGCACGCAATGCCTTGTGTATTAAAGATACTCCCAATATGCGGAATGGCTTGCGAAGCCCGCGATGCTTTGTGTATTGAAAATGCTTCTCATTTGTGGAATGGCGTGCGAAGCACGCAATGCTTTGTGTATTGAAAATACTGCTAATTTGTGGAATGGCGTGCGAAGCACGCAATGTATTGTGTATTGAAAATACCCCCAATATGCAGAATGGCGTGCGAAGCACGCAATGCTTTGTGTATTGAAAATACTCCCAATATGCAGAATGGCGTGAGAAGTTTTAACTTAAAAGGTAGTAATTAACTAATCAGCAAAACTTTCATTTAAATTAAACGAGTTAATAAACAATCGTACGGACTTTATTTAATAGGCTACAGATGTGACGGAAGTATCTAATGATCACACGGGAACGTGACGTGACGTGACGGACCTGTAAAGCCGTACCTTCACACCAGCAGATCCAAACTATCCGACCACTAGTCTTTAGAAACCTTTCCAAATCCTGTTCACATCTTATACTTCCAGTACGAGATGATATCACAACAATAACCTACACTAGCATGTTCAACCTTACATGACATTCCAGCCCGAGTTTATAGCCCAACGCACCCACTTAATTGAAACGTGTTGATGTATGATTTATTAATTATTATAAGTGGCCTGCCTTCTCTCCACCCCTTCTATTCCACGGGCCGAATTGAGGATTTACGACCCGACTACCACCGGGTGGGTAGACGTATTATTTAGAAGCACTCGTATTTTATACAAATAATTGGGAAACTGGGGGGGGGATTATTTTGAATTAAGGAATGTCAGCACGCGGGCGGGACTAACGAGCTGCGATTGGTCCGAATGTAGTGTCCTTTAATCCATTTAAATACTAAATCAATGAGCGTGTTTTGTTTTTTGGTTAACAGTTTACTCACACGGGTGCAACTGGAAATGAGCTGATTTGAATTGATGACTTTCGGGTTTCGACGCTGGTTTGATTTACAGAACTGATTCCAGCGGTAAAATGTAGATTTCTCGCCTTAATTGGTAGCCTGTTTACTAACTCCTACGGTTTTTGTAGAGCCTTCATTTGCTTTGTCACTCTAGACTTCTTTTTAAATCCTCACAAACAGTACATTTACCCTATCATCCGTACTGTTCTTCATATTCCTCAGCAAGGGGCGGATCTAGGATTGAACAAGGGGGGGGGGGGGCTAAATACCACCGAGGGGCCTTCTCACGGAAAACTTTTGTAAAAAAATAGCCTATAAAAACGTCGTTTTAATGCAGTTGGAGACTATCAAAATCCTAGCAAAGCTATTACGAAAACCCCTTTAAATCATGTTCTGTTATTTCAGATACTTCACAGACTAAATTTAGCTACAACTAATATTTTTAAAAAGCCCTGAATCAAGGAAATTAAGTAATAATGTAATTACACTAATGCTTCGTCTTCATTTGTGCCTGAACGTTAAAGTGCCCCAAGAAGTTAAGCAGCAAAAAATACTAAAGCACTTTCAAATATAAATTCTACTGACTTATTTCTTTGTGCTTAGTCTATACTAATATTATAAAGAGGTAAAGTTTGTTTGTTTGTATGTAGGGGGTAATCTCTGGCGCTACTGAACCGATTGAAAAAATAGTATTACTAATAAAAAGCTACACTATCCCTGAGTAACATAGGCTATATAATTCATTTCGGTAAAACCCTTTTTTTACTTTAATATTTGTAAATTTAGTCGGAAAAAATCTTAGGATGGTATTTACATTTATTACCATAGCAACCAATTGAATAAAATAACAGATAATATAGATTTGATGTGTGCTTCAATATTTTTATTAACAGCTGATTACAAAATTTGAATCAATTATTTTTGTATTTCTAGCTTTTAGGTTAGGGTTTTAAAGTGTATACCTGAGCTTTGCTGGTTCTTTTAACTATTATTAACTGCTGTTATAAAATATAAGAAATAATTTGGTTTGAACATTTAACATTATTTACCATCTTAGTTTTGAGGTTATTATTAATACTACAACTTTATTATAAATAAAACATAACGTATGTTTTTAGAAGGTTCCATTGGGGGTTGGCGTGCGAAGCACGCAGGAGTCTCCCCTAGTCAGAAATAAATGCGGTTCATTGCAGTTTACAATTATTAACAGATAAATAAAGTTTACGGTTAGTTTTATTACTTAAAACGTGACGATCATATGACAACGTACTATACATTCATTTTTATTCTAAATCTTATTTTATTTAGAAATTATAGTATTTTATAGTTATTGCACGCTATTCAACAGAACACACTGGATTCATTCACTGGCAGAAAGGTTTGTCTTTAGCTCAAATGTCTTTAGCTACCGACACACGACGAGGAGCTTCATTATTACTTATACCCAGGCACAGAACTGAGATGTATAATAAATAATTCAGTGTTGAACGTAGGCTTTGAGTTCATTGCCGGAGAGTTTGAAATGCATCAATGGTCGTGTTCAGTTCAAGAAGACTTTGGGTAGTCGGTTCTGCGACAGTTTTGGGAATTTTCGGTCGTTTTTGGGACGTTTTCAATGATGGTCTTGAATGTGTGTGTGTTAGGTACTGTAATGTGTTTATATAATATATGTAGCGTAATATTTTTTTTTCTTTCTGTATAGTATAATTTATGTTTAGTTTTATTTTAGTTAGAAGATAAATGTGCATATTTTTTAGTTTCCTCAGCTTTTTCCATTCTGATTTAGAAGTGGTTATTATTTTATAGGATTTTTTGTTTATTAATTTTGGTTTGTACTTTTGGATTCGAGGTTAAGTGGAAGAGAGGACCCAATGATCCTAACTTTGCCTAAAAAATAAAGATATTTATTATTATAAAGCCACAATGAGTTGTTTTACACGGTACATAAATTATGTGAGTTACATATAAAAGTATCAAAACAAACGCAATTTCCTAGAAGTCCTTGTAATTCGACTTTCTGAATTTACTGAAATAGTTTCATTTCTCCATTCATGAACTGCAATTTGCTACGGTTCGAAAGATTTTATTCTGGCTAAGCCTAATCCCATACAAGAAGTTCGGACGGTCTAAAAATAATTCACCCGTATCAGTTGTTCCAGTAAATAGGTTTTTGTTTACTCAAAGGTAAACAGTCACACCATGTTTACCGGGGTGTTTGGTAAACAAAATGCCACATGTTGACAGTTTATTGTGTTGAACGTAAACAAACAGACCCGTGTGAAGTTACAATGTTTTCCCTGTCTGTGTGTGCGAGAGAGAGGGCGAGAGAAATGCGTTACATTTGTTTTATACAATTGTAGAATATTCTAAGTAAATACAATTCGTTCAACCCTTCAGCTCATTATGACGAACACCGTACGTCAATGCATTTCTATTCTAACAATGATATGACGAACTATGTTCGTCCATTAGGTTTTTACTTAAATATCGTATTAAATGTTGTAAAATAATCGAAATCCAAAGAACAGTAACTAGTCATATCCCGTAAGCTTTAAAGCGAGTCAACCACTGATTGCTTTACTTCCGCCGACTTACCACTAAAGTCGGGGTA
>JAGFPH010001470.1:186095-201060 GCA_018207615.1 Philaenus spumarius
ATATATCTTACGAGCCAACAACTGTTTGCTTTACTTCCGCCGTTCTATCCTATTTTACTAAATTAGACGCTATATACAGTCTTTTAACTAATACGCTTAAAAGGTAAACGGACTATAGTTATTTTTGACCGAGCGAAGCGAGGTCTCCGTTTTATCTTGACCGTTCGGCATTTCGTCTGTCTGTCTCACTCACGATTACGGCCAAACGCCTTGACCGATTTTCATGATTTTTGCATGAATAGTCCTTATTCCTAGGCCGAGCCATGTATGTATATGGTTTTTTCCATTTTTCATTTTTAACCCCTTAAATGGCGGCCGCACTGTTTCTCTCGGTGTAAGCTTTTTTCCGAAGCCAATTTTTGTGGCTTAACCGTAAGTCGAATTTGAAAAGTAATAAAATTTTGCTGTCGTATTTCACTAATACAAAATTGTAGCAAATTTGATGTTCTACAAAATTGTATTCTTGATGTTTTTTCCGTATCTCTAACGGTAAGCTCACAAAATGACCTCAAACGATTTGTTTAAAATCGTCTCAAGTTTTTGTATTTTAACCATGTTTTATACGTTTATTCTTCAGATATCTTCATAAAATCTTATGGAGAGGGAGAGAGAGAGAGAGCGCGCTACCTGCTGTCTTGCTCTTTCCTGCGCTACGTCAGTGTGGCCGCTGTGACTGTGAGTTGTGAAGGGGGAGCCGAGATAAGGTGCCCGATTGGCGTTGCGTCGCATTTACTGAGTTGTAGTTCTTTATAAACTACATTATCTTATTTATTTTGTTTCTTTGTTGCACTCAGCATTTAGAGTCTAAGACGAATAAATTGCAATATAATTTTCACTGGCTGCACCTTCTACTTCATTACTGGCACACTATTTTTTAACCTGAGCTCAAAACCGCATTTTTTATTTCAACGAGCGAGGTCTACTGTGCACAGGACTACTAGTATTTGTCATTTGGTACAATTCAGTCATTGGGAAATTGTAAAATTATATTTTAAACTAACTTTAGGTTTATAAACCTCTGCACTTAACTGTATAAGGTAAAGTGTGTCACTAGAATTTCATTTTAGTTTCTTAAAATGGCTCCGAACAGACCTAAATTGAAAGCAGAACATTGAATACAAAATAGGCCGACATCCGAATCCCCATTTTACGCCTAAAGGAAATCACCGTCCGGGATTCATTCGGAAAGTTTACAAAGGAATTGGTTTGAGAGTTAAATAAAAGTTGACATAAAAGGCGAGGTCGTATATTGGATCCGTACACGGGCGAGGATCGGATTGAATAAAAGCGTTCCCGAAGAACGTGTTCCTTAAGGAACTCACGTACGCCCTCCCCTTCTTCAAACTTGATATTATTTACTCGAAGGGCAAACATAAAAGGGCGTTTGATTGGCTGGAATTAGATTTGCTCCTAGTGTCAGTTGATCTGTCAATACTGAGGGCCTGATCAACTTTGGTAAGTATGGGTTGAGGGGTGATATTTGTGCAGGCGGTGTTGTTTGTATTGATTTCTGAACTGTGGAAATGTTTGGATTCGTAATTTAAATGACGTTATGTGCTTTGTTATCGTAAAATAAAGGTTTCTTCGGTTATTTGGATTAAATATAAATTAATTATAAAGGATATGTTTTTTCTGCTTGCGTTTCTGCTATGTCATCACCAGGGCCAGATTTCCAAGCATAACCTTATTCTTAAACCAGATGCTAGGCAACCTTATGCTTTTCCTTACTAGTCTAAGCAAGTTACTATTTTACATCTTGTTTAGAGATCAGGTTGATCTCTATCATCCGCTTCTTCTTCACGGCGATCTGCAGTGGAATCAAATGGAAACAGATTACAGTATTGTATAATCGATATTTTCACTGAAATGACAGAGGAACTTGAATCGGGTAGATTGGTGGGGGTAATCCTATATGTTGATGCGTACGCAATAAGGCCGGGTTTTTTTGTGGGAATGCCAGGAGTTTTTATACAATAGAGTGATATTAAACCTAAACTAAAAACGCTGATGATTGTTAAAAAAATTAACCGATTCTAAATTAGCCAAGTTGGTTGTTATAGTAATGAATTTAAATCCAAGCGCCTCTGTCCTAATCAATCGTCGTATCCGTGAAAATATCACAATGTACAATAATCTGTTTGCATTGGATTTGCCGCGCGGGAGTTATTGAGCGAAGCTAGCATGGAGCCCTCTCTAGTGATTGATTGTATTTTCTGTCACTAACCAAAAAACTCTGGCATTACTGCGCTTGGGTCAATATTCTGGACACCGCTACCCTACGTCCCTATTCCGATTAAAGTGCCTCTGTCCTAGAATGCAATAATCGGTTTGCGTTTGCTTCGCTGCGAGTATAAGCGAGCGTGTTGATGAGCGAAGCGAGCAGGGGTTTGGGACCCCTAGTAACACACAGTGTCACAAACCAATTTAGAGGTCTGTATTGGATCGGATTGTTCCTCGAATTCGGCTTGGTTTAGTCGCAATCCGCCATTTTGTTTTTTTACAAAAACTCAGAGCAACTCCAGAAATAGGTGAGATATTGAGTTCAAATTTGGTGTAAGCGTTTTGTATGTTACGATTTAGTAATATCGTAATCGTATTATACACAATGCTCGCACCAAATTTGAAGTGTGCCAAAAAATACATACCGCTCCGAATGCCAAAAAAAGTTACTGACCATTTTTCATTCATTTCGAAGTATACAATCCTATCTCGTATAGCCCGCTGAGGTTTTTTGTGACAGCCTGTATAAAGGGGACTTTTTTTATTCAAACCTTTGACGCGCCTTCATGGGTGGGACGGATCGGAAAACACGAACAATAACCAGTCTCCATTTGATAAGGCTTCCGGGTACGTCTTGATACCATCTCGGCTATCTTCGGATTTATCGGCGCAAGACCCGTAGTACCGCCGTGTCACACCGGAGCGCTAGCAACCTCACTACGGGACATCGTTGCGGATGATTCATAACCGGCCGAGATCGTTTCGTAATCAGGGACGTCCAATTAAATCGTTCCCCCCTCCCCGCTTCTCGGGGTTTTATTTATGCGTTGAACGCTCTATCGAGGGTCACTAGCCGGGGTCAGGTCCTGAAGAACAAGTGTTTTCTCCGACTTGTACAAAGCTGTTTACCCTATGACCTCTTTGGATCAGCTGTTTGGTTGATAAATCAAGGCTGGGTTCGGTTTTACTGTTTTTTGGATTTATTGTACGTGGTTGTTTAGCGGGTATTGTTTCAAATGTTGGGGGGAGCGGGGGTGAAATACGAATATGTTTGTTTATATGTAGGGGGTAATCTCTGAAACTACATAGTGAACCATTGAAGAAATAGTTTTCTGGGGACCGATGCTCAAAGACTACCCCCGACCTTAGGTCTCACCCTAAGAGCCACGGCAATATCTTATCTTTCCAATGGAAATTCGCTAAAAAGCAGACAAGTTTTACAAACTTTATTTGCGCGAGAACTCGATTTTCTACTTTCAAATTATTGGCATCACTACTTTACACCGACTCGTCGTTATTTATTTATAAAATATAAAGTCGACGGAATATTTCGAATATACTTTATAAAATGAATTCGGGGCAGCGGGAGGGTTCACTTTGTAAAAGCAAAAGTTCATTATACTGATGTACATCTCGTTGTTTTTTATGCATAAAATATCGAAAAATAAAAAGGGGTGATGAGAGAACGTCGGGGGTGGGGAGGGGGGGGCTTCCTCGCCGACAACCGTAACAACAAAATGCATTTACAGAGGAGCTTTGAACTCCGTTATTTCCTTTCAGTCTTATACGTTACAATAAAATGGTCGTGAGGGATTACGAAGCCAACGCGATAACTGTTTAAAATCAAACACGAAATTTTGAATGTAATTGTTTTTGTAATTTCTCCTACTCAAGGTGTAGTTTGGTGTAGTTTATTAGAGAATTTGCGTGGGAAAGGCGAGCTATTTGCAGCGACTCTTATGGTGAGACCTTAGGTCGGGAGTTGCCAATGAGCACCGATCATAGTCCCCAGAACATGTTTTGGGGTGTCATTAAAAATCATATATATATCACTCTAGCGGCCGCATTTTAAGTCCGATTTGGTTCAAATTTGGTACACGTGTTGGTTGTCTACGTCGCTCGGACGAGTTCGTTAGCCAAAAAAATCCAACAATCTGAAGCACGTTTTATGACAGGAAATAATAGTTTTTGAGATTTTCCCTACGAGAATGAATTTGTTTTTGAGTTTTTTCTACAAATATAAATGTAGGACGTTATTCTACACATTTTGTTTTTCACGCGTCCTTATAGCTCGCTCGGTTCCCCTAAAATCGATCAAAACGTAAAATACCATAGACATACCCTGTTCAAAGCCATGTGGTGGAGTCTACCGTGGGGTTGGCGTGCGAAGCACGCAATGCTTTGTGTGTTGAAGATACCTCCAATATTCGGAATGGCGTGCGAAGCACGCAATGCATTGTGTATTAAACATACTCCCAATGTGCGGAATGGCGTTCGAACCATTTTGCATATATTCAGCGCCGTCGTGAATATACCTATTTCCCAAATTGTTGGTTGAAAGCCTAAAACATAGGCGTATGATCTGAATTTTGGAAATTTGGTCAACTCACGTCAGCGGATCAGCTGCGTGGTCGAATTATTGTAAATTAAATGAGGCATATAAAGCTAGATTTCTCTTATAATATTTATTTATAGGCCTAAAAAATAAAATTTGTTATCTAATTTAAATTATATTACCCTATTTAGAATAACGCACCACTCTTATGAATTTATCGAATAATCACGGAAAACCACTTTTAAAAAATCTATTGCTTTCCCTCAGTTATACTTGACTCAGTGATATAAACTGATATACGGTTGGATTTGTACTTACATTTTTTGTATCTCAACATTTTTCGTAAACTCTTTAGTTTCTTAGATATTTAACTTTGAACAGTTTGAACCGCCGCCATCTTGAAACGGATATTTGCAGCGAAATTAAATTTTGTCAGTTTGTGTGAATCAATGTGATAAACCTTGACGGGGAGTTTCGTGAATTTATCTTCCGTCCTTGAAATAATATTTGTTTTCTAAAACACACATACCATAGATCATGAATAATAAATAGATCTTGCATCCATACGGCAGCAGTGTGGCGAAAATTAGGTTGTCGGGAAAATAGTGCATGATCGCGCCACGAGGTAGAGCTAGGGAGAAATCATTGGTAGCATTGGTGTTTCACACAGCTTACGTCGTTTCCCTAATAGATAGCGCCACTATCGTCGAATTTCCAGTGGAACGACATATTGCATTGGATCGTAGTTCTATTAGGTTATCCAAATACAATGCACATACGGACAACTTCTAAATTAAGCAAGATAGGGCAGACACATGTTACACTGTATTAGTTGCTAGTTTTGACCTGCCCGAATAGCACTGTTGAGTTTGGTAGAGTGTTTGCTAAACAGCTGTTTTTTGGGACAAGGGGCAAACAAACTTGTATTTTTATGGTTTAACCATCAAAGAGTAGTTGACTTTTTAGGAAACTGTTTCTCCTTTTTAAGAAATTTATAAATTTCAAAAACATTACTTGTCATAGCCCACTTTTCGGAAAGCAATAACTAATATAATCACCGCATTTGTTATTATTATTTCTGCTAAGATGCTTTAAACATTTGTCTTCTTGTTTATCCGCCTTTCTTAGCTTTGTCTTTTCTTCGCCTGACGCGTTTCGGGTAGACCCCATCTTCAGAAGCTTCGCGTCAGGCGAAGAAAAGACAAAGCTAAGAAAGCCGGATAAACAAGAAGACAAAAACTAATATAATATTATGTTTAATTAAAATTGTTTTGTTGTTATAAATTAAAACACGTTAAACAGCACACTGTAACCTATATTTCTGTCTGCAGGTGGAACTGGTCAGCCATAACTCACAACGACCCGACCAGAGTGAAGAACTGGTACTGGACACTCACCGCGCCCTCGCTGTCGAGTTCGAGACACCTCTGCCGCCACCCGCTGCCGACGTCACTATCCACGACGGAACGCAGCGTGGCACGCCACGACGTGTCGCCGTCAAGAGCAGACCCCATCTGGAGTTGGTCGCGGGTGTCGGTGCTGCTGTTGTGGTCTTCCTAGCGGTGCTCGCCGGACTGACGTGGAGGTGGCGCCGGTACCCTTCGTTGCCTGGGCACAGCAAGCTGGTGCAGGACGATGTTTATACGCCAAATCTATCGAGAGGTGAGCTCGGTTTTAAGACAATTTTAAACTATTTTAGTCGACTCCTACATCTTAGAAAATTTTGTAAAAAATAAAATTTACGAAATGGATTTGAAAGCAATTTCTTAGGTCAAACACGTTGAAATAAACATTTTTCTCTCTAGAAATTTTTTCTAAAACTTTTCCTTTTCGAGATATTAGCAACTTTATGTCGATTTATTTGAACACGTTTAGGGCCGCCATTTTGTTTTGGGTGGTCCGATTTTTATTTTCTTTGTGTAATTTTCCTAGTCTTAAATAGACCTTTAAAATGAGATATCACGTGACCATACTTCCCATTTAAAATTTTGAGTTGCTCCCAAAATCCCCAATTTTTAGGGGACACTCAAAATTTCCGATTGCTTCATAAGATACTTTGGGCTAAGTTAGTATCGTTCCCCAAAGGATATTTGTTCGTTTTAACAACACAAAAGTTAAAGGGGGGGGGGACTTTTAAGACACCTGGTATAAGCAGCCACAATCAGGTACAAAATTATCTAAATGGTTCAATCGATAGCGGCAATCTGCGGCGAGCGTTAGCTTGTCGCTGGTTTCGTTGCCACTTACTCCATCGGTTAGACATTTTTCCAGCGCCGCTTGTGCCAACACTTACCCACACTTTTGTGGAAGGACGGCGGAAGTAAAGCAAACCGTAGTTGACTCCTTGCAAATTTTGGATATTATGGACAACTACCAATATACATTTTTTTTAGTTTTTAGTCAGTAACTCGTTTATATTATAACATACAGAAATAATAAAAAAGACTTAATTTTTTTCATTAAAAAGGAAATTTTTTGTGAAGTTGGCGTTTTTTGAGATATTTTACATTTAAAATGTTAAACGGCCGCCATTTTTAAAATACAAGAAAAACTTTCGATCTTTTGTACGTGGTTTAAAAGATATCAGCCCAAATACACATGCAAAATTTGTGTTCAATAAATTTTCTACATCCAAAGATATTAAGTAGCCTATTTTGTAAAAAAAGGAGGATAGCTGGAAAACTTTTTTTCTTTATTTTCACTAGTAGAACACGTCCTAAAAGTTTCACCCTTTCTTCCTCAATCACTCTCAATATTATAGAGGTTATTTCTACGTTATCACAATATTTTTATTTCATACATGTTCCTGTAAAAATGTCTGCCAAACTTCTTACCCTATTTTATTGAATTGTACTCGTACGACCCAACCGTTCTAACATAAAATTGTTTTCTGTTCCAGTTTTCCCGCCAGTCGTCACCCTGGTGACGGACCAGAGCGTCGCTCCGCCGAGTCGAAGTCCTCGAGTCTTCCCCGTCAGCTCTTCCAGCGACTCGTCAAGCGTGCCGTCCACTTCGGACGCTCCCGTGTGACCGTTCGGCGCCCAATAGCGGTCGCGGTGTACAAAGAGAACGGACGCAAAGATCAAATACAAGAGGTGCTAAGTGGAAAGGATTGGGTGGAAATTGTAAAAAGTATTTAAAAACGGAAAAAGAAACCCAATTTTAAAAAAATAACCAACTAGTCTGTAAGGATGTTCCTGGTCGGCCTGTGTTTCTCTTTGTATACCGTGTACAGTCGGACTCGAAAGTGAGACGCGTGCGTGTTGTCAAATTAGTCCTGTGATAGTAAGACTGCGTATTTTAATTTGTGCTTGGACATCTAGACCTCTTTGTAAATTATATAAATATTTAAATAAAATAAAAAGTCATTGTTTTAGTTTTTTAAAATCGAGCTTTGAAACGTCGTTCGCATACTAACGCTAGACTAGTCCTGCGGCGTCACGAAGTGCGTTTTAGCCGAGTGTGCGCTTGAAATAAAAAAAAACATCTTAAGTGAGTTTGTTATTATTGGCTTGTGAAGCTTTTTTCAATAACTGTGTTTATGATTGTAGTGAAACTGACCGCTATTTATTTAGATATGCGACGAAAACCTCTCGCAAACGTTACGGAGAAACGCAAACCAAAGAGCGGTGAGCGTTTCAAATTTGGAAAAGGGTGTGCACCTTTGGAAGCGGTGTTTAAGGAATTTGCAATGTTAAAACAAACACTGTCTGAAGAAGAGAAAGTAATATTTTTGTTACAATTATGATAGTAACGAAACCTGTTTATTTGAATAATGATGTTTTTAGAATTAAAATATAAATGGTGTTACCGAAAAAATTGTATAGTTTTACACACGTCTGCATGTAAGGGGGCCCACACACGATCAGTTTTAATGCACAGTTTATACCGTGTGACGTCATGTCTGCATAAACTGCGCAGTTAGGCAGATTTTTACGCAGACTTTTGGTCTGTGCAAGAGACTCTACTCTGCGCCGATAAACTGCGCAGTTAGCTCAGTTTATCGAACACACCGCGCAGTTCTCAGAACTGTGCAGTTTTATTTGTACAGATAGACTATGGCAGTTAAACCGATCGTGTGTGGGCCCTTTAAGACGATTATGGCGATTGTACAGAATATCCAGTAAATGTATACAATGACTCTACAGAGTTGGAAATTTGTTAGGAATTCTCCAAGAAAAATTTACAGTTTGTACGGGGTGTAACAAAAAATACAGTGCTGTACAGGATTGTTTTCGATGACATAAATTTAAAATGTTCTGTAACTTTTTTTCGAATTCAGTTCGGCTGCAATCCGCCATTTTGTTTTTTTTTTTACAAATACTCACTGTGACTCCAGAAATTCGGTTGTAAGGTCAAACTGTTATTGAGTTCAAGTTTGGTACACGCGTTTTGTAATTTTTATAATTTTCAAAATGGAAGCAGTTACAAATTTAAATTCACAAGAGACACAATATTTTTCTTTCTTAACGACAGTTGTTATGGTTTTTTTTTTTGCTGTTTCTGTAGTTGTTATAACCCGAGTTATTAAAAAAAAAAAAAAAAACTGAAAACATAATTTCTTGTTAATTGTCTACAACAACCAAAATTAGTATAAACCATCATTTTTGTATAGTCTTATAGTTTTAAGAGAATAATAGAACTAGATAGTAGTAGATACAACTCTTGGAATTTAAACAAATTTTGTTTTAGGCAAATTTTTTATGACAATTAAAAACAAATTATGTTTTCAGTTTTTTTTTTGTCGACGGCTCGTCTATCCTTTGACCTACAGAAAAGGCTAAACCCCTAAATTTTTTTGTCGTTAAAAAAGAAAAATATTTTGTCTTTTGTACATTTTTCGAAAAGTTAACGGTTTTCAAGATATTTCACGTGAAAAATTCGTAATGGCCGCCATTTGGGAATGTATAAAAATAAATTCAACTAAATATCTTATTGATTTCTGGAGTTACAGTGGGTTTTTTTTTTTTTTTTTGTAAACGAACGAAATGGAGGATTGAGACTAAACTGAGCCGAATTCGGGAAAAAGTTAGTTACTGAACATTTTTCATTTCTTTTAATGCTCAGAATCCGATCCTGTGCATTCCGCTGAGGTATTTTGTGACATCCTGTGTCTAAAAATAACAAAAAAGTGAAATTATTAATACCATCCACTTCTGTCGAATTTATCGTTTCGCGAGCAAAAATATTTGAAAGAGAAAAACATTTAAAAACGTAATTTACGTATAAACAAAATAATTCCAACTATTGGTAATTTGTTCAAAGGGTTTTAACCATTGTGCACATTTCTAGATATTCTATTTCATTCGAAACGTGCGCGTAAGCATGTGTTTTACGAAATTAAAAGACGCAAAACCTTTAACCTCAAACTATTTTCTTTTGGAAAACTTGTTCCTCAATTTGAACTGGAATGTACTCAAAAAATATAATACAGCAATGTCCTGACTAAAAGCAGCCCTATTTTGTGTTAAACCAATAACAGCACTACCGCAAATTAAAAATAATTCTGTTATGCGGCTCAACCGCCGACGTAAGTTAAGCGAATTTCCAAAATTAAATTCATACGGTTCAGAGTGTCTATTTGAGAAATTGGTCTACTCATAAAGGCGCTGGATAGCTGCCTCTGTGTGCGAAATATATTAGTAGAATTTGTTTGCACCTAAGCCTCCAGCCGTCAGTTTGCCCCTCGACCTTTGCAGCCTCGGGTTATGGACTGCTTCGCTTCGCTCGCAGTGTACACGTTTGGAACAGAAGATGCCCCACGGTAAAATTGCCCACGTGGATTTCAAGCGTGGTACTTTTACGTTTTGATCGATTTTGAGAGAACCAAGCGCGCTATAAGGTCGTGTAAAAAAACAAAATGTGCAGAATAATATCCTAGATTTATTGACTCAGATAAACCGTAAACAAATTTAATTCTAGTAAGAAAGATCTCGAAAAATAATTACTTCCCGTCAAAAAACTTGTTTCCGGTCGTTGGATTTTCTTGGCTGACGAACTCGTCCGAACGACTTAGATCCCCTCAACACACAATGCATTGCGTGCTTCTCACGCCAACCCCCGTATTGGGAGTATCTTCAATACACAATGCATTGCGTGCTTCGCACGCCAACCCCATGGTAGAATCCACCACATGGCTTTGAACCCGGTACTTCTACGGTATTTTACGTTTCGATCGATTTTTGGTGAACCAAGCGAGCTATAATGTCGCGTAAAAATCGAAAATGTGCAGAATAACATCCTACATTTATATTTGTAGGAAAAATCCAAAAAAATTGGTTACTTCCGGTCAAAAAACGTGATTCCGATTGTTGGATTTTTTTGGCTAACGAACTCGTCCGAGCGACGTAGACAACCAACGTGTGCACCAAATTTGAACCGAATCGGACTTAAAATGCGGCCGCTAGAGTGCTAACACATATATATATACAATTTTTAATGACACCACAAAACGTGTTCTAGGAACCATGATCGGTGCTCATTTATTATTTCCCACCCTAGGTTTCGCCGTAAGGGTCACTGCGATAGCTCATCTTTTCTACGGGAATTCGCTTAGTTAACAGCCGCTTTAGTTAATGTTTTGCTAAATCCAACCGGGGCTGCTTTTACAAAGGACACCAAAATGTACGATCAATGCCCGCTAAAGAAAGTTTGTTACGAAGTTAGGCATTAAGTCGTATCTAAGTAAACAGTAGTCACACCGATTATTTGTCAGTTTTAGAACATTAAAAAAATCAGCTTTGTAACATTATTACACAAAATACGATATTTAAGTGGTTAAGTGTTTTCAAAATCGTTTTTACATGTATGTCCATACGTTTTATAGTGTACAGAATATTTTTTTCTTTAAGTGTTTCTACCCATACATAGTCTTTGTCGATTTTTGGTTTGTCGCTTTTTCAAAATGTGAACCCGAAAACCCTCGCTGTCGATGTTAAGGAAAGTGCAGAGCAATAGCGCATGCTGACAATCAAAAACTATTGCCGCTTTTTTTTATATACTTGTACTGTATACGTGTGTTTGCCGTTGTTTGTGTCGAGCGGACGGGCGAAAAGATTTTCGTCGGTGGTTTTACTTTTCATTTTTAATATGTAGCCTAACACTACCTCTAAGTAAACAGAATATGCAAAGTGGATGTCTTATGCGTTTATATGACTATGCAATGTGGGTGTCATTTTTGTATGAATATGTGTTTAAAAATGTGAAGATTTGAACGGATTCGGTTTATTTGGATGTTTTCACGTGAAACGGCTGAAAAGGTCGACAAAAGTGGAACACGATTGTGCTTAATCCGGCTTTTGCGAGATTAGACTTACTGTGCTGTTTTATATAGGGTGACTTTTTCAAACCAGCCACTATCGTTATCTTCCGCAAACTTTAAATAAGGAACCTTTCCTTTTCCAAAATTTCAAAACACTCCCTATCTTATGATAATGCTGGCTGTTGATTCTCATTACAGTAAATGCCATGAAAGAATACCGTCGAGGGACGGGCTTGTGTACACCGAGACCTTGAACGCTCCAATCGCCTTAGTGCGACGTTGTCGCGTTCTTCCGCGCTTCTAACTGAACTCGGCTGACTCAACGCGTTTATAATTCTTTAAACTGTGCGCTCAAACCACGAGAGGTAAATACCAGGAGCGTTCGAGACTAGTAGATGTGGCAACTCTGCGAGCCCCCTATTGGTCGCCACGCAACGTTATTCTTTAGTGGTCTTTAATACAGTGCAAATTGTTGATACGAAAGCCCTCTTTTGTTAGGATACAAGTTATTATTTTAAAGTACAGTATTTAAGGGTCTGCTCACCCTATAACCTTATCTAAACAGTGGAATTTATTGCAGCTGGGAGCTTTGGCATTGCCTCAATTAAAACCATTTTATAAATCAATCTTTTGTAATTGAGTGTTAAAAAAAAACCTGAATATTCTTTATAAAATTGCGGATCCGGCTTGCGATTCACTTTTAATTATAAATATTGTAATGTGTAAAGAAAAAAGTTCAAAATTGCTACTTAAAAAATGTCAATTACCTGGCAAATGAAAGGGATTTAAAAAAATGCGAAACGCAAAACGAATGCGTATTGTGACTGTGGATAAAATGAGACCTTGCAAACAATTTAATGAACAAAAATAAACGAAATAAATGGTTTTAAATCTAACATTGTTCTTACGGGATAAACATCCAAGATGACCGCCACTACAGCAGACCTTTAATGTTTTTATATTGGAAAATTGCGCCCAACTTTCGATTTTTATGAAACACCCTATAGCCTATTTTATGATGATTTTTTATTAGACTGAATTCTGGATTTTTAATCAGCATTGCACGTCTGTTACCGACTTAATTTTTCGTGTGTGACGTATTTGCAGTTTTGTCGCTTAGTTCCTCTGTATTATGGGTTTAAAAAATAACGAAAACCTTATTTGTTGATTTTTAAAAGTTGTCCAAATAATTTTCCGTTGTTAAGAGCTCTTTCTTCGGTGAAAAACGTTTCCACACAAAAACGTCTTGCGCTCGGTTAGGGTGTTTTTAAAACTTTTATACCCCCTCTAGCTTTTGAACTAAGTTGTATCGAAAAACACTAAGAACAAAAAAGTCTTAAAATACTTGTAAAATTAAAGATCATCATAAAATACAGGCTGTTTCCTAAAAGATCCGAAAGTTGACCGCCATATTTAAAAATAACGGCCATTTACTCATGTTTTTAATTTCTCGAAAAACAAGGAAAGGTTCCACATTTATAGTTTACAAGATAACAACTGTGGCCCGTTTAAAAAAGACACTAAACTGTCGATTATTATTTTATTAATTACTAATTTTGACCAAGAGTATCGCTAGTGTTATTCACACTAAACCGCTTTTCATCGCTTAGTTTTATTGCAAAGTCACGCATTTTTGTCAAACGCATTCTAACTAACATTGTGCCAAAATTATATTGAAAAACAACTGTAATTATTTGTTGTAAATAACATCCTTCAAAAACTTAGTTTCTTTGAGATTAATTCGAAATTTATGTGAAAAGTTCTAGAAAAAATGTTGTAGAAGTTAAAAGAAAATTCCACTCCGTAAAGAATTTTTTTTTTTAAACAAATTTTAATTGAAATAATATGTTTTGTAAAATTATCAAAATGGAGTGAGAGGTCAGAATTATATTTAAAAGTAATTGTGTTTGTGAATTCCGCCAATAATTCTTTAAAAATTGAGGTTGTTTACAAAAAGTAAAAACTGTATTTTGTACAATTGTGTTATTGATATACAAACATTGTTCAGAGTTGTATGGTAAGTGGGCGGAAGTAAAACAAACCGTGGTTGACTCCTTCTAAATCCGACCGTTATTCCACTTTCGATTGTTTAGCGACATTTTACCACAGTGAAAACCCAATGGACCGTGCAGCGTTCGTCATAGCACAGTTTGATTGTAAATGCGTTGACGAACGGTGCACGTGTTGATGCGCTGAAGGGTTGAATCGGGGGTCAATTTTAAAAATTCCGTCATTTTTTGTATTTGTAAAATCTTTAAAATTGAAGATGTGGTCGTCTGATGACGCTACACTATTTCACAAACTCTAAGCGAATCCGACAAATTTGGGATAGAGGTAGTCTGTATTTTATGTCGACAAAAGGGGGGGGGGGGGGGGGTGAGATTATTGCACGAATCTACACATTTTTACTTCCACTTAGTAGTATAGTTTACAAAAATAATTTAACATTCAGTGAACAAAGGTAACAACAAAGGGAAGTAAACATGTAACAAGAAATGTATATTCATTGAAAAAAACAAGATACGAACTTGTTATTTACATTGAGGCACACCTGATGTATACAAACGTATACTTACAATAATTAACACTTCTACTTTGTTTAAAAAAACAATAAAGGAAAAGTGAGTCTTGTGTGAAACTGGTTTTGTTGGCTTTTATTGCTCCAAATTGCCGAACCATGTCGATGCACCGGAAGCGCCGACCAATGACAGAACAAGAAGCCAAGTGGGCGTGGTCAATGAATATAATCTCAGTCTTCACTCGGCCGTAAGGGCCGCTAGTAATTATGCTAATTTAATTATATTAAGGAACAAAGTTAATAGTCGATTATCTATGTATTTTTGTAAATTAAGATTTTTTTGTTTTATAACTATATTTTGTATGTTTAAAAAACAAAATACTATACGTGTAAATAAGAATACGACATTGTGTGTAAATATAATATTACCATGTCATTGTGTATACTACATAATAATATTCCTCATGTGCATCGTTTCAGTTTAGTTTTTTGTTTTATTGTAAATTATACAGCAATATCTTGTGTACTACTTGTATTTTGAAACAGTCAGAATGAACGAAAATGTATTAAATTAGTTATTTGGTTCGTAATTATTTGGTTTGTTTCCTCGTTATTGTTCCTTTTTTCAACA
>JAGFPH010001470.1:201070-214018 GCA_018207615.1 Philaenus spumarius
ATGTCTACTATATTGATCAAATGGAGGCGATTGTCTACTATATTGATAAAATATAGGCGATTGATTAATATATTGAAAAAAATATAGGCGATTGTCTATATTGATAAAATATTGGCGATTGTCTAATAAAGTGATGAAATATAGGCGTTTGTCTAATATATTTAAAAAAATATTGATGTTTGTCTACCATATTGAAAAAGTATATATGCGATTGTTTACTACAATGAAAAATCTATTGGTCATTGTTTGCTACACTGAAAAAATATAGGTCATTGTCCACTATATTGAAAACATATAGGCGATTTAAAAAATATGCAATTGTTTACTACACTAAAAGTTATAGGTGATTGTCTACTATATTGAAAAAATATAGGTCATTGTTTGGTATACTGAAAAATATGGGCGATTGTTTACTGTATTGAAAAAGGAAAGTATGAGCAAAAGTATACTTAACTAAGAATACTACTTGCTAATTTATAAGCTACTATCTGGCCCGATCCGCCTTTGTAAATGTATATAAAAAATATATATCAGTAAATATATTATACTATGTATTTCTTATGGGGATTTTTAATAACTTTGACCCCCCTACCTAAAATTTCGAATTTTTGAAAACCTTTCACCTAGGGCTCTAGAGGAAGCTACATACAAAATTTCATTCCAATCCGTTCGGCGGTTTTTGAGATTTCGTGATGAGTGGAGTCAGTCAGTGGTATTTGGATTTTATATATGTAGATAAATAAATACTAGTAAGGAAAAGAAAAAGGTTGTCTAACATCTCTTTAGTAAGGTCATTATCCTTCATAAATAGTTTTATTTACTTACCACTATCTAGTAGAAAATGGATGATAAATCACAATGAAAAAAGAAATTTCACTAAAATGTAGAACTATAGAGGCTGTTCACATTCACTAAATTCCCTGAATTAAAATTTCAAGATAGCCTATACAAAATGTTTAAAATTTTATAATAAACACAAATATACACAACAATGGACACTTTGAAGAGTAAATAAAAAACTTTAAAAAATAATAATTACAGGTAAAAATATCTAAGCATGTCAAATTTCACGTTTAGGTCAGAGCTAGTTTACACAAAAGTAATCGAACGTTTTCAAACCGCAGCTCACAATATTGTCGTCCAAGACAAACTAAGACTGCCTACTGGATAGTTATTTCAATTTACTTTCGTTCTATGTGAAGTGCAAGTTTGTCCGATAACTAGCCTATTAACTTCGATATAACGATTTCACGAATCGTCTCGTAGTGAGACTTTAGCACTTCCAGGAATGTAAACTAAATGATGTTATTGCATGACCTACTTTAAAATGTTTAACCTCCTCTCGCACAGCTCCAACATCATAAAGGGGTGTGTCAAAAAATATGTGTCCTCTTATGCAACACAAGATATATACAAATATTTTTTAACTGATTTTCAGTAACAAAAATAATCATGGGGTTAATAAGGGGTTTTATGAACACTCAATCAAGTTAGATACAAATGTTCGATATTACTAACAATTGACCTGACGCTTTCAATTATTACGATTATAAACGGTACCAGAAACTGGGACATACTTTCTCACAAACATATTTAATTTATTAACACGTTCACTGCTAAGGACTCACATGTGAGATTGACAATGAAAAGTGGCCGACGCACAGTACATTGCACTTCAACTCCCCCCCTCACCCGTATTGGCAGTATTTTCAATGCAAAATGCATTGCATTGGGAGTATTTTCAATACACAGAGCAAGCCTATGTTAGGACAGTAACTAATAAATATTATTATTATTAGCTAAACGAGAATATTTTGAAAGATGTGGGTTTTTACTTATGGTAGGGTACATTAAGGCGAGCAACATTTTATCAAAATCGTTATAGCCGTTTTAAAAAAAAAATAACTGATTTTTTGGAGTGTTTCTTTGCCAAAAAGAGGGTTGTTTTTAACAATTTTCCAAAACCTTTTTTTGTGCATCTATACAGACCTAATTGACATGTTTGGTGCAAATTTGTTCGAAATCGATCGAATAGTTTTCTCTCTAGCTTTGTACACATACAGACAGACATTTTGTAAAACCCTCTTTTTTGGACTCATGGGTCCCAAAACGGATATTTCCACAAAATGCAGAACATCGATTTTGTTTGCGATCACTATACTTTCTCTTCACTATAGTAACTTATAGTAAGAAATTAAAAAAGTATTACTCACGAAAAATAAATGTTTTTCTTATAATATCATTGACAAAAATAAATAAGGAGGTGGGATTTCCGGACCTCCTGCTTGACTTGGAAGTTATCCCCACAATTTTGCCCCTGCTAAGAGCTCCTGAACAGCTCATTTTAGCACTGTCTGTAACTCGAGAATCGCTTATACGATTTCCGCGCTATTCTGTCTAAAAATCCGAAGGGCTGGTTTTATACCAAGTTAGATCAAACAGGCTGCTTGGTTTCTCAGTTGCAATTTAAATATTGCAAAGAAAAAAAGGTAATTTTGTTTGCAAAAATGTTTGTAGTTTGTCAGTCATTTCAACGTTAATTCAGTTGTTTCTAGGCGAATAGCAGGATAGTGCAATAGCGATAGTTTAACTGGTGAAGAGAGGAAATAATTCGACCACGCAGCTGAACCGCTGACGTGAGTTGAGCAACTTTCCAAAATTAAGTTTATAGGCCTATGTTTTAGGGTTTCAACCGACAATTTGGGGAATAGGTTATTCACGACGGTGCTGAATAGCTGCAAAATGGTTAGCAGAGCATTAAAAATGGAATTTTAGTTTTAATAGAAAAAGACCTCTTTAGCAATACAAAACTATATATTATACAGCAAATTATTTATTTATAAACAGTATTGGCGCCACTAAAATTAAAACGAAAGTAAGTACGTACTGAATCTTGAACTAATGCAATAAGACAAGATACCATTAGCCTAAGCGGGCTCTATCATGTCAGGTGTTTGTGTGTTCTGTTCTATTGATTGCAAAGCGATCCCAAGCCAGCTCCTTACTGAAACCAATGACTACATATCAATAAGACGAAAAGTTCCAATGTTAAAAATTCAGCCCAAAAAAGCAGGTATAAAAGTGTGATTTTGCATCCCGCCGTTAGGAGCGCTGAGCGCTCTTTTTGCAGACGAGTGTCGGATTCAATGAAGTGCAGAAGAGAGACTGGGGGAGGGGGGAGAGAGAGAGAGAGATAGAGCATTAGTTTTCCTCGAAAACTAAGCTGTGCAGTGTGAAGGTAAAAACCACGCTTCATTATTACACTACTATTTAATACACTTAGCAGAGCTGTAAAATTATGAAACTTTTACGATTCGTAGGTAAGAACCATACGATTCGTATGCTGTAAACAAAGTTTAATTAAATTACCTGTTTCTTATTTCTTTGATCGATATTACAACAATGATGTTTAATTCACTTTGATAATGACATACAATTTTCACTCTGCTGGAAAGATTTTCTAATTTTTGGTCAGAGACAAAGTGTCTGTTAGAAAGTTTTAAATAAAGGTTCAAATTAATGTGCAGTTTTAATACAATAAAGAACATGTTCCTCAAGGATTTGAAATTAAAAATATAACAATACTGGAAATGTTATACTTAAAGTTATAACTACAGTACTAGAAGTATCAACCCCTGCTCGCTTCGCTCACCAAACCCCGCGGTGAAGCAAATGCAAACAGATTACCACTTATAAAACAAAGGTGTCAATCATGGGAAGTATAAAAAAACCCGTAAGCAGCACTGCCGCATTACTATAGCCGAATTTTCTTATCAGGGAATAACTAGTATTTTATAATGAGAGTTTACTATGAGTTTTGTTCCTTGTTCCGGAAACTGTTCCAAATATACCTTTGTACAGGATTATAGTAAATTTAATTGCCTTTCGAATGATATAGCTCATAAATTGCACTGGGGTTTTAGTGGGAGAAATTGTTTATTAATTACCTTACATTGATAATGAAAAAAATCATTTATCGGGAGTTTCCTATCAATTTTGTTTCTTTTTCCGGGGAATGAACCTGAATTACTTTTGCACAGGATTGTAGTAAATTATATTACCTTTCGAACGATACAGCTAAAAAATTGCACACGGGCTTATGAGTGGGAGAAATTGAGCAAAAACCTCACATGAATAATAAAAAAAACCATTTATCGGGAGATTCCTATCAATTTTGTTCCTTGTTCCGGGGACTGTACCTGAAATACCTTTGCACAGGATTGTAGAAAATTTAATTACCTTTTGAACGATATAGCTCAAAATCTGCACAAGGGCTTATGGGTGGTAGTAATAATGCAATTTCCTCGCTCTAACTTTGCCATTTTGGTTCAAATCAAACAAACCGCCATTTTGTGTAAAATCGAAAAATGAAAATATCAGTGTCTGGGACATCCTACAAGGACCCTTCCACTAAAATTTCAGCTATTTTGAAGCATATTTACTACCATTTTATCAAGGTGGGAAAAATCCATATACTTAAATCCCTACCAAAAAACGATTAATCGGTATAACTCCGCCATTTTTAATCCGATCGAAGAACAAAAAAAAGTATATCTGAAGAATCCTACTAGGACCCTTTCACCAAAAAATCAGCAATTTTGAAGCATATTTACTACCACTTATCGATCCGGGAATAAAACAGATATATATATAATATAAAGTAATTTTCAAATTGAGTCGAGTGTAATATAGCTCTTATTTTCTTCGAAAATTCGGCTAAAAATTTATTTTTATTGTGAAGGGGCTGTTGCCCCCAGTTCACCAATTAGACGTAACTATGTAAATTTCGTATGTTATTATTTATTTTATTTCCTATAAAACGCTTAAAATTAATAATTGCCAAATTTTCCGTTCTCTAGCAGGAAAGTATAACAATCAACATTCTAGCCTGTTTTTCAATGAGTTGGTGAATGTTGTACTTTTAAAATGAACTGAACACGGGATACGGTACCTCAACTTATTGTCTGGTAGTTCTGCAAAATCGTCATTTCCGCAGTTAACTATCCAGTCTATGCATCTGTAAATAATAACTTTGCATTGATCCCATAAAGTTTAATTATTTTAAACACATCTATCAGTTTATTTTTCCTATTACCAACATCCTTTTTTTTAATAATTGGAATATAAATGCTACTTCAGCAGCGAAACATAACTAACAAAATAGTCTCAAGTCCCTCATTTAAATAATTCTTTGTATAATAAAATCATTTATAAGTGTAATTTATTAGCGCGCCACAAAAGTGAGATGTGTAAAATCCAATATAAAATTCAAATTTAGCACTTCAAAAAACATAAAGAAAGTGAGTTTCGTCAAAAATGGTAGACAAATAACAAATTTGGGTTTCACGTTCGCTTGGTTTGTTTCAGAAATATTGCAATATAAGATTTGTAATCAGTGCATAAAAAACAGTGTGTTAATAATACAATTATTTTTCCCCCGCGTTTTTAATGGTGGGGGCACATATTGATAATTGGGAATTTAGGACTTTTCTGGTTAACTGTACTTTGAGGTGCTTCAATCCTGCTGCACCTACGGCTTGATTTTGAAAAACTCGGAATCAAACCCATGACTATCAATCCGTAAATATATGTATTTGAAATTTGACAGTTTGAATCAATTGTTTGTTTTGTAAAGGAACAGTTTGAGGCATTAAATTTTACAAATTCAAGTAACATTAAAACGGTCGTATCTGCAAACACTTTTAATGTCCGCCTTTTAGAAAGGTAAACAGATTTTTTACACTAAATAAGTCTGCAAGCGTGTGCGCTTACGTGGAAAGTTTCATCTCTATATTGTTAGTGGGTTTTAACTAATAATTTTTAATTAAAATATCACATACAGACTGATAGAAGGAACGCTCATTTTAGGACATACCTTCATAGGAATTTTTTCAATCATTTTTACGCTTAGAATCATATCCTGAATGGCGTTTTCCGCCAGTTAGTGCACGCCCCTCTTGGGGGCGATGTCCAGGATCGGACGGCGATAATATTTTATTGCAATAATAAATTTAGTCAAATGCGTTTCATTGATTTTGACCCAGAAAACTGTTTGTTTACACAAATTTGTATTAAATTTATGCAATTAGTAAGTACTTAAGAGTAGTCCTGGTTACTAAACCATATTTGCAATATTTTTATTGGCAGAATCTATTTCACTTAGGAGGTAAAATGGAGGCAATACTCAGCGTTTGTGTAACTTTCCAATTCCCATAGTTAATTAATAAAGCAAACACAGTTTAAAACACGAAAAACTTAATGCTAAAATGTTTCTAAATGCAATACTATGGATACAATATTGTTTGTTGCTTTTTTAGAAGATAAGATAATAAAGTCAACAAAAACAGAATCAGCTGGTGCCGATTGTTACTATATCATCACAAACAATAAGTCAGACAAAACTCAAATCAGCTGACTCCTACGAGTTTAGTATTAACTGAAACAATTCTTAAAAGAACTTACCAATAGTATAAATTTAATAAAAACTTGTATAAACAAACAGCTTTATGTGTCAAAATAAATGAAACTGATTTGATTAAATTTAATAATTGCAATGATAAATAACAGAGGGGCATGCACTGTCTGTCGAAAAATACCATAAGTCCGTTATTCTCTAACCAATTTTTTTTAAACGAACTTAATCGATAGGGAATTCAATTTGCAAAAAAAAAGTTATTCTTGACATTTTTTCGGGAAAGGGCTAGTTATTTCGTTATTTCCGTTCGAAAGTTGTAAACGGTCGCCATTTTTAAAATATTGAAGTCACGTCAACTTAACTTTTTTCCCATTTAGGTAATACTATCAAAAGGTTGATATAAATTTGGTATTATTTCGTTTAGTAATTTTTTAGATATGCACTAAAAAAAAAAAACATTTTGGTCACAGTAGGACAACCAAAATGATTTTAGACAAATTAACAGTGATTTGATGTTTACTTTGTACCCAAGAACAATTCCAAAACAATGAAGGGTGTGACAAGAGTTATGAAGCACCCTGTTTAATAACCCTCTTTTTACATTCGTCCTTACATATTCCCATTAAAAATTAACTGTCAAAACATTTTAATAAACTTCACAAAGTCTTTGATTCTTATGTTGATTAATTCCCTACGACTTGTACGAGAATTAATTCTCGCACAAATATAACACAACAGTAAAGAAAACTTTATGTATTCATACATTTCTTTGTCTTTCACTGGAAACCTGAAAAATGATAAGTCTTTATTTTTCACAGATGTATTGTTGCAGTTTTTATAGGAACATTTAGATCCTCCACTTTTTGAACAGGACTGCATTGCAAAATGTAGCAGCTATTTACTTTACACACTAACAGTATTTACACTATAAACCATATTACATACTAAAACCATATTTACAAACTTACATTACTTAAAAAACATTAGAAAAGAAAACCAACTAAAATGTATTTATTTAGTACACTGCTATTACAATGTGGGAAATGAATCGCATTGACAAATATGGGGCTACGCACCAAAGCTTGTCTAAGACACAACAATCTGCGTTCAAGGTCACATAACAGTCGGACCTCTCTGTCTTTCCTTCTCTTTCCATTCTTGTCACACACTCGTCTGCAAAAAGAGCGCTCAGCGCTCCTAACGGCGAGATGCAAAATCACACTTTTATACCTACTTTAATGGGCTGAATTCTACCCATTTAAACTGTTCGTCTTATTGATATGTAGTCATTGCTGAAACACACCTGTGACTTCACATCTCTCCAGCCTCCCTGCACATCTTTCTTAGCTTAACTTACCCTACGACTTTACGGCAACTGCTATCTACCTTTTGCTGCGGAAATATACAAGCTAGGAGAAATGTCAAGCCGCCCCTCCCTCTAACAAAATAACAGCAGGTTCCGTGTATAAACATTTTTACTACCGTATGTCGAACTATCTAAAACAAGATGGAATATTTATTAGCGAATTTCCATAGGAAAAATGAGCTATTGCCTTGGCCCTTATGGTAAGACCCAAGGTCGGGAGTAGCAAATGAGCACCGACCATGGTCCCCAGAACACGTTTTGGGGTGTCTAAAAATCATATTTATATGTATATATGTGTTCGCACTCAAGCGGCCGCATTCTAAGCCCGATTTAGTTCAAATTTGGTACACATGTTGGTTGTCTACATCGCTCGAACGAGTTAGCCAAAAAAATCCAACAATCGGAAGCACGTTTTTTGACCAGAAGCACTATTTTTTTAGATTGTTCCTACTAGAATGAATTTGTTGTTGAGTTTTTCCACAAATATAAATGTAGGATGTTATTCTGCACATTTTTTTTTACGTGACTTTATAGCTCGCTTGGTTCCCCCAAAATCGATCAAAACGTAAAATACCATAGAAGTACCCGGTTCAAAGCCACGTGGTGGATTCTACCGTTGAGTTGGCGTGCGAATCACGCAATGCATTGTGTATTGAAGATACTCAGAATACTGAGGTTGGCGTGCGAAGCACGCAATGCGTTGTGCGTTGAAGATACACCCAATACGGTTGGCGTGCGAAGCACGCAATGCTTTGTGTATTGAAGATACTCCCAATATGCGAGAATGGCGTGCGAACCATTTTGCAGCTATTCAGCACCGTCGAGAATAGACCTATTTCCCAAATTGTTGGTTGAAACCCTAAAAAATAGGCCTATAAACCTTATTTTTGAAATTTGCTCAACTCACGTCAGCGGTTCAGCTGCGTGGTCGAATTATTTTGGTTATTTTCGTAGAAAAGACATTGCTCAAACTCTTTCACGAATTAATAAACTCGGGAGCAGAGCGAGCTCCCTGTTTGAAGAAAGCAGTCTCCCCTACTCGAAGGGTATATTCAAAGCGCATTATGGTGAAATTAAATTTCGAACAAACGGATAGAAAAAAACTTTAACACCGATGTAATCAAATCGTAAAGTGCAAAACCGTTTACAGTAATATTCATTTTAATATTTTCCCAAGAAGAAAGTATTGAAAATTAGAACATTTCAGAGGTGGAAAATGTAGAGAGTGTGGGGGGGGGGGGGGGCTTCCGCCTTATAAGCATTGACTTAAAACTGCTTTGAAATTACGAATGCATACATTTTAAATTTTATTAACTTTCTAGCAAAACACGTTCTCTGAATTGAGAATAATATCGTATGTCTCGACTGTGAATATCAATAGAAAAAAACACGAACTAATTTATTTTCTTTTGCAAAAGGAGTAAAAGGGGCTGTTATGTACCCTACATCTATACTAATTAATATTATAAAGAGGTAAAATTGTATGTAGGGGGTAATCTCTGGAACTACTGAACCGATTGAAAAATAGTTTTACCAATAAAAAGCTTCACTATTCCTGAGTAATTTGGGCTATAATTCATTTTGATAGAAACAATTTTTTATTTCAATATTTGTAAATTTATGCGAAAAAAATTCTCAGGTTAGGCTTAGACTGATGAACCAACACATATTTCTTGCATATATTTACATTAATTCCCACAGCAACCAATTGAATAAAATAACAGATAAAACAACTGTTTGCTCTAATATTTCCATTAACAGCTGATTTCAAACTTTGAAGCAATTATTTGTATTGCATTAAAAAATGTTAGGTTAGGTTTCTATTTAAGTGTAGACCTGAGCCATGCTGGTTCTCTTAACCTTTATTATAACTGCTGCTATAAAATATACGAAATAAATTGACCATTTAACATTATTTACCATCTTATTTTTGGGGTTATTATTAATCCTACAAGTTTATTATATACTAGGCGAGACCCCTGTGTGCTCCGCATGCCAATCCCCAACGGAACATCCTAAAAACATATGTTAGGCCTATGTTTTATTTATAATAAAGGTCTAGGATTAATATTAACCTCAAAACTAAAATGGTAAAGTGTTCAAATCAAATTATTTCTTATATTCTATAACAGCTGTTATAATAGTGGTTAAAAGGTCTCACTTTAAAACCCTAACCTAAAAGCTAGAAATACGAAAATAATTGCTTCAAATTTTGAAATTATCTGTTAATGGAAATATTGGAGCAAACAGGAGCTATATTATCAAATCTGTTATTTTATTCAATTGGTTGCTATGGTAATAAATGTAAATACATGTGTCGGTTTATCATTCTGTGTCTAAACTAAGAATTTTTTCCGACTAAATTTGTAAATATTGAAATAAAAAAAGGTTTTTATCGAAATGAATTATAGCCTGTGTTACTCAGGTATAGTGCAGATTTTTATTAGTAAATCTATTTTTTTCAATTGGTTCAGTAGTGCCAGAGATTACCCCTACATACAAACAAACAAACAAAAAAACTAACCTTACCTGTTTATAATATTAGTATAGGAAAAAAAAACATAACATGATTATGTGTACAGAAGGTTCCATCGGGGTTGGCGTGCGGAGCAAGCAGGGGTTTCCCCTAGTATATATAAGCCAAATACCACTCACTCACTGGCTCAATCATTCATCGCTATTTCTCAAAACCACAAAATGGATTAAATTTGGCGTGGTGGTTCCTATGTCCTCTAAACGTACAATAAGACGGGATTTTGAAGAAATGCGGAATAATAAAGAAAGAAAAGGAATTCACATTTTGTATTATTGTCTTACTAATTTGACTAAAAATTTCGCAATTTACATATTTTAGTAACATGATTATTTAGAGAATATGGTAACCCAATAAAATATATTAAAATGGGGTAGCTACCCCTATACAATAAAAATAAATTGCACTAAGTTTCTACGATCTGTAAAGCTACAATTATTTAATATTATTCTAATATTCTTAAGTGATATAAAAAAAACATTAGCAATTTGATTAAAGGAACGAAATGGGATACCTACCCTTAAAATTAAATAAGCAGTTCTGCACCTGATAGAATAAACTTAGAGCACAAAATCTCACAACTAATACGTTTATTAACCCAAACGCGTTTCAACGACAAAGTCGCCATCATCAGTGATGCACGAGCCACAATAGTCAAACTATATCTATAAAAAAAGTAAAAACTATTGATATAGTTTGACTATTGTAGCTCGTGCATCACTGAAGATGGCGACTTAGTCATTGAAACGCGTTTGAGTTAATAATAAACGAATTAGTTGTGAGATTTTGTGTTCTAAGTTTATTCTATCAAGTATATCTTCTCACAAGTCTAGCTCAATATTTATTTATATTTATGCTAAAAAACAACTCAACAAATTTCACTGTTTAAAAATATTAGTACCAGGATTGTTTAGAGAATATGGTCACCCAACAAAAGGGGTTAAAATGGGGTAGCTACCCCTATACAATAAAAATAAATTGCACTAACATTCTACGAACTGTGAAGCTAAAATTATTTAATATTATTCTAATATTCTTAAGTGACATAAAAACCATTTGCAATTCGATTACTTACGTAAAAGTAATGGAATAGTTTGATTGGTTTGATTAACCTAAAAATTAATCAAGCAATAGCGAAGAACTGCCTAGTCCACTAGTTTGTGATAATTGTACTTCAGAATTCCTTTCACTAGTGAGTAGGGTATGATTTGAAATTTGTGGAAAACAAAGTTAATTCGAGTAAAGGAATTTGTTTGTTTTTTTCAGGATTTATTATTATCTAGCGATTTTATTAGGAAAGATGAGCTATTTCATCGAATCTTATGGTGAGACAAAAGATCCGGGAGTAGTCAATGAGCACTGAACACGCTCCTCAGAACACATTTCGGGGTGTCATTAAAATTCATATAGGCCTACATGTCATTAAAACGTATATATGTGTTCGAACTACAACGGCCGCGTTTAGGTACGATTTGGTACACGTTGCGTATATTCATTTAAATAGTAAAATGGCGTACCCTTAAGACAATTTGAAATAACATTTTTGAATCTGCTTTCACAAGTCTGCTGTAACTGTTGATGGCAATTTATTGAATAATTTATATTGCTGACATATATATCTACTAGCTGAATACCCGTGCTTTGCTACAGGGAATTTGTTTTTTTCATCACTGTGATTCATAATTAATTGTAACATTTTTCTCTCATTTTCTTTCATCTATTATTCCACGACAGTGAGTTATATTTTACATACATACAAACAGCCCATACATAACCAATGGTGTTTACACATTTTCACCCTTAACTATTTAATCCTTAAGAGCATTAAGACATACACAGTACGTCAGTGTATTTGTATTATAACTGTGCTATGACGAACCCTGTCCGTCCATTTTGTGTTCTTCTTAAATATTGTAGCAACACGTTGCAAAATTATCGAAAGTAGAAGAACAGTTAACTATTCATATTCTGACAGCTTTAAAGGGAGTGAACCACTGTTTGCTTTAATTCCGCCCTCTTACCAATAATGTCTGGTTATCAGATAACGTTCTTTAAGTAACACTTTTAAGGGTTGCTGTTCTTCGAAACGCGGATGTTTTTACTTGTCGTTCAATTTCCTCATTGTTTGCCCGTAGGCATTATTTTAAGAGGTGGTTAGGTCTTCTCTTCCGCCCGCACGGGGGGCGCAGACTAGCTGTGCCTATTAAGAGGGGTTTGGCGTCCCTCGCGGTACCCGAGTCAAACAAAACCTTATACACGTACATAAACTATAGAACGTTCAGCGAGAGTTTGCAGTAAATCGCTGTGTTCTGTGGGCATTTTGAAGCTTTAAATTTAGACTTTGAATGCATTTTTTAGTTAAATTTTAAATTTATACACATTTGACTTAATAAAAACATTTATTAAGAGATTTTGTTGTCCATGTCTTTCCCTGTTACCCGCCATAGGTGGCGATTTACTGCAAACACTCGCTGAACGTACTATAGTAACCTGCTAACAGTTTCAATATTTTGTGATTCAATGTTTGTGATGTTTCGATCCGTTCCGCGGTATTTTGATCCGTTCCGCGGTATTTTAATCCGTTACATGGTATTTTGATCCGTTCCGCGGTATTTTGATCCGTTCCGTGGTATT
>JAGFPH010001470.1:219412-233847 GCA_018207615.1 Philaenus spumarius
TCACTCACTCATCACGATTTCTCAAAAACTACCGAACGGATTGAAATAAAATTTGGTATGTAGCTTCCTCTAGGGCCATAGGTGCTCACTAAGAAAGGGTTTGAAAAATTCGAAATTTTATGGGGGGTTTGGGGGGATCAAAGGTATTAAAACACTATTTCTTCAAAACTACCGAACGGATTGGAATGAAATTTGGTATGTAGCTTCCTCTAGGGCCATAGGTCCTCACTATGAAAGGGTATGAAAAATTTCGAAATTTTAGGAGAGGTTTGGGGGGATCAACGTTACTAAAATCATAATTTCAGATCTTTTATTATTATGACAGTAGTGCTTTTATTATTTAATATCTATATATATAAAAGCCAAATACCACTCACTGACTGAACACTTAAAAAGAATACAATTACGTTAAAAGGACTGAAAATATCAATTACCACGGGCAACGCCGCACGGGTCAGCTAGTATTATGTATATAAAACACAGCCAATAATGCTTTCGTTTCTCCACAAAGTAGCGAGTAGGAATAACTATAGTTTAGATAAACGTCGACGGAACATCAACACTCTGCGGCGGTTTCTAATGTCAAATCACCGCTCCCAAACAATGCCCTACTCGAAGGCCGGATGTTTAATATTCAGACCCGTTTGTCACCGACCGCGGCAAGATATATGTCCGTAATCAGCCGGACGACAGCGGAAGATCCTATCGGTGATTGTAACATCAGAATGCGGACACAAATCACTCAGGTCATGTCAATGTTTGATGTTTGATGTATGTCAATAAACACGGGTGTTGATAGAGCGCGCGGTAGGCCATTGCGCGTGCGGCCGGATATCATGTGTTGATATTGTGGCGGAGAAAGCGATAAAGTTAATGCGACGTGTGGGACGTACAGTTTGACGACTATATTGATAAAGTATTTTAGTAATCTGAACGCTGGATCAAGAAAGTAGAACAGAGCGTGAAACGGTCAGAATATGATTTTGTTCATTCAACTACGTAGAAATAATGGTATGAGATAAAATTTTAGTCCACGAAAGAAACAAGGTGATTGAAAAGTATGGATATGAAGTGAGGTGTAAAAGATAAATCGCTTAGCGAATAAGATTTTCCTCTGTACTAAATTTGAATACACTTAATAATTTCAAAAAAGCTGTCGTTGAACTTCTAACAGAAGTGAAAACTGTCATGAATATAACTTGGCCCTGGGTTCTCTTCCCAGATGCACTCCTCGTGCTACCAGGCGCGTCCACATGTTGCGGATAGTGGCACGACCAGCAATGGTCAGCTGCGAAATAAGCGGGTGAATAAAGTAACCTGACGAATAAGCAGTCGCGGACAATGAGGAGGGTTAGTGTTACACCCCACGGCACTAATTCTTAAAACCTTTGGGTGCCTACCCAATCCCATGTTACATGGGTAAAGGGCGGTTCCCCTCGGTACTGATGTGGGGTAAGGTAAGTGCTGCCGGTCACTCGTTCGCCGGGGCTTGGGAAACCTTGCCAACAACGAGTACCTCAGGAATGAACTTAGGTTTCCCCTTGAAGGGCTTCAGGAGGGAATTCCTATGATTCTTCTTGCAGGGAATGGATGCACAGGGCTAGCGTTATACCCCTTAAAACCTTTGGGTGCCCACCCATTCCCATGTCCAAGTAAGTATGTAAGTAACGGGCGGCACCAATCGGAATTGATATGGTGTAAGGTGCGTACGTAAGTGCAAACTGCCGGTTAGTCGTTCGCCGGGGCTTGGGAAACCTTGCCATCAACGAATAGCTGCAAAGAACGTCTTGTACTTCTTGCTGCAGGGAATGTTACGGCATCCAGTAGATCTGAAAGCCATTAGGACCAACAGGGTGGACCGGTGGGATAGACGATATCGCAGAAACCGTAGCTGGATTTTTCTGGCGGGCCAGTAACCAGTTTCGGCCTTTAATTAGACGTGGTAGCACGGTATGCATACTGGTACCACGGGGCTAAGGAGCCCTGTTGGAGGTAGATAAACCCAGTACCCTAGCAACTGAAGTTCTCGTGGACTCGTGGGGCTACACGTAGATTTTACACCCTGTACAATCTATGCATTAGTGGGTGGCAGAGAGCTGAGAGGAACCACATACGCCACTCGTAGCATATTCGTGTGATCTTCTCTTTCTATTCTGTCATCCATATATTTAAAGCCGTAAGGAAAAAACATTTGGACAGTTCGTCTGAGACTTCTACTGGGCCGATTTACATGCGGTTTGTACCAAAACAAAGGTTTTCGGTCCTATATTAGCAGGTTTTATTTGTGTTTTGAAAATATTTACATTAAATGGGTCAAAAATGAAAAATATACTTTTCTTATGGAGATTTAACATGGGAGAAAAAGTAAACCTTTTCAATCCTTTGGACAGTACGTCTGAGACTTTCACTGGACCGATTTACATTCAGTTTATACCAAATAAAAGCAAAACTTTTCTATATTAACAGGTTTTATTTACTTTTACATCATCTTAATTTCTTAAATTTCAAAAATCAACATTTTTAAACCTTTGCGATGATTTTATTTTACAGTTCTTCACTCACCTGATTGTAAACAAACAAGGTATTTATTTTGTCTAACAACAGAAGAAAAGCAAACGCTCCTATAATATAACAGCTGATTTCACCTATCATCTGTATAAAACCTTGCGTAGATTGTATTTTGGGGTTATGTTAACAATTACAATTCATCAATAATGTAATTAATTCTTCTGAAGTCTATTTTTTTTAATATGACTTATAAAATTAAGGTAGGCTATAATACGTTATAAGATTTGGTTTGAGGTTATAAAGTGAATATAAATACAACCTTTTATCAACAATGAATTTATTCATTTATACAAATTTATGAAAGATACCCATTCGTTTAAATTCGGAATTATACGTTCATATTCGTATAACATATATACATATATTCGAGTATTAATTTCTTTATTATAATATTAATAATTTCTAAATCATTCGATAATCAATATGTAATAAAAACCAATTAAAAGATAACACTTATATCTTTATCTTGATATATAATTAAGACCTACATAAATACAACATTTTACAAATAGGCTTACAGTTTTAAATTGCAATATTTTTCATGGTAGTTGGCAACTGTATTATGTATGCAAGGTAATAATTTGTTCTCCTTTCTTTCCTATCTGTATTGATATCCCAAATATTAGATTATGTGTATAAAATATTAGTTAAATTCACTGATTTTCGAATCCATTATTTTCTTCTTTAACTATGCTACAAGAAAAAAAATTGGAAGGAAATTGCATTTTAAAAAGTACATTTTATACATGTTTCGCTCTATCTTCCTAGCGCTCCACTCACCACAAATGGAGCTATATCCACCGAGTATCGACGGGCAACAACTATCTATATATTTTAAGTTAGGCCTAGACTGAACCAAAATAAATAAATAATGTTTATTGTTGATTCAGTAATCAGCTGTTGTCTCTAATATTTTCATTAACAGTTTATTTCAAATTTTAAATCAATTATTAGTATTTCTAATTTTTAGGTTAGATTTTTATTAAAGTGTAGACCTGAGTCTTGCTGACTACACAACGGGTTCCAACGGGACACACCTGGTTCCAACAGAGGGGGTGGGGGGTTGGCGTGCGGAGCACGCAGGGGTCTCCCCTAGTATTTAATATAAATAGTTGAATATATTGGTTTAATCCGAAGTTTTATCATTATTGTTATTTTGTCCCATTTAAAATTTAAAATAAGTAGTATAAGCAATAATTAATATGCATGACTAATTAATTAAATTGGACACGTTCATAACTTCACCTCCTAATTTGAAATCACTTTGATAATAATCATGTAGCCTAAACATTGTTTCTATCATCGTTTTCTTTACAAACCCTGCCTACCTTCAATATTTAGGATTTTAAAGGTTTTTTTCACTCACAAAAAATATAAAAAAATTGACCAACACATCTCAAAATGTATCCTTGAGCTGGAGTCTGAGGTGGAAAAAAATTCTACTAACATATTTCGTAAACGCAGGCAGCCCCTACGTGAGTAGGCCAATTACCAAACTAGTTGAAACCATAAAACTTATTTTGGAAATTCGCTCAACTCACGTCAGCGGTTCAGCTGTATATCGATGTATATCTTCTTTTCGTTTTCCCTAATCATAACAAAACGTAGGCCCCAACCTAGACGGTAGTATTTTATCATGTACAAACTTCAAAAGAGATTTAATATCAACCAAACATCCCGGTGGACTCTTACGGGCAAAGATTTCGTTTAGAAACGAGAAAAGAAACTCGTCTCGCAACAATCCAAGCGTAAAAATATGGATCACTGAGTTCCATCCACCTTTGTGTATCAGGGGACATTCTGCATTCTTTATTTGACAGACTGTGTCCTATTCAAATGTTATTTCAGAATCTTTTACTTTTATGCGCGTATCTAACGTCTAGGACTACGTAAACGCAGGCATATGTCGGCGTTTCAATAAAACAGTATTAAAAATTTGAAACTAGAATTGCAATTTATAATTACACCCACAAAGGCGTGATTGTTACATGACTAACAAATTTCTCGTACATTTTCGTAACATTTTATTCAAATAAATTAAACTAACCTCAATTAGTTTTGATTGCCTTTAACGGTAGAGATTTGATCGGGCAGGTTTACTTTCTGCTTAGTTTAGGGTGTTTTTTTTTCAGAACCATGTAATGATTTTATGCAGGCCTCTCTCCTGAGAGATACTGTGGGATTCACCTCTACCTTTCACGCATGTGAGAAGCAATACACACTAGAAAATCCCCCCTTTCTCCTAAGGACATTCAATGGGGAGAGCAGGAGCAGCATCTAGGAAACTCCATAACGGCTGCAAACTGTACACTTATTGAAACAGAATGTAACTGGGTAGCATACGTTACGGAGTCATCTGCAAAGTAGAAGCGCCAAAGGCCCGAGTCTACGGCGGATCATCAAAGATGGTGACAGGCTGAGGCCTATCGGATGTCGAATATCTTGCAGATGCCGGCAATGTGAACATAGCCCAAGTCGCTTGCAATTTAAAGGAGCATATTTTAGCAAAAGCTTGGGAAGGGATGCTAGCTGACCCTAGAACGGCGGCGTTCCTCACATACCATGGCTGGCGTGTGAGTCCCATGGACGAATAGCCGCTCGCAGAAATCTCTTCAGTTTCTTCATTTTTGATTTTCCGGCAAGCACCCACCAAGCGGTGGATGCTTACATCAGCACGTATTAACAGAAAAATTGTGACACTAGCTCTTACAGGCAAGGTGCTACGCCATGCCAACAAGGGTGAGAGGCAGCTCTTCTTCGGTGTTCTTGTTCTGCACGTTGAGTCTGTTGTCAGAGTAATGCCAAGATTCTTGACAGTAGGCTTCCAATGGATAGCCACCCTGTCACGTTCAACATGACTCTGCGTGACCATATTTTCCTAAAACTGATCTAATCGGATTCGTCAGCATTCTTCTTAATGCGCCATTTCTGCAGTCACGGCGACAGAGCATTCAGGTGCTTCTGCAACGTCTTTGCCGTGTATGACGGATTTGTTCCACTACATCAAAATACAGCGACAGCGTCACATCTGCAATGGGAATACAATAATTCCTCATCACTTCTAGCCACCTTTCTGCTGTCATGAGTGCCGAGCCAATCTTTTTATGGAGCGAAGGAGTTGGGGACTGGAATCCTCTGTGAAGATCCATATCCACGTACTGCTACAGATCGTGTTATAGTGAAGTCACGGTTCTGGGTTGAACCGACGCAAAGAAAGTGTCGACATCTTTTTATCAAGTTATTTCAATCCTTGGAATCTACAGAATTTAGAACAGTAAGGCAATTTATAATTATTATTTGCAGTGTGTTGTGCCACCTGTTACCAAGAAATACCTGCTGAAACACGAGGTTATCTGCGCCCCATGTCCAGGCAGCATCTCACATCAAACCCGCCCTTTTTGCATAACGAAGTAGGCTTTGGCGGCGTTCCCCTCGTATGCAGCTGGTGTCAGGGTTACCTTCACCATTTCTGCCTCAGTAATGCGAAGGCACCACATTCTCATCCTGTCCGTAGACGGAAAAACAACCTAATTTTCTTAATGCAAAGACCTAGCGGTGTTCTGCTAAAGCTACGCGCACACTGCACCGACCGGTACGACCGGGATTTTTATAAAAGTGAAATACATGTTTCTTTATGGAGCTGCTCGTACTATACACCATTTGAGTTTTGATTTAATTTGGTGACAAGATGGATGAAGGTGCACTTATTTCTTTTGTACAACATTATACAGAGCTATATAATATGAGCCATCCGGATATTTTTAATAACTCAAGACCTCGTTTGTGTTATTTTTAATTTAATAACTTTCGTGTTAATATTATGAGACCAAAATCGATGTTTTTTTTCCACTTCCTAAAAACGAAGTGCACTACCACGACTACTACCTCTGTGTATTAGCTCTTCATCAACTTCCATCGAACTTTGTTACAATACAAGAAACAGCGCAACACAACCACACTCGACGAGACTGAGTAAAAAAATGGCTTCCTCTCTTGACAGCACTATTTAAAACATGTCATCAGTCTTACAGGTCGGTGCAGTGTTAGCGTAGCTTTATATGTCGATTCAAACCATCAATGAAGTTTTGTCCCCTCACTAACTCTTCTCCATCAGACCATGTGAAAGTGTTCTGATTGAACGTTAATTGAGGTCATTTAAAAAGCCGAACTACAGATCAGAGGCGACAGACTCAATCGAAGCTAAAAATTAAGAAAGCAGTCGTGGGACTGCCGACAGAAGTGGAAACTGACATGAATATAAATCATTGGTTATATTGGTTTAAACCGAAATTCGATTATTTGTATCTTGTAATTTAAAATTTAAATCTAAAAATTACATAATAATATAAACATGATTGTCTATAGTCAAATAATAATTTAAAAACACTATTTTAGGTCTCACACACACGTTTCTTAACAATCTTCGTGAAAAGCTTAATTGATTGTAATTTTAATAGCTGTTGTTAAACATTAAAGTTGAACAGCTAATTCGCATTAAAAGTTTAGTATCATAATTTTAGGTTATGCCTGTACTGAATCAACACACGTTTCTTTAAAGCATTTACAGTCATTAACATAGCAACCAAGTTAGAAAATTTAGACATTTAAAAAAACGAGAAAGCACACAGTCCATTTCAGTGGGATCACTAAGTAATCTAATTTAACACAACTTACAAAATTAAGAAGTGCCACGTCCATTTCATCGGTAGCGTTACGCGACTAAAACCATAGAGATATTTAGTAAGCCTCCGAATTTACCACTGCCTATTTTATTTCGTAGATTTCTTCTTCTTCTTTTACAATATCCTTTTACTTCTGGTTTATATTAGTACGTATAAAACCATAGAGCTATTTAGTAGGCCTCTGAATTTACCACTGCCTATTTTATTTCGTACATTTCTTCTTTTACAATCTTCTTTTACTTCTGGTTTATATTAGTACGTATAAAACCATAGAGCTATTTAGTAAGCCTCTGAATTTACCACTGCCTATTTTATTTCGTTGATTTCTTCTTCTTCTTTTACAATCAGCTGTTACATTATACTTCTGGTTTATATTAGTACGTATAAAACCATAGAGCTATATAGTAAGCCTCTGAATTTGCCACTGCCTATTTTATTTCGTAGATTTCTACTTCTTCTTCTTTTACAATCAGCTGTTACACTATACTTCTGATTTATATTGGTATAAAACCATAGACCTATTTTTAATAAGCCTCTGAATTTACCACTGCCTATTTTATTTCGTAGATTTCTTCTTCTTCCTTAACAATCAGCTGTTACATTAAATTTCTGGTTTATATTAGTACGTGTGTATACTCATTAAGAAGAAGAAATCATCGACAAAATCAAAAACGCTAAGCGTATCGCGAGTTCGTATGTTTTACCTCATCCAAAAAGTGCTCAAAGAAGTTTTCACTTCAAAAAGAAAATCAACGAGGAGTAGACTTAAATAATTTTTTAATAAAAATTACACTACATATTTTCTGGGCATAGATTAAACATTAACTTAGAAAGAATAAGAGAGGAAGAGAATCATTTTTGCTTTCGCAACAGTAGAAATGCTATTCAGATACTTATTAAAACGTAAAATATATATTATTTTTCCAAAGGAAACAATTTCCTCAAGTGTCTCCAAAGCTCAAGAGATGCTGCATCCTTACGCTTTGCGCGTGGGGAGGTTTAAATACAGAGGTTTATAACAAGCAGCGAATTGTGGTTTAATTGTCCTGTCCTGCTTTTTCATCTCATGTAAAGGTTGGATGATATAAAGCGGATACTTAGGTAATCCTCTTTCGAAGTGTATTCGTGTTCACAAAGTGTTCTGTTGTAATTGCTTTTGATTCGTTTACAGTCTAGTTTTACATGTACAGTTTATACAGGATGTCCCGTAAGTAACGTGCCAAACTTCGGGAAATACTTCTATGGGTCAAAATAAAGAGAAAATCGGAAATAAAAATTTCCCAAAACGCTTCGTTATTCAGATATTCGCCATTTGGTTTCTTTTACAAAATAATTCATATCTAGAGAACAGTTTAACCGATTGAGTTCAAACTTGACGTGAAGTTTAACCTAACAATGATATATATAAAATAAAACCTGAACACAAAATCTCACAATAAATACGTTTACTAACCTCAAACGCGTTTCAACGACAATGTCGCCATCCTCAGTGGTGCACGGGCTACGGTAACCAAACATCTGACTCAGTTATAGTTAGTTATAGTTTGGTTACTGTAGCCCGTGTATCACTCAGGATGGCGACATTGTCGTTGAAACGCGTTTGAGGGTTAGTAAACGTATTTATTGTGAGATTTTGTGTTCGGGTTTTATTTTATCTAGTTACTTTCTCACAAGTCAAGCTCATTGGTTATTTATTAACAATGATCTATCTTAAGAAAAACAAGCGATTACATCCAATCAAATAAGCGTTTCAAAATGGCGGCTGTTTGAAAATTTCAAACCGAAATTACTCAAAAACCGTGCATTTTAACAAAAGATAATAGTTAAGTAATGTGTAATAATTGGTTCGTTCAACCCCGTATGCTGTTACTATCTTTAAGTTAACTATTATCCTTCATCCGATTGTTTTGACAGTTACTCCGTCCGATAGGGTATCAAAAGGGCTACAAAAAAAGTGTCTTGACAATATACAATAGTTTTATTTTGCTTTTAAACATGTGTGCAATGTAATTAGCAATAGTCCATTTGTTTAAGTTACCTTAAAATTTACATTTAAGGTTAATTTACATTTACATGTAAAAGTTACATTTAAATTTATTTACATCCGAATTCATATAATTATATACCTTTAATGAGTAGTAGCGTTGTATTTGGATAACCTAATAGAAATCCGATCCAATGCAATATTTCAATCCACTGGAAATTCGACGATAGTGGCGCTATCTATTGGGGAAACGACGGAAGCGGTGTGAAGCACCAATGCTACCAATGATTTCTCCCTAGCGCTACCTCGCGGCGTGATCATGCACTATTTTCCCGACAACCTTTTTTTCGGCACACAGCTCCCGTATGCATGCATGATCTATTTTATTTTACATGATCTATGGTAGTAGAGGTGCCTTGTTTCAGGAAATCAGATATACACAGTTTAAATTTCTTTTCTGTCAAAGATTGTATAGTAGACAATACAATACAATAGTTGTATTATGCTTTTAAACACGTGATACAATGTAATTAGCAATAGTCCATTTGTTTGTTTAAGTTACCTTAAAATTTAACATTTAAATTCATTTACATCCGAATTCATATATTCCTCTAATGAGTAGTAGGTGCCTTGTTTCATGAAATCAGATATACATAGTTTAAATTTATTTTCTGTCATAGATTGTATAGTACCTGGCAGCTTATTATTTAGCTTAATTTGTTGAAAACTGTGGCTTTTATATGATCTTTTAAGCCTGATAAGAGGGGCAACCAAATCCTGTTTATTTCTATTATTATAACTATGTCTTGAGCTGTGATTAACAAACTGTGAAATATTCTGCTTAATATAGATAAAATTTGGATAAATATATAAAGAGGGCAATGTCGAGATCTGTAATGCAGAAAAACTGGCTCTACAAGACTCTCTGTCCGATAAACATAAGAAAAACTTTGAAACTGAGACTGGAATTACCCCACAGTCTAATGCCATATATCAGCAATGAGTGAAACAAGCCAAAATAAGTCATCAACAGGACGTCAAAGCTTAAGTTTTCTCATTAAAAATAAAATTCCGAAAGTTTCTTGCATAAAGCATTTATATGTGGTTGCCAGGTAAGCTCATTATCCAAGTACAAACCCAATAGTTTTACATGTTTAACATCACCATCACCTATAACTTCATTTATGAGTGAAAACATCATATACTCAGTCTTACTATAATTTGTCTTTAAGCAGTTTGCATGAAACCAGGGTTTTGCTTTTGCTACAGATTGTTTTAAATAAAGCATCTGTCACAACACAATCTTCATGAGAACACATTAATGTTGTGTCAGCGGCATATAAGACTGACATGGCGGGGATGTTACAGCTGAAATCACTGACAAAGAGTAAAAAAAGGAAAGGCCCCAAAACAGAACCTTGTGGCACACCCGAGATTACATCTTCACAACCGGACACATCATTGCTGCTTCCAACCATTTGCTTCCTATTGCTTTGATATGACTCTACTAGTAATTCTGTGAACAGTAGACCTCGCGCGATGAAATAACATATGTGGTTTTGAGCTTAGGTTAAAAATAGTGCGCCAGTAAGGAAGTAAGCAGAAGGTTTAGCCAGTTAAACATTATTTTGCAATTTCCGCGATTTCGGGGTTTCTAGTTCTCGTTTTTTGTATTTTCTTGAGCTTTAACTGCTAACAACTTTCTTTAGTTTTATTTATGTTAATAAGGGGCAATGTTAAATTTGAAAGGTTAAATTTAGGTTTATTTAGGGGCATTGTGTTTTATTTAGGTTAATAATGCGTAAGGTAGCTAAACATAACGCGTTATTGAAGAAAAATATATAATTAAATATTTACATACTTAAATAACTAAAACTTAACATTCCAATATTAGAAATAATGAAAACAAACTATTTTAAAGCGTCGTGATAGTAATCTCAACCCATGTACCAACACTTCCCCCGCTGTCCAACGGTCATTTTTTGTATGTCCTTTATCGCCGCGAGGTTTCATTTGTTTCATCTCATTTTGTAATTCAAGTAAAGCTATGTCAAATACTTTTATGAAATAATAATTTACAAGTATACAGTTCAATTCTTTGATTTATTCTCTACACTTTCTTTTAATAATATGTATTTTTTTGCAAAAAATATATTCCTAAATTACTATTTAAAAAAAGGCCTAGTTGTGTTAGCAGTCTAGCAGTAACATAAAAACTGGTGTTTTCAAAATAACAAATTTGAAATTGATAAATATTTTTATACAATTCTATCTAGAAGTAAATTACGAAATTTTTTTACATTTATGAAAAAAATACAAAAACGTTTTACTACTTTTTATGTAGGCCTAAAGTTGAACTTTTTCCTTCCGTTACTGAACATGCTTGAACTAATAACTTTGTTATTTTTACGTCAATCATTTTTTTTTACTGGCTTATATGAATTCTTTACATTTTTATCTACAAAAAATCCTATGGAACACTTTTGAATTGGTTTAGAATAAACGTATAAAAACATGGTTAAAATACAAAAACATAAACGATTTTTAACAAATTTGAAGTTTACGGCCATTTTGTGAGCTTAGCATTAGAGGTACGGAAAAAATCAATAATAAAATTTTGTTGAAAATAAAATTTGCTACCGGCAAATTCTTATTAGTTTTTTAATTCGACTTACGGTTAAACCACAAACTGGCTTTGGAAAAAGCTTACACTGAGAGAAACGGTCCGGCCGTCATTTTTATTTTATTTAAGGGGTTAAAAATGAAAAATGGAAAAAACCCTTATATATACGTCGCTCGGCCTAGGAATAATAATTCATGCAAAAAATAATCAAAATCGGTCAAGCAGTTTGACCGTATCGTGAGACAGATAGACAGACACACAGACGAAATGCCGAAAGGTCGAGCTAAAACGGAGACCTCGCTTCGCCCGTTCAAATTTTAATTCTATGTGTTTTATGCCATAGTAATCAAAATTATGAAGCTAGATGTCCCACACTGGTCAACTATGGAGCTAGATACCTATAACTTGACACACACTCTTATATAGGAGAGAAAAAGCATTTGCATTTCGAATATTTGCGCATAAGGTGAAAATATTGTTCGCGTAAAATATTTTAGGTAAAATATAATCGTAGAAGTGAAATGCACCTCAAACCAACTGGTGGAAATCGTGGTTTTTGCGCTTATGATCATATATGAAAGCCCGAATGGGAAAAAGATTGATCATACGTTTCTGGGCCGGTGAACTTTCCATATATTCACCCGATATTTCTTTCAAGCTTTTATTAATATTTGCGAGCGAAGCGGCAGGTACTCTTGCTAGTTATATATACATTCACATTTAACTCAAACCCTGATCAATACTGTTTAACAGTTATATTATACGTACGTATTCAAAATCACGTCCAGTTATGGCTAATTTATAATCAGGCTTTCCGTGAAACAAGACAACGGTATGTGACTTAATTACATATGAAAATAAATAAAACATAGCGTCAGTTTATACTAACAGTCATGTGTAGCTAGCTTTGAGTTTATGCTAATCCACATTTATGCTAAAACATACATGTTTCGAATCTACCGAGCAGCCTCTCCTTAAAAATGCGTATACATTATCATACATTTGTTTCGTGAAATGATGTAAAACGTTCGTATTATTAACAGAAATTCTTTAGGGTTTGTCATTATTTTTAAACTGTATATTTTTAGCTAATATCCATAGGAAAGATGAGTTAGTGTGATGAATCTTATGGCGAGACCTAAGGTTGGTGTAGTAAATGGGCACCGATCATGTATATATGTGTTTGCACTCTAACAGTTTGATCCAAATTTGGTACACACGATCGATTTCCAAGCCGATCGGACGAGTTCGTTAGCCAAAGAAACCCAACAACCGGAAGCACGTATTTTTGAAACTTTTCTACTTGAGTGAAACTTTCTTGGGGTTTATCTAAATAAATTAATATAATAACCAGTAAGTTATTGTAGCTACCAGAAAACCCCAAAGCCAGTCAAATATTGTAGCTCTATCAGCGCACTATTAATCCTGTTAATTATTGTAGATGCCAGTAAATTACAGTAGCTTTAATAACCAGTAAGCTATTGTAGCTACCAGAAAACCCCAAAGCCAGTTAAATATTGTAGCTCTATCAGTGCACTATTAATCCTGTTAATTATTGTAGATGCCAGTAAATTACTGTTGCTGTAATAACCAGTAAGTTATTGCAGCTACCATAAAACCAAAAAAACCAGTTAAATATTGTAACTCTATCAATGCAATATTAAACCCGTTAATTATTGTAGCTACCAGTAAATTACTGTTGCTGTAATAACCAGTAAGTTATTGCAGCTACCAGAAAACCCAAAAAACCAGTTAAATATTGTAGTTCTATCAATGCAATATTAAACCTGTTAATTATTGTAGCAACCAGTAAATTACTGTTGCTGTAATAACCAGTAAGTTATTGTAGCTACCAGAAAACCAAAAAAAAACAGTTAAATATTGTAGCTCTATCAATGCAATATTAAACCTGTTAATTATTGTAGCTACCAGTAAATTACTGTTGCTGTAATAACCAGTAAGTTATTGCAGCTACCAGAAAACCCAAAAAAACAGTTAAATATTGTAGCTCTATCAATGCAATATTAAACCTGTTAATTATTGTAGCTACCAGTAAATTACTGTTGCTGTAATAACCAGTAAGATGATGCAGCTACCAGAAAACCAAAAAAACCAGTTAAATGTTGTAGCTCTATCAATGCAATATTAAACCTGTTAATTATTGTAGCTACCAGTAAATTACTGTTGCTGTAATAACCAGCAATATATTGATAATTTATTGTAGCTTAAAACAAGTTAGGTATTTTAATATAAACAAAGTCCGAAATATTTTTTCAATGAGGGGGGGGTTATAACCCCCAAACCCCCCTGGTTACGCCTATGGAGCACTAATTAACCTGTTAATTATTGTAGCTGCCAGTAAATAAATGTGGCTGTAATGACCCACTAAATCAGTAAGTTATTGTAGCTATCAGCACATTATTAATCCTGTTAATTACTGTAGCTGCCAGTAAATTACTGTAGTTGTAATAACCAGTAAGTTATTGCAGCTACCAGAAAACCAAAAAAACCAGTTAAATATTGTAGCTCTTTCAATGCAATATTAAACCTGTTAATTATTGTAGCTACCAGTAAATTA
>JAGFPH010001470.1:238314-254771 GCA_018207615.1 Philaenus spumarius
AATATTGTAGCTCTATCAGTGCACTATTAAACTTGTTAATTATTGTAACTGTCAGTAAATTACTGTAGTTGTAATAAGCAGTAAGTTATTGTAGCTACCAGAAAAACCCAAAACCTGTCAAATATTGTAGCTCTATCAGTGCACTATTAAACTTGTTAATTATTGTAGCTGTCAGTAAATTACTGTAGTTGTAATAACAAGTAAGTTATTGTAGCTACCAGAAAAACCCAAAACCTGTCAAATATTGTAGCTCTATCAGTGCAATATTAAACTTGTTAATTATTGTAGCTGTCAGTAAATTACTGTAGTTGTAATAACCAGTAAGTTATTGTAGCTACCAGAAAAACCCAAAACCTGTCAAATATTGTAGCTCTATCAGTGCACTATTAAACTTGTTAATTATTGTATCTGTCAGTAAATTACTGTAGTTGTAATAACCAGTAAGTTATTGTAGCTACCAGAAAAACCCAAAACCTGTCAAATATTGTAGCTCTATCAGTGCACTATTAAACTTGTGAATTATTGTAGCTGTCAGTAAATTACTGTAGTTGTAATAAGCAGTATGTTATTGTAGCTACTAGAAAACCAAAATCCTGTCAAATAGTGTAGCTATCAGTGTTAATTATTGTAGCTGCTAGTAAATTACTGTAGTTGTAATAACCAGTAAGTTATTGTAGCTACCAGAAAACCCCAAAACCTGTCAAATATTGTAGCTATCAGTGCACTATTAAACCAGTTAATTATTGTAGCTGCCAGTAAATTATTGAAGCTGTAATAACCAGGAGCTACCAAGTTATTAAGCTGAAGTTATTTTAGCTACCAGAAACCCCCAAAACCTGTCAAATATTATACCTATCAGAGCACTAATTAACCTATTAATTATTTTAGCTGCCAGTAAATTACTGTGGCTGTAATGACCCACTAAACCAGTAAGTTATTGTAGCTACCAGAAAACCCAAAACCACTCAATTATTGTAACTATCATAGCACTATTAAGTACTGTTGTTGCCACTAAGTTACTGCAGCATGACCTACTAAACCAGTGAATAATTAAATTAACTGCCAGAGACCTTTGAACCAAACATTTTGTAGGTGCCAAAGAACCAAACACAATAATAATTGATTTAATAAAAAACTTGTTTATTTTCCAGTGAACCATTCTATTAGTTGATAAATCAGTTATTTAATAATTGAACCAATATATTATCGTAACTGCAGGTACAGCATTGATCCAGTAAATTGTTGTTATTCCTAATAAACCTTGAACCTGTAAAATATAGAATTATTCCGTAAATAATGTAGCTAGTGATTTATCGTATCAATGTAAATCACCGAACGAGTGCATTACTGGAACAACCAGTAAATCATTGAACCAGTAATTTTGTTATTTATTCATTCTATAAATTAATAAACAACCAAGGAACCATTAGACCAGTGCATTATTGAATCAGATAGTGAACCAGTGTTTTGTTGAATCAACCAGTAAATTTAGTGTTTGGCTTAATGTCTTTACTAATAGAGACTGGGAGCAGTGTATAGCGCAGGTAAATCGACAGCCAGTAACTAGGTTCGAACCTACAAAGTTCCAAATGTGGCAGACTTAACCTTTCAGTCATTCAGTATTCCCAACCAGTAAACTATTGAGCGAACCAGTGTGATAGTGAATCTTTTGAAGTTGATATAGTGAATCTATGTAATTTGTATCTGTTAGATAGTATATTTTTACTGGTGAAAAATGAAGTCAAATGAATCGGCGAATCATTTAGTGAGTCATTCGTTGAATCAGCTCACTTGGTGGTTATAAATTATTAAGTTAATCGACAGAACTAGAAATCAAATTATGAACTGCAGAATCATTTAATAATTAGACCACGCACACAAAGTCTAGAGAACAATTTATTTTATTTAAAATTGTAATCGTATGCTGCGATCTAGCGGATTTACCCGGAATTATTGATCGAAGGCGGGGTTGCAGGGAAGAGATCTCTTGCACTGCGCGCTGCCAGGATGTGCTTAGTCGTGTATCGAACACTGAAAGAGAAATATCGTGGGAAAGAGATATATAGTCATCTTCGGTCCTAGACTGAATACATAAACAAATCTTGATATTTAGAATTAAAGGTCTTGGAGTTAATTGAAAATAAAATGGTCAAAGTATGTTTGGGAAAGTTGTAAACATAACCATTAACTATATCGAAACAATTTAGCGCAAAACTAATTACTGATTTGGTTTTACGTACAAATTAGCATTGATTTCCATTAAACGTAGTTTATAAATGTCATAGATTTTAACGTATTTGTCCGCCAGTTAAGAGTAAATAATATAATTTTTTAAATAGACTAGGGGGCTTTGCCCCCGTGCTCGCTCCGCTCACCCCCACCACAAGGGTGGTTGGACATATTTGTCAAGGGCAGATACGTAATCTGCGACCCCCAAAACCCATGTATAAAAATTTTGATACGTTTTCATGAATTAAAACAATTTTTATAAACTATGGGAAATTATGCACTTTAAGCATGCCCAAAATGCACTTTTTGTCTGCCGACAAGGTATTATATGTACACTTTTTTCCTGAGACTTCTCCGAATACAATGCCGAAAACCGCATCTCGATCGGTGCTGTAGAAAAATATTTATTATTTATTGTCTAATTTCCCTGGTCCTATAGTGAGCAAAATTTTATTTTGCTGAAGTTTTCCTTTCCAAGATGTGGCGGTTCAAACCTTTCAAAGTTAAATATTTTTTAAAAAACTTAAAATTTTAAGAAAAATGTTAAAATTCAAAAATATAGAAAATTCTGGCTGAAAGGAGTTTTTATGATCACTTTCCGTAATGTAGTAACTAACGAACTTTAAAACTAACAACACAGTTCTAACAATAAATCTACAATATATTGTTAGCAAAATAGTAGGCTACCTGTTTTTTTTTTATGATAGTGGTTACGTAGAAATATACAAATTTTTAATAACTTAAATAATCCTTATATATGATTTCTCAAAGGTGTTTTTTATTTGCAAAGCGATATCTCCCTTAATTCTTCTTCAAAATTAATTATTCAAGCATCATTTTAAGACAAAAGCAATTGACAAAAAATAGACAAACAGCTTAAAATTCATGTTTTTATTACAAAAATGTATTTAAAAAACTTTTACTTCATATGATTCCCAAATGAAAGGCGCCATAACAATCTGTTTAACTAACATGACAGCTGTTTGTTAGATTGTTTACATTATACATTTAAGTGTAATATATCACACAAATTAAACCAACGTAGTTTACAAATTAAATAAATAAACGTGGTTTACTCTTAACTTGGGAAATAGTCGCACGGATCAGCTAGTAATGTATTATTTCAACAAAACGTGTTTATTTTAAAGTACATTAAGAATATGTACTACTTTTTTTTTAAATTATTTAAAAATAGCGTTTCGTGATTTTAAAACGCCCTGTCTATTTAGATCTGATCTCTCAATTATTTATAGAAGGCAAGGAACAAATATTACCCAGACTTCAGTCTCACCCTGTATACCAAATACTGTTACTAGTATAACTCAGCTCACATGATACATTTATCCTCGCCCAGTGATTTCCATCAGTTCAATGCTTGTACGGAACTAAAACCCTTGTAAGCAAGTTTGACTAAAGTTTATCTTTCCTTGAATTCATACCCCTGTTTGTTTATTTACCTTTATACCTATACCCTTAAAAGTGCACATAACTATTTGAATGGTACGGCTAGCTGCCGTACCCGACTTTGACACAGCTAAAAATAAGTCTATACAAAGATCATCGATGAACTCGAAAACGAAACGTAATTAATTGACCGAGCAAAGCGAGGTTTTTGCTCGACCGTTCGGCATTCGTCTGTGTGTCTGTCTGTTTCACGATTAAGTACAAACGCCTTGACCGATTTTGATGATTTTTTGCATGAATGTTCATTATTTCTAGGCCTAGCTATGTATACATACGGTTTTTTTAATTTTTAACCCCTTAAATAAAAATGTCGGCTGGACCGTTTCTCTCAGTGTAACCTTTTTCCAAAGCCAGTTTGTGGCTTAACCGTAAGTCAAATTTAAAAACTATAACATTTTGCGAGTAGCGAATTTGATTTTCAACAAAATTGTATTCTTAAATTTTTTCGTATCTCTTACGGTAAGCTCATAAAATGGCAGTAAACTTCAAATTTGTTAAAAATCTTCTAAGTTTTTGTATTTTAACCATGTTTTTATACGTTTATTCTAAACCAATTCAAAAGTGTTCCATAGCTTGTTTGTAGATAAAGGTCCAAAGAACTCATATATGCCAGTAAAAAAATGATTGAAAGTTTCGTAATTTAGTTCTAAATAGAACTGTATAAAAATATTTATCAATTTCAAATTTCTTATGTTAAAAACACCAGTTTTTATGTTCCTACTACAAGACTGCTAACAAAACTAGGCCTATTTTGAATAGTAATTTAGGAATATATCTTTCGCCCAAAAAATTACATATTATTATAAGAAAGTGCATAGAATAAATCAAAGAATTTAACTGTATACTTTTAAATTATTATTTCATAAAAGTATTTGACTTATCTTTATTTGAAATACAAAATGAGATAAAGCAAATGAAACCTCACGGCGATAAAGGTCATACAAAAAATGACCGTCGGACAGCGTGGGAAGTGTTGGTGCATGGGTTAAGATCACTATCATATTCATATTCATATTCATATTTTCATATTCATATTTTATTTGTCATTGACCAAACATATTTGGAATAGACATAGTCACAAATTTACAATTCAACTACAAGTTGCTACATTAATAAATTAAAATACAAAGAAATAAATTAACAAAGGTATAACAACAGCATTACAGGTATTAACAGCATTAAACATAACAGGATAATAAATATTTACCCAATAATAAAACATTCATACATAATATTGTGTCTAAACAAAATTCAAGTCTTTTAAATCATCTGTAAGAAATTCGTTAAAAGAATAATATGGGTGTTTAACAAGCCATTCAAAAATCACCTGATCAAACTTTTTAAATGTTGTAAATCGGGCAGCCATAGGCAATTTATTAAAAAATGAAACACAATTAAATCCATAGCTCCTAATAGATTTATTCAGTCGAAACTGAGGAGTATTTATTTTGTTTTTATTCCTGGTATTATGAGAATGGTGGTCACTTCTAAGAGGAAAACTATCAAGATTCAATTTAGCATATCTTAGGACCATCTGAATGTATAAATTGTACAAACTTAAAATTTTAAGATTTTTAAATAGTGGCTTGCAGTGGTCAGAGGGACCTACACCACACATAATGCGTATAGCTTTTTTCTGCAATATAAAAACATCATTAACATTAGCTGCATGACCCCATAACATTAAACCATATTGAATATGCGACTGAAAAAGACCAAAGTATATATTACGCAGATAATGAGAGGAAATTAGGGGCTTAATTTTGTACAGCAAATATAATACTCTAGATAATTTTTTATTTAAATCGGTTAAATGGTGCTTCCAAGTAAGTTTACCATCCAAGTGTAACCCAAGCATTTTTACAGATAGTTCTTCACTTTGTAAATTTCCCAAAGAAAATAAAATTCTCTGAGATTTTTCTTGGTTTAATAAAAGCTTGTTTGCTGAAAACCAATCCTGAGCTACAGCCTCAGCCTCATTAATTTTGTTTCTAAGACTGATTAGGTCTTTGTCTACTGCCAGAAGGGTAGTATCATCAGCATACAATACGGAGGATAAATTATGATAATTAAGAATGTTCGGCAGATCATTTATAGAAATTAGGAATAAAAATGGCCCTAATGTTGAACCCTGAGGTACACCAAACATTATTTCTCTAACACTTGAAATATCATCACCCAAAGATACAAACTGTTTTCTATTTCTTAAATATGATTGCATTAATTTTAGAGAATTATCATTTAGCCCATATATTTTCAATTTTTTCAGAATATGCCCGAACTGCACGCTGTCAAAAGCTTTACTCAAATCACAAAGCACCAGCGCAATTTTTGATTTACTCTCAAACCCTTCCAAAACTTGATCAACAATACTCTGAACCGCCATAACAGTTGACTTACCCGATCTAAAACCAAACTGAGCATTTGTAAATAGGTTATTTGTTTCAAAGTAACTGCTTAGTTGGTGGTAGATTACCGACTCAAACAATTTGGAGAAAATTGGAACAATTGATATTGGTCTGTAGTTCTGAGGGTTGGATTTGTCTCCTTTTTTAAACAGTGGAATGATCTTGGATACTTTAAGGCAATCTGGAAAGTAACCAACTTCCAAGCACTTGTTCAATAGTTCAAGTAGTGGTTTTTTTATATAAAGTATAGTTTGTTTTACTAAATGATTTGAAATCCAATAAACATCCATACTTTTTGAGCTTGAGAATTTTGCGACAATTTTAACAAGGTCATTTTCACTAACACACTTCCAAGAAAAGTGACAAGCCTGACTGTTCATTGTTGAACATAGTTCCTCAGGAGATGACCTGCTTTTAGGTATTTCTGATTGCAAATCACTGATTGAGTCAAGAAAATAATTATTGAGAGTCTCAGAGTCAAGAGATATTGAGTTTTCTTTTTGATTGGAATTACCTGCTTCCCTAGATACAAGTGCCCAAGCTGCCTTACACTTATTCGGGGCCCCCCTTAATGTAATTTGCATAAGCTTCTTTTTTAGCTTGTACCATTTTCTTTCTATAATACCTTTTACTGTGCAAATAATTATCATAGGCATCATTAACTGAATCAACAGTGCTACTGTTGAGCCTATTCTTATACACATTAAACTTTGCTAGCATGTTTTCCCTAATTTCTTTAAGATTATCATTATACCAGATAATTTTTTTATTAGTTGGTCTATTAGATTTTTTTGTTTTTAAAGGTGAACACTTGTACCAGATTTCTAAGTATTTGTTCAAAAATGCATCAAACTGTAGTTCTAAATCAGTTTCATTATGAATACTACCTGACATGCTCCAATTTACATTCCTAAGTAAGTTAACAAATTTTTCAATTTGTATATCATTTTGTGATCTAAACTTTGAATTCTTTATTTTATTTTGTTTATTAGATTTGAATGAGTTTTTTTTAAGTTTTATTATTACTGCAAACTCATGATCAGATATATTGACAAGATCAGTTGATGTTGAATAAAGGTTTTGAGGCAAGTTGACAATAATATTATCAAGACATGCTCTCGACCTTGTAGGATTAAAATTTGTACAATGCAGATTCAGTGACTTTAAAACATTCAAACAATTATTAGCTTTTTTATCATTTACAAGAATATCAACATTCATATCAGTACAGATGATTATGCTTGAATTTGATTTAAGCAACCTTCTTACAACATTTTCCAGTTTCAGATAAAATATATCTAGATTTCCATCAGGTGATCTGTACAAACTAATTAAAATACATTTTGTATCAATTTTTATGGCTGCAATTTCAAATGTAAATTCCTCAACAATATCACTCATATCAATTGCCTCAAACATGATTCCCTCTTTAATAAAAATGCCTACACCCCCATGAATTGAAACATGCCTACAAAACATACTTCCAATTTTATAACCGTCCGGCACATACATATTTATCTGATCAAACTTCAACCAATGCTCACATACACACAAAAAATCTATTTTCTTAAGCATACAAAAGTGTTCAATTAAAAGTATTTTGTTTCTTATACATTGTACATTAGTGTGCATGATGCTATAAGTATCATCTATAGAATTCTTGTTGCCCATGTTATTGCAATCTAAGTCCCCACCATTGATTCCAAGTTGCTTAAGTTTAAACTAAGATTATTTTTCTTGGGATCTAACCCTACTGGATCACTAATACCACGGTTAAAGGTTGTCTTATCTGCACCATGTACCGATTTCACTTCACCACACACTGCATGAGTTTTACCGGTCATTAACCATCTTTCAAGTGGTGTTTTGGGTTGTTTCTTTCCTTTCGTGACCTTAGCTGTTTCTAACCATTTCTCAAGGGCTGTTTTCTTCTTGATTTTGTTTGTTTTATTTTGTATCAACTCCATCAACCTAATGCATACCAAAGTTTTACCATGTTTGTTCAAATGACCACCCCTTGTGAAGTGGGATGATGAAACTCTATCATTTATAAAGTTGACACAAATGTTACGAACATTTTTATTTTGCTAAAATTAATGTGTTCGTGGATAATTTTATTTGCCTTATTCACTAAATGGCCTTTTAACAAAGTATTAGGAGGGTTGGGTATAGTATTAATTATGATGTTGGTTTGACAAGAAATTGGAAGAACTTTTTCCAACGAATCCTTAATATTGAAGCCATAGTTATTACCAGGTGTGACATCATTTGCTCCTCCAAAAAAAATTAATACATCGTCTTGTGTAAGGTCTTTTCCAATAGTTTCTGTTTTTTCAGCAATATATGAGATATGAGCACCTGGATAGACATACCCCAAAACTTTAAAGTTTTTATCAACCAAGCCCTCAAGTTCTTTTGCAATACTTCTTGCATGGCAATCTCCAACAATAATTATTTTCTTTACCTTCTTTTCTTTTTTAAGATTTATAACTTTCAAGTTTTGTTTTTCTCGTGCAAATTTTTCGTCATTTCAGTTACCACTTTATTCTTCGATTCCCCACTATTGCAACTATTTTTCTTAGAGCATACCTGAAGTTTTCCATGGGTTGGTTCTTTATCACCTGAAAATATAGCCTCCTCAGCAGACAATACATCATATCTATTCTGTGTAGTGATACTAGCAGCACTTATTTGTACTGGGAAGGTCTTCCTGCGATTACACACCATTTGAAAGTCATCCATTAATGGTTGTGACTGTGTTTCCAACTTAGTAATCTTTTCTTTAAGACACTGTATGGTTGTTTCCTTTTTAAGGCAATCATTCAGAATAGTCACAAGCCTGCTGTGCAACTCATGGGTTTCACAAATTGAGTTACTTAGCTGTAAGGACAAATTATTGATAACACCCTCTAGATTCAACTTATCTTTTTTTAGTGTATTATTTTCTTCCATGAGGGAACTTAAAGTATTCTTCTCTTCTTTCTGTGTGACTGACATAATACTGTTACTATGGCCATTTAGACATTTCTGACACCACCACTTTAAATCATTCCTTGCACACAAAAGGTCATACTCTTCTTCCATCATGTCAATACAATTAACGTGAAACCATTTTTCACAAGGTCCTTCACAACCAACTCCCTTATCACAGTCATTTACTTTATTGGGACAAACACCACAATTATTGTCATCCATTTTTTAGTTGTAATTAAAAAGAGTAATTTTTTGTTTAATGCTATGATCATAAAATTTAAAAATGTGAATAAAACTTAGATAACTATATAATTTATATAACCAGAAAAATACTGAACAAAAACAATCAAGAAAATGAGTGCATTAAACCTTATTCTTCTGCATGAAACATATTATTTTTGATAGAAAGAAATGTCAAATTATTATTGTTGAACAACAATCAACAAAAGTCAATATAGTATTAAAGTAAACAAGGCAATCAAGTCAATATAGTATTATTAAAGCATACACAGCCTTATCTGGTCCTAAGTCAACATTGCATAATATGAATAATTTAATTGAAATTTGACTTGAAATTTACTTATTGTCTTTTTTGACAATTACCATTAAATAAACACATAGGCCTATAATAAAAACAAAACTCACTGTGTTATAGCACTTTTGAAACTGCACATTTATCTACAAATATCACTTAAAACAGTTAACTTTTGCATACTAAAATGTCGTAAATTCACAGAGCTTGCTTTACATCAACCTCTACATGTAAAGTTTACTATCACGACGCTTTAACATCGCTTGTTTTCATTATTTCTAATATTGGAATATGATATGGAACTGTAAATACATTGTTAAGTTTTAGTTATTTAAGTACGGTATGTAAATATTTAATTCTGTTTTCCCTCAATAGCGCGATATTTTTAGCTACCTTACGCATTATTAATCTAAATAAAACACAATGCCCCCTAAAAGAAAATCATTAGCAGTTAAAGCTCACGAATCGAAAAAAAAACGAGAACTTGAAACCCCGGAATCGCGGGAATTGCAAAATATTGTTTCACTGGCTAAACCTTCTGCTTACTTCCTTACTGGCACACTATTTTTAACCTAAGCTCGAAACATTTGTTATTTCAACGAGCGAGGTCTACTGTTCACAGAACTACTAGTTAAAAGTAGTTTTAAAAAACATTTCCTGCCGACAGTTACCTGGTAAAATACAACCTGTTTAGTTTCTAGATATCATGTAAGCACCGCTGTTTCAACACAAGTGACCCGTCACTCTTGTTGCTCCATAGTTTATGCATATCGATTCGAAAACGTCCTTGGAACCTGTAATTAAAACAAAAGTATACATTAACGTTCGTTCCACAAAATGGATCCACGTAAATATACGTCGCCGATCATTATCATAAATTAATATGTATTCGTGAATAGTTTAAAGTTCAAGCCGTACTCTCATCAATACGAAACAAAGGGCTATGCCCCTCCCTTTCCGGACATTTTGGCCGCCATTATTTCCCCTATCAGCGGTGATACTCGACCATACTTCCGCCTCCCACTTCCTAGTTCTAGTGCTGCTGGCGTCCATCTGTCAATAAAGAGCGCAATGTGCGGTAATGAGCGATGAAGTGCAACATCAATTTAGTACGTGTAATATGATCTACAACGGGGTTTTCGGATTGCGCTAGGAGTTAACAAAGAAAATGTAACGCGTAACGAAAAAAGTGTTTTTAATTTGTTGCTATGGCAATGACAAATATGAAATACGAGTAACGAAAAAGCGTTACCGTATAAAATTCGTTGCTATGGCAATGAATATAAATACATCCGAGAAACATGTGTTTTGGTTCATCAATTTAAATTAAGAGACTATCGGTTCCGTCCGGCGTAGTTCAGATGTTGTCGTCAAGCGCTGAAATACATGCAATGAACATAAAATGTTCGTTCATCAGTCTAGGCCTAAAATAAAATTATTGTGTGTATATTTAATTTGTTTTACCTGCCTTAATGGCAACATGCATACAATGATTTTAGGTTAGGCCTAGACTGATGAAATAACACTTTAAGATTGTATTGAATGTATTTACAATAAATTCAATTAAACATACACAATTACAGAGTAAACATTTGAATTAAAAAAACAAACAAATAATAAACGGCAATTGAAAGATTAAAATTATGCGTGTATCTGTATGTTAAGGCTGGTAAAATAATTTAAGAAAAGGCGTGATGAACTTTTAACTCCCACGACCGCACACACTTACTTTTTAGCGAATTTCCATAGGAAAAATTAGCTATTGCAGTGGCCCTTATGGTAAGACCCAAGGTCGGGAGTAGCAAATGAGCACCGATCATGGTTCCCAGAACATGTTTTGGGGTGTCAGTTGCTCACCAGACTTTGGTCAGAAAGGTTGTGCTGTTATCAACGTTTTGTGCGTAGACGTAGCTTTTATTAAAAATCATATATATATGTGTTATAGCCTATTTTCCTCAAGTAAAGTGTAGCTTTTTATTACTAAAACTAATTTTTTCAATCGGTTCAGTAGTTCCAGAGGTTACCCCATACATACAAACAAATAAAGAAACAAATTTTACCACTTTACAATATTATTAAAATAATAACCACAAAGCAAAGATGGTAAATAATGTTACATGTTGCAATCAAATTATGTCTTATATTTTATAACAGCAGTTATAATAAAGGTTAAAAGAACCAGCAAGGCTCAGGTCTACACTTTAATAGAAGCCTAACCTAAATGTTAGCAATTTAAATAATTGTTTCATAGTTTTAAATCAGCTGTTAATGGAAATATTAGAGCAAACAACTGTTTTATCTGTTATTTTATTCAATTGGTTGCTATGGTAATAAATGTAAATACATGTGTTGGTTCATCAGTCTAGGCCTAATCTAAAAATTTGTTCAGACTAAATTTACAAACTAGAAATAAAAAAATGTTTTTATCGAAATGAATTATAGCCTATGTTATTCATAGCCTAGTTTAGTGCAGCTTTATATTAGTAAAACTATGTTTTCAATCGGTTCAGTAGTTCCAGAGATTACCCCCTACACACAAACAAACAAACAAATTTTACCTCTTTATAATATTAGTATAGATAAGGGCCTGTACACACTGCGCGTCTTAAACGCATATGAGTCTACGACTTGGCTGACGCGAACTCATGCAGGCCCTAAAAGATCTGATTTGGATCAAAAACCTATCGACATTGTTCAAAAACCTAACATTGATATTCAACCAAACCACGTTCATTCGCAACCGATTTATTAAATTTAGAATCAGGTAATTACTCTTCATAACTAACAGTTTTACTTTCTCACTATACTATAGAATAGAGAAAGTATAGTGATCGTAAAAAAAAATCTATGTTGAGATTTTTGTGGAAATATCCGTTTTGGGACCCCCTGAGTCCAAAAAAGTGGTTTTTACAAAATGTCTGTCTGTATGTATGTCTGTATGTATGTATGTCTGTATATCTGTATGTATGTCTGTATGTATGTCTGTATGTATGTCTGTATGTATGTCTGTATGTATGTATGTCTGTATGTATACAAAGCTAGAGAGAAAATTATTCGATCGATTTCAACCAAATTTGCACCAGACATGTCCAGTAGGTCTGTATAGATGCACGAAAAAGGGTTTTGAAATTTTTTGAAAAACAACCCCCTTTTTGGCCAAAAAACCCCAAAAAATAAGTTATTATTTTTTTATAAAAAAACTGCTCTAACGATTTTGATAAAATTTGGCTTATTTGTAGCCTTTAATGTGCCCTACCATATGCAAAAACCCGCATCTTTCTAAAAATTCTCGTTTAGCTAATAATAATAATAATAACTGATTTTTGGTGGTTATTTGGCCATAAAGGGGGTTGTTTATAAAAAATTTTCAAAACCTTTTTACGTGCATCTATAAAGACCAAATTGACGTGTTTGGTGAAAATTTGTTTGAAATCGATCGATTAGTTATCTCTCTAGATAATAATAATAATATTTATTAGTTAATCTCCAACCTTAATAAAAGTATACAAAGCTAGTGAGAAAACTATTCCATTGATTTCAACCAAATTTGCACCAGACATATCCAGTAGGCCTGTATAGATGCAAGAAAAAGGGTTTTGAAACATTTTGAAAAACAACCCCCTTTTTTTCCAAAAACCCATAAAAAATTAGTTATTATTTTCTTATAAAAAAACGGCTCTAACGATTTTGATAAAATTTGACATATTTGTAGCCTTTAATGTGCCCTAACATATGCAAAAACCCGCATCTTTCTCAAAATTCTCGTTTAGCTAAAAATAATAATAATAACTGATTTTTGGGGTTTTTTTGACCATAAAGGGGGTTGTTTTTCAAAATTTTTCAAAATTTGTCAAAAACTTTTTACGTGCATCTCTATAAAGACCTAATTGACGTGTTTGGTGCAAATTTGTTCGAAATCGATCGAATAGTTTTCTCTCTAGATAATAATAATAATAATGTCTATTAGTTAATCTCCAACTTTAATAAGAAAAACTCTCCTACCCCACCCTACAAGTCACATTGAATCTGTTTAATAATTTAAATATGTTTGTGAGAAAGTATGTGCCAGTTCCTGGTACCGTTTATTTTAGATTATGTAAATGCAAACAAAAGACATACTGTGTTATAAGTCAAACATCAATTGCATGATTATTTAAATATTAATGGTGAAATTACAAGCGTGCCGCGATTCGAACTACTGCAGATTGTTGTGTTTATATCGATCTATGACTTACATTAGCTTACATCAGTATACAATAATCTGTTTGCATTGGCTCTCCCAACAGATGCAACAGCCAATAACGCTATAAAAACTTACGCCAACGTAAAAGAGAACATAACAAAAATCTACACAACGGTTACATGTGTAGAACGGTTACATAACGGTTACATACTAAATGAAAAAGAAAGTGACAGAAAATTATTAATCAGATTTTCCGTTTGAAACCAGAATGAAATTGTATTTTATGAAATTCAATTATGTCACTCAAGAAATAAACCTCGTTTTATTTTAAACCTGTTTGCAAATCACGTACCATAGCGCTGTTCCGTGTTAAATAACTGTTGGGCGCCATTATGTGTGCTTTATTTGCGTTAATCAAAACCGCGTGATGGAAATAAATTTCCCGTCAATTCAATAATTTTACGAAATACAATCTTTGTAAGCAAATACGACAAAAATTTATTTGGTCTTAAATTTGTATTTGTTCATTTAGCTTTAATCTTATGCCCTTAAAGGTGTACTAGTGCTAGCTGTCGTGTCCGGCTTTGATCGCTCTAAAAATAAGTCTTTACAAGGTTTATTGATGATCTCAGAAATGAAAAGTATTATGTTTAGTAGTTCTGTGAACAGTAGACCTCGCTCGTTGAAATAACAAATGTGGTTTTGAGCTTAGGTTAAAATTAGTATACCAGTAAGGAAGTAAGCAGACGGTTTTGCAAATGAAACATTATTTTGCAATTCCCGCGATTCCAGGGTTTCTAATTCTCGTTTTGTTTTCTTTCTCTAGCTTTTACTGCTAAATATTTTCTTTTAGGGGGCATTGTGTTTTATTTAGTTTCATAATGCGTAAGGTAGCTAAAAATATCGCGTTATTGAGGGAAAACATAGAATTAAATATTTACATACTTAAATAACTAAAACTTCACAATGTATTTACAGTTCCATATCATATTCCAATATTAGAAATAATGAAAACAAACGATGTTGAAAGCGTCGTGATAGTGATCTCAACCCATGTACCAACACTTCAGACGCTGTCCAACGGTCATTTTTTTATGTCCTTTATCGCCGCGAGGTTTCATTTGTTTTATCTCATTTTGTAATTCAAGTAAAGCTAAGTCAATACTTTTATGAAATAATAATTTACAAGTATACAGTTCAATTCTTTGATTTATCCTCTACATTTTCTTAATAATAATATGTAATTTTTGGGCAAAGGATATCTTCTTAAATTACTATTCAAAGTAGGCATAGTTTTGATAGCAGTCATGTAGTAGGAACATAAAAACTGGTATTTTCAAAATAAGAAATTTGAAATTGATAAATATTTTTATACAGTTCTATTTAGAACTAAATTACGAAACTTTTTACATTCATGAAAAAAATTGCAAAAAATCTTTACTACTTTTTATGTCGGCCTAAAGTTGAACTTTTTTTCTTTTGTTAGTGAACATGCTTGTTACTTGAGCTAATAACTTTGTTAATTTTCCTTTAATCATTTTTTTACAGGCATATATGAATTCTTTAAACCTTTATCTCCAAAAAACTGTGGAACACTTTTAAATTTGTTTAGAATAAACGTATAAAAACATGGTTAAAATACAAAAACTTGGACGATTTTTAACACATTTGAAGTTTTCGGCCATTTTGTGAGCTTACCGTTAGAGATATGGAAAAAATCAAGAATACAATTTTTTGAAAATTAAATTTGCTACCCGAAAAATGTTATTAATTTTTAAATTCGATTTACGGTTAAGCCACAAACTGGATTTGGAAAAAAGCTTACACTGAGAGAAATGGTCCGGCTGCCATTTTTATTTTATTTAAGGGGTTAAAAATGAAAAATGGAAAAACCAACGCCCGGCCTCGGAATAAGAAAAATGCATGCAAAAAATCATCAAAATCGGTCAAGGCGTTTGGCCGTAATCGTGAGACAGACACAAAGACGAAATGCCGAACGGTCGTGCTAAAACGGAGACCTCGTTTCGCTCAATTATACTTTTAAAATAATCTTTTATACGTATTATGGTATTTTTATAAGTTTTTTTTGGATGTACATTTCGAGTATTTGTATTTAAGCCTGCTTGAAGCTACAATCTCTCTAAAATTTATACAACAATCCTATTACTCACGCAAAACCTCTGGTCCTACTGCGTCTGGTTACAGTCACGGCTACCCCTGCTACCTTACTCCAATCCTAGAAGGGTATACAATAATCTGTTTCCACTTGTTTCGTCGTGAGGGTTGGTGAGCGATGGGCTGAACCCTCTAACTATTTATAAATAAATATAATACATACTTGTGTGAAGGTATACTTAGTGGAATAATTAGTTGAAAGATTCTGTGATCAAGTTTTATTCTACTCCAATTATTAGCGAATTTCTGTAGGGAAGATATTACGAGCACTGACCATTTTCCTCAGAAGAGATTTTAGGGGTGCCAATAAACATTTTATACATTTATACAGCAGCATTTTACGTCTGATTTGCGGAAGCACTTTTTTATCGGAAGTAAATTTTTAGGTTTTTTTGTTCCAGAATGAAACTCTTTTGAGGATTTACCTAAAACATTCCTTTAGATTCTGGAGATTAATATGCAGAATTTGTTTTTACTTTCTCCCCCCCCCCCC
>JAGFPH010001470.1:254871-273930 GCA_018207615.1 Philaenus spumarius
TGTCTGACTCCTCGTGGGCCGTCCCCCTTAAGGGATAAAAAAGTGATAATACCTTAAAAGAGTAGACATTTATGGCTACCCAGACAGCACAGTATGTACTACGAACATACTGTCAAAGTGCGGAATATTCCAGGCATGTACGAGCACTTTAGGTATATACTGAGCACATGCTTGGTAAATTATAAATTCACTTCTATTTTTGTCATTTTAAGAGATTGTCTAGGATGTGATTAGCACATTCTCAGTATATGATTTTGGAACGTGCTGAGTACATTTAAAGCACTTTCTTAGAACATTACAAAAATATAAACAAAAAACACCCAAACATATTCTTTACAACTAACAAAGGCTGTAAAATCAAACTATATTTAGCGCTAAGATGGTTGATTTAGAAGAGTACGAACATACTTTGCTGTTTTAACATTATATTATATTTGGGTGTGGGGTACCAATAAAATATAACCGTTACTTCGTTACTTGGGTTAAATTTCAACCATTCTTCCCCATCCCCCATTCTACACGTAACGGTTGGAACGCAGTGAGCAGTGAGTCATCCTTTGCCTTTACATTGTCTTGTCTCATAATATTCTACTCTACACTACTACTGTCGGCCAGATTATTTTCGACATTCTTATTTAATCACTTTTGTATGATCAGCTCTTCACTTATGTGGTAAGTACTTTTACAATTATTTAGTAAATATAATTTAAAATAATATATATTTCAGTAGTATTTGTCTTTAGAAATTCTCATTTATAATTCACTAGGCCTTCCATTGCAGTATTGCAATTTCGGATTTATTTTAAACTATTTCTGACTTAATAAATGTCCATAAATTTAATGAAAGATGTTAAAATTAATGTTGTTTTTACGAATTCATAATTTTAAACTAGCCTACGCCTATGTTTAGGCTATAATTAGCCTATGTAATTCACTTTATAAGTTTCATAACCTCTAAACCGTAACTTACTAGTAGAATGCATAAGAGTTTTCTAACATAAAATTGCATTTGAAAACTCAGATTGCTATTGGTAAACTCGAAAATTGGCTGTAATATGCCTATCTGAAAGTAATTAACAACAGCATTTTATTTTGATTTTTCAATAGTATAACATAAACATAACCTAACCTAAAGTAAATTTCTAGGCCTAGAGGTCTTGCATGTGTATAAAGTAGGCTATATATAGGCCTATATATCAGTTAATCAGTACAACTTGTTTTAAATTATATTTATGCTACTGCCATAATATGTATAATAACTGAACTTAAATGATGGTTATATTTTCAAAGTACTGTAGGTCCTTCTCTTTAGGCGTAGCCTAGGCCTACTTTGTAATAATTGTTTGTTCATGCATTTGTCATAGTTTCGAATTTCATAAATATACAAGCAAATCCATGAAACCTAGTGTGGTAGTTATTAGCCTATTTATTGTGAAAGGTTAGTAATAATATTTAGGCTAAAGGCAAATTTTTAGAATGCCACTCAGAGGCAACTTGTTAAATCAGGCCTAGAATCAGTTGAAAATTTGTTTAGAAAAATGAGAAGTGCTACCAACTTACTTAGGCTAATATAATATGTTTACAGACTGGAAACATACTGTGACTAGAGGCTGTGAGTTTAGTTACGGGTTTTTTTTTGTTGCAACACAGCGTTTATGATATTAGGCCTACCACTTCGCAAAAAGTAGTGGTATTCTATAATTTCATTACTACAGATTTCATTTTTGTGGTATTCCATTAATTACGGAAACATTGTTCATTCAACTTCAAGTTTAAAGTGCATGAGTTATAAAATTAGTAATTTTCTGGTTCATGGTAGTAAGATGTATACCCTACATTTTTAATATGCTTTTTTTAATTTTAATAGTAACCTTTTTGTGTAGGGTACACTAATGTATGTAGGCCTAGATACACAGGCCCTTGTATTATATTTGCATAGTCTTGTAGGTTAGCTTATTAAATTATAATTACTGTGTTATCAAAATTACTGATGTACAGTATTTTTACTAGGTATTAATGTACCGGTAACTATATGATTTATTTAACTTTTTTGGTTTTTTCTTGCTTTGACAGCTTTTCAGTCCTGCACCATTAGATTCCTCCAAACACAGTCAAGTCTTGATCAGGTCATTACTCATTTGGTAAGTAAATTTTACTGTAAAATAAATACTAGATCATAATTAAAATATAACATAAACATTACTTTTAGGGTAACGATGAAAACACCCGTAAATAAATATGGCGCAAGTTTACTATTCGACCCTAGGCTAACCTATGGCAACAGAAATGCAAGAATAATATATTTTTTTTAAATGTCTAACTTATAATATTTAGTCACAGTATGATTACCTGTATTCAACATTTAACAGTAGGATGTAAAACAACGTCGGTGTCTACAAAAATATTAGTCTAGGGTCGAATAGGAAACTTACGCCAAAAAGATTCTGAAAATATATATTTCACTGGGTAAAAATAGTGTTCGACTTACTTTGGCAAGTTAGATCAGGTTAGCTTTTGATATGTATTAGCCTATATAATAGATGTTCCCTATAAACAAAGAAATGTATATGTTTTACATAGTAAAACATGCAAGTGGTTAAAAACATAATGATCAACAAAGGGTATTGCATTCTAATTGAACAGTTCAATTTTAGCTTACTCGCATTCATTAAATATAAAAATACATAAAATAAAGTTAACCTAGGCCTAACCCAACTAGTAACAGTAGGTATGTTCTAAAGTCAAACCATAGGTCCTAGTCCTACAATTAATTTTGTGCTAATTTACTTACTTTTATTATGATTATGGGAAGACACTTTTTGTCATTTATGAATATGTGTCATGAATTTATATTTTCAGAATATAGGCCTAGTATATAAAAGAAGTGGCTGTTCCTGTCTTTAACTTACCCCAGAAGTAACTTTTACAGGCTACCAAAAGTAATATATTTAACTGCCTTAGTAATTGTAGCTTAAAATTTACATTCATGATAAGGTCTTACTCTTGAATCAATCTTGAACAATAATGGTTAAATTTTGATTAAAATTGTTTTGGTAACCTATAACCTAAATCTATATCTCATTTGACTTTCAAACATAGCCTATTCTAATGTGACTAGTTAACTTAGTGTAGTTAGGTCAGAATAGTTTTGGATGTACTAAATTATGTTTCTTATTTCTAAATGTGCAATTTACACAGGAGTTGGTAAACTGTAATGTTTGGCAAACTAAACATTTAGTGTTTTTTTTTGACTGATATGAAATGATATTGTACGGTATCAATATTGACTAATTGGACTGTTTATTTTTACATCTATTTATTAAATATGAGTAAATACATATCTATATCTAACTCATTCACAGTATGTTTTTAAGTCATACAATATACAGGGCCTATTAATATTTTAAAATGTAATAATATTATTAACTTTTGATAGGCAGCCAGTTTTTATAAAATTACCCCATGACATGACAGTAATTCTATTGTATTTGATAAGAACAAGTAGTAATTGCCAAAAGGAAACTAGACCTACTTTTTATGCATATGGCTAACCCATGAGTGTTGAAATTTCACTCTGTACACTTTATTAAATTGTCTAGGTGGAACAAGCCATGAATATACTGACTCATTAAATGTTGTCATACATACACATACATGGGTTATCAAACACTATATGTAGGCTACATAGTAGGAACTCGATCATGTAGTGCCTATTAGCCTTCCGAGGAGTAAGTTCTTTTTCAAATTATTGTGATTATTTTTGTTTTATTTTACAATCAGTTTACAAAGTAACCATTTATAACTTCAACAATATAACAACTACAGCCGGAACATAAACTTACCAACGTTTCTGAATTTTTCCAGTTCGTAAAGTTATAAATAGGCTATATATATACATCTAAATCATATTTAATCTATTATAATATTAATGCCAACATTTAGTGTGTCAGTTTAGTCATTGTTTGTTATGCCATTTATGTCTTATTTCATAAACACTTGATTAATCTTAGGGCCTATTATACGACGTAACTTAAGTAAATGATAGGCTATATATATGTATAAAATATAATAAAATTTTATTAAAAATGAAATATATAGACTATCACTAAAACTTATCATTTTATTCATGTTACTTGTAGCCAATATGCAATGGTTTTGCCGTTGGAATGAAATAAATAAATAAATATAACATAATTGTAATAATAGTTGAATTTTTAAAGATCTATGTTAAATGATAATTGAAATGTGTCTTTTCAATTGTATTATAATCAATGTTTATATATGTTTATAGATATTGTCATATAGAAGAGGCCACAGTTGAAGATATTTCAGGCTCTACAAAACAGTGGCTGGTTAGGGGCTTAGTAGAGGAAAGAACACCGAAAAATGTAAGTTGATAATTAAATATATCTATTAATCTCATAAACTGATGTCTGTTAGGCATATTCAACTTTTGATATGGATAACTTAAGTTAATTTATAGTAAATGAAGAACAAGTTATTTTGATTGTAGTACTAGGTACTTCACAAGTAAATTTTAATTTAGTTTGTATTGATCTAAATGTAGTATTTAGGGCCTATACTTAAAACTTAATTTACACTTTGCAGAAAATTAATTAAAGTTATTACAAAGTGCTGGCAACTACCTGCTTGCTTTGCAGAAGTAAAATTGTGCAGGTCGTAGTGCTGATCTCACTGTGCTTCAGTGTTTTTGTTTTCTTGTTGTTCATTGTAAGTTTTTTAGTTGCTAAACTCAGAATAAGAATAATTGTATGATACGGAATGGTACAAAGGTTATATGGTTATTGATTGCCTTATTGAAGTGGTTATTTTTTACTATATATTTAACTTATTTTTATTCTTACTACAGCTCACAGTCTTTTTTTCTTTTATTTTCTTATAAGTTAAGCCGTTTTGCCTCTTTGTCATGCGTTATCAAACCTACACAGTATTTGTAATTTATTTCTTGTATTCATTGATGCTCGTCAATTGATTAAATGAGAACATATACTCAACACATTCACAAATAACACATAATACACAACACAACACGTTGGGACATTTACGTCAATTGAAAAAACTATGCAAGCTGTAGTTCACATGTGAACTCATTGAGTTAAAAACGTCCGCGGCCTCATAACCTAACCTAACATATAAGAAAATAAAAGAAAAAAGGATTGTAAGCTGTAAGTATAAAAATAAGTTAAATATAACAAAAGCTATGAATTGCACTAGATCTACTTTTGTTTGAATAGTTCCTTGCAATATTACAACTGGTTAATCAAATAAGCAAAATAAATGTTCTATAGGCCTAGGCCTAGTAAATAAAGAACTTTATAACTAAAGGACATTATCATCTCATACTTATTGTTACTAAATTTTGATATAAATAGGCCTAGTTCAATGTAATATTCTCAGAAAAGATTTCTTCATGTTTATAAGAATTGTCATTCTCTCACAACAATGTTTACTCCACAATAACTTTGATATTGTTTACTCCCCTTTATTTTATAATATGTTTTGATATAAAATCTGCATCAGAAATTTCTACCAGCTGATTTGAAAATCTCGGGTTTAATTTACTTTAAAGATATAATTATTTTATTCCAAATACTTTCTCCAACCCTTAATTTTGCTTCGTAACGGTATACAAGCAGACATTATTATTAGTAGTACCTATTTTATTAGTTTTAAATAATTTGGTGGTCATTCCTACTGTACGTTTCACGTTTAGTTGGCATTATGGGTCTAATGGAGCAGCCGAATGCTACTAAACAGCTAATTATTGCAAATTAACAGTATTAAAACTGTTTAAATTTTATAATACAATCAATATAAGGTAAATATTTTGTGTGTGTAAAGGACTTATTATTAATTTGTGAATAATTTTTACTTACTTTTGAAACAACTCATTCTCAAACTGCAGTTAATGATTTATTATTTACTAAATTTACTAAAATTATTAACATAATACTTGTATTTGAAGGGCAATCTGCCAATAAAATTTGCTTGGTTAAACAAATTTTCCAGGACACGTTTACCAGATTTTATTTTTGTAAACAATCAAAAATATTACAAAATTTTGATTGATAATAATTAGCATACAATTAAAAAATAATACCGTACATTTCTTTTGGAAATTCGACAATAACATAAAAAGTTCGATAAACTTTACGAACATTTTCATGCTAAACCATAATACAAAATCTTAAATGACCTTTAGTTTCAGTTATAGAATAATTAGTATTAGCTGCCCTATAGTTGTCATTCCTGCTTGTTGAATTATGAGCGTACAATACCGAAACCTTTATTTTAATATCCAATGCGGTTAAGTGCTTGTAGCCTACATTTTTACGCGCAAACTACTAGCAGCGGAGCGCCTGTAAGAATAACATGGCATATGGGTTTCTCCATACTGCTAACTATGCTTGAAACGTGGTATACTATAATTCATATTTTAAAAATTAAATAATATTGAATTATACAGCATTTCTTTCAAAGTTATGTTAATTTCATTGGTTTAAGTTATTGTTTGTGAAGCAATGAATATTTTGTTGCAGGAAACTAGGACCATCCTAAGAACAAAGATGTTTCTCAAGTTATGATTCTACTGGTTATTAAAATTATCATGTTTTAATTCTTTTTGTACATACATGTTGTTATACATTGACAATAATAAATAGGTTTTGAAAGTTTCAGAAAAGTGTAGTTTTTTATGTTTCCACATTAGATTATTATATAACCCTATCATCAAAATCAACAATAACAGGGGGATGTAGTATTTTGTCAATTCCTTGAAGTAAGTCAATGAAATTATTGCAGATTTGCTCATATATATGTTTTTTCATATCTAAAGATCCTAATTTACTTTGATTAATAACTTTTGAATTATTGTATTTTATATATACAATGTTTCTAAGACCAGCACAATGTTCTTAGTTGAATTGAGGTATTGAATTTACCCAGAATATGCTAGACATGTTCTATACATAAGTATAGCATGTGCACATCACGTGTGAAGAATATGTATAATAGGTATATCACATTGGGATTATATGCTATGCATATTTGTAGCATGTGCGAAGAATATGCAAGGTTCATATTGAGATCATGAATGTACCCAGAATATGCTAGGCATCTTCTATGTAAGTGTAGCATGTGCATAGAATGTGTGTAGCTCAGATTGAGGTAGTAAAATGTGCCCAGCATATATGTAGAATGTGCAAAAATCATATTGAGATAATGAATGTACCCAAAATATACTAAGCATGTCCTATAGAAGTGTAGCACATGCCTAGCATGTTCTAAGAATGTGCGTAGTTCATATTGCAGTTATAAACCGTGCCCAGAATGTCCTGAGCATATTGTAGGAATATTCTTCTCGCATATGCCAGGCGCTTTGTGAGCGCGGACGTTCACTTTTCCTGAGCACGTGCAAGACATATTCTGGAATATTCAAGAATATGCGTGACACATTCCGCATATACTTAAAGAATGTACTGAGCACATGCTCAGCACATGATTGTGCTGTCTGGGTATTATTGATATACCAAGTCTCATTACTTTATCTATAACGGTAAAAAATATATTACACCGTTCCGGGACTTTTCAATCACACTGTATATACATATACAATATCTATAGCTATATAATATATAAAAGCGAAATACCACTCACTCACTGCCTCACTCATCACGATTTCTCAAAAACTACGGAACGGATTGAAATGAAATTTGGTATGTAGCTTCCTCTAGGGCGATAGGTGCTCACTAAGAAAGGGTTTGAAAAAATTCGACATTTTAAAGGGGGTTTGGGGGGATCAAAGTTATTAAAAAACGATTTCTTCAAAACTACCGAACGGATTGGAATGAAATTTGGTATGTAGCTTCCTCTAGGGCAGTAAGTGTTCACTAAAAAAGGGTTTTAAAAAATTGGAAATTTTAGGGGGGTTTGGGGGGTAAAAATTACTAAATCACGATTTCTCCAAAATTACCGAACAGATTGGAATGAAATTTGGTATGTAGCGTCCCCTAGGGCCATAAGTGTTCACTAAAAAAGGGTTTTAAAAAATTGGAAATTTTAGGGGTAAAAATTACTAAATCACGATTTCTCTAAAATTACCGAACAGATTTTAATTAAATTTGGTATGTAGCTTCCTCTAGGGGCATAGGTGCTCACTAAGAAAGGGTATGAAAAATTTCGAAATTTTAGGAGGGGTTCGGGGGGATCAAAGTTACTAAAATCATAATTTCAGATCTTTTATTATTATGACAATAGTGCTTTTATTATTTAAGATCTATATATATAAAAGCCAAATATCACTCACTGACTGAACACTTAAAAAGAATACAATTACGTTAAAAAGACTGAAAATACCAACGACCACGGGCAACGCCGTACGGGTCAGCTAGTATATATTATATATAAACAGTCTTTTAGGCAATAATATTATTAACTTTAAAAGCCACTAAAGTTTAATCGTCAATAGGCTTATATAATTAAATTAACAGAAGTTTAAACATTTAAAACGAAGTGTTATATGATCTACAAAGTGGTTTTTGGAACGAAGTTCCATGACGCGGGTTGCGGTAGGAATTAACAAATAGAAAATGTAATGGGTAACGAAAAAAAGTGTTATTAATGACAAGTATAGTGTTAGCATGTTAGTGTGCTATGGAAACGACAAGTATAAAATACGAGTAACGAAAAAGCGTTATCAAATTGGTTGCTATGGCAACGAATGTAAATACGTTCGAGAAACAGGTGTTTTGGCTTATCAATTTAAATTAAGAGACGATCGGTTCCGTCCGGCGTAGTGCAGATATTATCGTCAAGCACTGAAATACATTTAATAAACATAAAATGTTGGTTCATCAGTCTAGGCTTAACCTGAAATTATTGTATGTAAAGACAGGTAAAATAAGTTAAACATACGCGCAATAATTTTAGGATAGGCCTGGACGGATGAACCAACATTTTATATTTATTGAATGTATTTACAATGTATGAACATTTAACTGTGTGTACCATTCTTAGCTTTGATGTTATAATTAATTCTTCACCTTTATTATAATAACGTTTAACGTATGGAAACGGTAAATATTTGTATAAAAAACAAACTAAAAATGAACGGCAATTGCAATATTAAAATTACGTGTGTATGTTCCCGTTAAGACTGGTAAAAGAATTGAAGAAAAGGCGTGATGAACTTCGTTCCTGACGGGGGTCATTTACTTTTATGATTCTATTGTAATAGCAATAATTCATACTAGTAGCCCAAGGCGTACCATAATAGGCGCATGTGGTATCCATACTAGTCAGGAAGCAGACATGACAGAACGAATTCACACCAATAGCCCAAGATAAAGATAGTTTAAAATATAGTTTTACTTTCTCACTATACTGTACAATATACTCTATTTTGAGATTTTTGTGGAAATATCCGTTTTGGGACCCACTGATTCCAAAAAAGTGGTTTGTACAAAATGTCTTTCTTTATGTATGCCTTGTATGTATGTCTGTATGTATACAAAGCTAAAGCGAAAACTATTCGATCGATTTCAAACAAATTTGCACCGGACATGTCAAGTAGGCTTGTATAGATGCACGAAAAACGGGTTTGAAAATTTTTGGAAAACAACCCCCTTTTTGGCAAAAAATCCCCCAAAAATTCAGTTATTATTTTTTTATAAAGAAACGGCTCTAACGATTTTGATAAAATTTGTCTTATTTGTAGCCTTTATTGTACCCTACCATATGCATAAAACCGCATCTTTCTAAAAATTCTCGTTTAGCTAATAATAATAATAATAATATCTATAATGGGGGTTGTTTTTCAAAACCTTTTTTCGTGCATCTATAAAGACCTTATTGACGTGTTTGGTGCAAATTTGTTCGAAATCGATCGAATAGTTTTCTCTCTAGATAATAATAATAATATTATTAGTTAATCTCCAACTTTAATAAATCACCTCTCCTACCCCACCCTACAAGTCACAATGAATCTGTTTAATAAGTTAAATATGTTTGTGAGAAAGTATGTTTTCAGTTCCTGGTACCGTTTATGGTAAAGCGACAACACGACGGTGCAATAAAACTGCCAAAGGCCATCGGTTTACCTGGTTTGCAGGGCTACGACTACACAACGGTGGTGCAGCTGCGAGTGGGCTCCGTCGTGCAGTCGTAGTCTGCACGGCATGACCGGGGTAAACCTTGATGAGGGTTTGACAGCCAGTGGTGATAATATTTAGCCCGTACCCCTGCGTACTAAGCAAATTTACTATGCATATACATGCAAAATACATGCAATGTTATCGGCAAAATACTGTGACCAAACAGTTTAGGTAAGTCCTTTAGTTTTTTTTTAATTCTAATTATATAAAGTGATAATACGACGAAATATTATAATTATACAAATATTATAATAATACTGTTATCGGCAAAAACTGTGACTAAACAGTTTAGGTAAGTCCTGTAGTTTTTTTTTATTCTAATTATATAAAGTGATAATATGACGAAATATTATAATTATACAAATATTATATGCATACTGTTATCGGCAAAACACTGTGACTAAACAGTTTAGGTAAGTCCTCTAGTTTTTTTTTAATTCTAATTATATAAAGTGTTAATACGACGAAATATTATAATTATACAAATATTATAATCATACTGTTATCGGCAAAATATGTGAAGTGACTTTAAAGGGTTAAATATTGTCTAGCTATGAACTCAGTTCTGGTATAGATAAAGTTTTCTTCAAGACAGCCTCGCAGGTAGACGCGGAGGGATTAGGGGCTGGGGCCTCGCGCAGACTACGTCTATACGACTGAGCCGCTAATGAGATTCGGCAACGTCGTGCTGTCGTAGCCCTGCAGATATATTTATTGCCCCCCAAGGGTTCCAGGTCGCATTCAGTCGTGTTGTCATACATCCACCGTTTATTAAGTTTGTAGGCCTAAGTTGTTTTTAGGCTGACAAGAATACATAGATTTTTCTACATCATCGACTTATAACCTCAAACCCGATCATATTATATCATAGCATAGCCTACATTAGTTTTACAACTCATAATATACAAAATTAACAACATCCTGATATTATTAGACGTCTGTTTTGACTGAAGTTGTAAACTTATAAACGTAAGCCCAAAGTATAATTTAGATTAGGGTTTGTTTAAGTATTAGCGAAAACAGCTGTTAAATGTTTATACTTGACAGCTGCTCAATGTATTTCTTTAAAATTGCTGCGTGGTCGAATTATTCACTATTGCCATAAGAAGCAACCGTTCTGTGTTTGCTGTTAAAGGTCTCGTCAAAGCCGACGAAATAAGCTCGACAACGTTTTTTCCGGTTTAAAGATGTTTTGTTAATTAAGCAACCCAGAGGGAGAGAGACAGTCGCCGCTTCTGTTTGGTAAGAGAAAGACAGAAGATGAATAGAATTTGTATAAGGAGATTACAGTTTCGACAACTGTGGGTGATTTCGCCAAAGTCTGCCATTGTGAGGGGGTTTTGTGAATGCAGTACAGAGACGCTTTGGAAGTTATTCTATGTTTAGTTTTACCTTCGTAGGCAAAATTATCCGCAACTCTGTTAGCGGCTTAGTTATATAGGGTGTCCCGTAAGTAGAGTGCCACTTTTAATCCTTAAATACAAGAAACAGACAAATTATGTATTTAAAACATCGGTAGGCTACTTCAATGTTAAAATACTAAAGCATATGTCCTCCGGTTATTTCTACACTACGATTTAATCTATTTATCAGTTTCAAATATCCGTTGTTCTTTGTATTTAGGTATTAAAAGTGGTTTGATGATTAATTTAAAATATGTACTACATTATTTGTATTAACAGCACACCACAATTTATTATTGTTGTGTTTACTGTGTGGGTATAGGATGCCGGGTTGATCAAACAAATTATCAGAAATACATTTATCTGACAATGAAAACTACACCATCCTACAGTGACTTAGAAGGGCTGCGAAAAAGGTATCTTTACATTTTTTGGTAAAATTTACGGAAAACCCTGCATAATGTCGTTCGGATCTCTACTTTATTTGTAACCGTTTCATACTTGTACACCGTTATCTTATCGTTGACAATTTTACCATATTTAAGGGGACACTCCACCCTAAAAATAGTCAAAAACAAATTTTTCTACCATTTTTACTTTGTTCTTATTTACTATGTTTTTCTGAAGAGATTGATATATAATAAGCAGGGAAAGTGTTGTTCTAATCCATTCAAATCTGACGATACCTAAAAGCTTTACAATTTTGAGTCATTAGTTCAAGGAATATAGAAAGAAAATTCAAATGATAAAAACTTACCGTGAACAAAAACCGAAAGATAAAGATGGAAAGACCTATGGAGCAGGAGAGTTTTAGTGTAATTCAAACATACTATGTATACTAAGTAATATAAAGAAATGCACTTGCAAGATTTGCTTAGCAACTGATGTCTTGTTTGTTTTCCTTTGTGGGCTGTTTTCCGAAAATTTAATTTTGACGCGTTTTAAATCACTATGGCGGGCACATCTCAAGTTCTATTAGAGAAATCTTCTTAAATTGTTTTTTATTTTGAAGATAACATTTCATTCTATGGCGTCTAACAATTAACCTAACAATGACCTTAACAAATTAAGTTATTTTTCTAAAATTATTTTTTTTAAATAGCAATTCCATGCTAGAGGGCGTTACAGACAATGTCCTCTACAAATTAAAAAAAATAACTTTGAACCTATCTTTCGTAGTTCTTGAGTTATCCATGCCATAGTAAATGCTTGTCTTTTTTATGAAAAAGACCCCCCCCCCCCCCAAGGGGTGAAGGGTCTATCGACTTGAAATGTGACAAAAGTTAATTCTTACCTATACCAACTCTTAAAAAAATATGGTTATGATAGCTTGAAAAACTAATTAATCAGTTTTATGGTGGTGTGCCCCCATATGTAACGAATCATAGCATAGCCCATAGAATTTAAAACTTACTTCTGTCAAGAAAATTATTTACAATTTATATAAACTTAAGACGAGGTTAAGTAGTATTAAAATCTTGTTCTAAATTCTACACCATAAAAAATAACTAGAGGGTATCCTTGAGTGCTTCGCACGCCAATATCATTGCGTGCACAATTGTAAGCTAAATAAATCAACTTAACTTATATTTAGATAGATATTTGTGCTTGTTCAGTACGCGCTTTAATAAACTTTAGTAAAATTGTATTAATAGTGTTTAATGTTTTATTTGTTGACAAATATACACGAAGTAAAAGGAGGCTGAAAGCAGATGTTCTTCATTCACTCCATTAAGTTTTAGGCAACTCTCGTAGCGTGGTTGAAGGTCTCCCAACTTGCTGGCGTATACAATCTGCAACACGGAACAGAAATAATAATAAATTAAAATAAAAAGGGTACCAGAAACTGACACATACTTTCTCGCAAACATATTTAAATTATTAATACGTTCACTGCCAAGGACGCACACGTGAGCTTGACACTGAACTGTGAGAAGTGGCCGACGCACAGTGCGTTTTGGGAGTATTTTCAATACACATTGCATTGCGTGCTTCGCACGCCAAACCCCGTATTTTCAATACACAGTGCATTGCGTGCTTCGCACTCCAATCCCCGTATTGGGAGTATTTTCAATATACACTGTATTTCGTGCTTCGCACGCCATTCCCCGTGTATAACCCCAACTGTGACTTCATATTTGTAATAAACTAGGAGAGGGGATAGTACATTAAAGTAGAAGAGTAACTAATGCATATAATTATTATTAGCTGAAAAACAACCCAGTTTTCGGCCAAAAAACCCCCAAAAATCAGTTATTATTATTATTAGCTAAACGATAATTTTTTGAAAGATGCGGTTTTTGCGTATGGTAGGGTACATTAAGGGTTACAAAAACGCCAAATTTTATCAAAATCGTTAATGCCGTTCTTTTATAAAAAAAATAATAACTGGTTTTGGGAGGTTTTTTGCCCAAAAAGGGGGTTGTTTTTCAAAATTGTTCAAATTTTTTTTCGTGCATCTATACAGGCCTAAATGACATGTCTGGTTCAAATTTGTTCGAAATCTATCGAATAGTTTTCTCTCTAGCTTTGTATAGATACAGACATTTTGTAAAAACCACTTTTTGGACTCAGGGGGTCCCAAAACTTATATTTCCACAAAAATCTCAACATCGATTTTTGTAGCGATCACTATATTTTCTCTATACTATAGTATAGTGAGAAAGTAAAACTAAAAAAACTCAGAAAGGCTGAACAAATGTTCTTGAACTACAGCTAAGAACACTTTCGATCAAGTGATCTTCCTGAAGAAAAAAAAATCAAAATCGGTTCATCCGTTTGGGAACTACGATGACACAGACCGATAGACAGACACACAGATACGCACGTTAAACTTATAACACCTCAATGTTTGGATTGCAGGTTAAAAACAAGACTGACTTGTTCAAAAAGAAAACACACCACGAAGGTACGCCAAACGAAATACTGTTGGATACTGTTGAATATCCTATTACTTTAAATGAGCAAATCTTATATCTATCTTTGTATCTTTCGTGTATCTCGAAAACGGCTCTAAAGATTTTGATGAAAATTTGCATACAGGGGTTATTTGACGTCAGGAATTGAATGCGCTAGGTCTTATGTCTTCAAAAAACGCTCATACAGTCTGAAAAATGCGCATACAATTTAAAATCTGAACTTCTTTTTATACCACCTTTCAAATCACTTAGAAGGCGAATAGGTACAGCCACTTTTTTATACCTCCTTCAAAGTCTCTAAATATTCGAATAGTTACATTATAGATACAATCCAAATGTTAAAAATACTAAACGATGCTCGTTCACCCAGGTACAAACGAGCCAAAGATTAGCGAGAGCCTTTAGAGAGTTTTTCAACTGCGAGCGAAGCGAAGCAGCCATCTAAGGCCGTAGGCCGAGGTGGGGTCGGGACGCGAAGCGTCCAGGGGCAGAGCGCCTAGTATTTAATCTAATCGTTGTTTTCGTAGTATTCCTATATGAAGTAGAGGTAAGATTTTGAAAATAACTTCTCAATTCTTGTAATTAAATTAATGTATTTAACTCTATCTCTAACAATCAGGTCTCACAATATTGAAACTAGGCCACTGTTAAATTTTATAACAACATGTGGTAGAAATTGTTATGAAGTAGAATTAGTGATAATTAAAAAAAAAATAATAATCTAAACTTGGTGTTATAGTCAAATACGAAGAAATTATTCTCGTAAACCAGATACTGAAAATATTCCGCTTCCCACCTCTTAGGAACCTTTTGTTTTAACTTAAAAACGCTTTTTTTCGTAAATGATTAGTAAAGACAACTTGTATATTTTGAAAATATACGATATCAATTTTGTGTTTTGTGTTACACTTGAACATATAAACAAACCTGAGACTTTTTCAAAATTATACAGTTAAGGCCTGTAAAAAGCAAGTTTCTTTATGGTTATAGGAGTTAGGGAGTGATTTTTGTAAGTCCGTCATTTTTCAGAGTACCTATAAATTTATGTTTAGCCTATATGTCGCTCTTTTTATCTTTTCATTTTTTATCTCGAGCTCTATTCTGATTCTTTGTAGGGGAATTTTTGGTGTAGGCACAGGAGTGACGTTGTTGTTCTGGTGATGACCTATTTATGATTTCTTGTATTTTTTAAAATTGTATTTTCTTCATTTTTATATCTTCTCTTTTTTTCCATAATTTTTATTGTGAAGTTATGTTGTGCACGACTCGTGCCCACGCACAGGCTAATTTGTAAATTGTTTGAAATTTTATTTATGGAATAAATAAATAAAATTAAAACAAAATAAAAAAATCTGGAAATTGGTTGACCGTGCAGGCCAACCCTAGAACTTCCCGCTTAGTTTGAATTTTAAATGAGCTTAAAAATACCAAAAAAACGAAAATTTGTGAATTTTTAAACAACGATAACTTTTGAATGCGTCGTTCGATTTTCATTTTTAAAAAAGCATTCTACGCAGTTTTTAAAGCACAAACAGAAAATGTACAGGTTTATATTGATTGGTTGAGAAATCTGGAAGATATGTTAAAAAAAATACCAAAAAATACCAAAAAACGAAAATTTGTGAATTTTTAAACAACGATAACTTTTGAATGCGTCGTTCGATTTTTATTATTAAAAAAGCACTCTACGCAGTTTTTAAAGCACAAACAGAAAATGTACAGGTTTATATTGATTGGTTGAGAAATCTGGAAGATATGTTAAAAAAATACCAAAAAATACCAAAAAACGAAAATTTGTGAATTTTTAAACAACGATAACTTTTGAATGCGTCGTTAGATTTTCATTTTTAAAAAAGCATTCTACGCAGTTTTTAAAGCACAAAAAGAAAATGTACAGGTTTATATTGATTAGTTGAGAAATCTGGAAGATATGTTAAAAAAATACCAAAAAACGAAAATTTGTGAATTTTTAAACAACGATAACTTTTGAATGCGTCGTCCGATTTTCATTTTCAAAAAAGCAGTCGACGCAGTTTTTTAAGCACAAAAAATGTATACATGGTTTTATTGTGATTTTTTCGCACGCTTTAAAGTTATTTTTAAAAAACATAAAAATTCCAAAAAAAATTTAGGTTATTTTTTTTAATTTCTTCGGATTGGCTCGATGGATTAACTCTCAAATCTAATCAGATCTAAGTTTTGATACACCCATTCAAATGACATGTCGTAGAATTCAATCGGTTGATTCGTTTTTGAGAAACTGTACGACAAAAATTTATTTACACACATACATCCACACACACACACACACACACACACACACCCCTGTTTGTATGAGGACCTCTCTTTTCTATCACTTGTTAAATAACATGAAAGCGAGGACCTACCAACTCTGTACAGTCAAGCGAGGTCTTTTTATGTTTTTATTTTTTTAAGGCAGTCAAAAATGTATGATTACCGTAAATGACCACTTATATGTATACCTTATAATAAAAGGATATGGATGCAATTTTTTAAATCCAATTTGGCCTTATTTTAAAATCTCCCGCATACAACACGAAAGCGAGGTCCCAAAACACATATATGTTCAATAACGAACAACCGAGGTCTTGCTGTCTACCGGTTTGTAACATGAAACCGAGGTCTTAACGCACTCGTAGTTTAATAACGGACAACCGAGGTCGTGCCGTCTACCGGTTTGTAACATGAAACCGAGGTCTTAACGCACTTGTATGTTTAATAACGGACAACCGAGGTCTTGCCGTCTACCGGTTTGTAACATGAAACCGAGGTCTTAACGCACTCGTATGTTTAATAACGGACAACCGAGGTCTTGCTGTCTAACAGTTTGTAACATGAAACCGAGGTCTTAACGCACTCGTATGTTTAATAACGGACAACCGAGGTCTTGCTGAGGGTTATGTATGGATATTGGATAATGTGTTTCTGGAAAATAGTGGAACACTACGCATACATCCTTTCTCACGGGAAGAAAGAAAAGCGGAAATGTCCCTGACTCTAACATCCGTTTAAAGAAATTATCTCTCGTGCCTTGAAGTCTTGTGTCATTATATTTAGGATTAGCTCTAAACCACGACAAAACAGTACTTAGGTTCTCCTCAATATAAATTATCAAAAAAAGTAAAGTATAATTTTTATTTAATGGTGTAAGGCCTATGAACAAAAAACAAATTTATTTCCTTTTTTTTTGTTGGAAACAAGTTCATTTAGTCAAAACCAAATGTGGCATTAAAAAATCGAAAAAATAAATTGCGGCCTATGTGTGACCTTAAGTGTACATTTTGAGCATTCTTCACGCAAACTACAAATGGAAACGAAAAACACCATAGCAATGAAACCAGCCATCGACCTTGTAGTGACTTGTAAAAACTCTTTTTTTGCACTTCTGGTGTCATATCTGGTTTTTGAGCTGAAGTACCATAGCTTTTATTGTTTTCAACATTTTCTTTCGGACTTATTTTCCTTTTTTATTTCCTTATTTCCTTAAAACGGAAATTAAAATCTCTTATAGCAATTTAACATGGGATACAATTTTAAGCCTATTCCGAGTGATATCTGAAGTTCTATTGGACCTTTTGACATGCAGTTTGTGTCAAATCAAAGATAATTAACTCTATATTTGCCCATTTGCCTTAAAATTTTACTATTCCTTCATTTAATATTTAAAAAATAGAATTTAAAATATTTTCTATTTATTATCATTGTTTTTACCGATCAACTGAATAGCACAGATCAGCTTATTATAACAGCACATGTTTAATTATCATAAAAATAAATATGTTTATTGTTAATTCAGTAATCAGCTGTTTGCTCTAATATTTCCATTAACAGCATTATTTCAAACTTAAATCAATTATTAGTATTTTTTACTTTTAGGTTAGGTTATTATTAAAGTGTAGACCCGAGCCTTGCTGACTACACAACGGGCTCCAGCGGGGGGAAGGGGGGTTGGCGTGCGGAGCACTTAGGGGTATCCCCTAGTATGTTATACATACGGTAACAAGACTCTTCAATTAAAAAGTGGTATTTTTAAAAGCTCTTATTTACCTTGAGGAAATTACTTTAAATAAAACTTGTCGGAGTTAGTAGGCCTATAGTTAGTAACGTTGTATTGGCCCGGAGAGAAGCGGGGTGAGGGTAAACCAGAACCTTTCCCCTACTCTAAGCATCTAATATCAACAAAGAAGGAATTGTGAGTTAATTAAATCAAAGTGTGTAATTCGTGTTTATTTACTAATAAAACACATTCTGCCACATTATGACATTTGTTAATAAACTTTGAGCTTGACGAGTGTGAAGGAATTATTTAAAAATAATAACAATACAATAATTCTCACACAAATACGTTGATTGATCAAACGCATTTCAACGACAAAGTCGTTATCCTCAGGGATACATGAGCTACAACAGCTAATTGTTATCAATTTCCATTAGCCTGCATATAATCTAGTATTTGTTAAATATGTTGAAATAACAACTGCAATTGTAGTTGGCATTGTTTTATACGTAATTTTTTTTAGCCGTCAGAATTACATTGTCCAACCA
>JAGFPH010001471.1:8990-20735 GCA_018207615.1 Philaenus spumarius
CAGTATTGCTTCCGTTCCCTTAAATATTCTTTTGTAAGATTGGTACAGTATAAAATGCTTTTAACCCTATTGAGTGGTCAAAGCGCTAGGCTTTGGTCCAACACTACTCAATGACAACGCTACTTTGTATTGAATATTTCACCCACCAAAAATCATCCAATCGCAATAAAATAAAAACTGTTGGGAAAAAAATGATTTAAACTTTAATTTTTGTATTTAAATATTTTTTTAAAAACCTAAATTTACATATGTAATCATCGTTTAAAAATTTTAGTTTTCTGTAAACGTTTTGCCAACTGTAATCAAATTTTTACAATTTATCGTTGTAAACAGGACATTGTAGCGATTTATTGGATTGGATGGTTGGTGCTGGCCGGCATCAATTTCTGCAAATCGTAACGATAAATTGGAACGTGTAAACAGTAGCGCCCATTTATAGCTAAAATTTGACTCAATTTGCAAGGGCCGTTACACCGGAAAGGTTGTCGTACTAGTTCATTGATTCCGTTTTACGTGTTTTTTTACCGTGTGTTGTATTATTCAATTGACAGCAAGGCAGCTCAAACTCCTCGAGAGTTCTTGACTGAATTTATTGAACTATATCGGAGTTTTACCTGCTTGTGGCTCATTAAGAGCAAAGAATACTCTCACAGGAATAAAAAAGACCTTGCGCACATAGCGCTCGTTCAAAAATATAAGGGTTTGATCCGTTGTCAGACAGAAACACTGTTGTTAAAAAAATTAATTAATACATTGCGTACGGTTTATAAGAAAGAACTATCGAAAGTTAAATATTCGTCAATGAAGGTTGGACAAGAAATCGTTGCATGTAAACAGTACTCACACTTTCGATTTATTGTAAGGATCAATTGTTACGATTTGTCCTAGTGTGTAAACCAGGCTTAAAGCTCAATGGTGCTCGACCGGGATATTTTGACGATAATATAGAGATACCTTATTTGGATTCGTCAAGATTTTAACTTTCTAAAACTGCCACCCAATCAAAAGTCACTTGCATAGTTCCAAGGATATGGAATTGTCTGTAAACCTTTTACTTGCAATTGGACAAATTTCAACCAATAAAACAGCACATTTTGCGTTCGAGATATCTCTTATAATTCGAACTATTTCAATAAACTTTTTTATATCTATTTATAGACCAAAGTTCAATCTTTCGTTTGGTGTAAAGCATACTATATTAAATCTAACGGTTTTGTTCGTACAGTTCTGAGAAATACTGACAAATGGGGAATTAAAAACTCGACTTTCTCACGCTCCCAATGTAGCACTTCCAACGGGTTTTCACACAGAACGTCGTATTTGATGCGACCATGAGAAGTTCAGTTCGTTTGATTTAATTTTGGGATTCAAGTAAAACTAAGTCAAATACTTTTATGAAATAATAATTTACTTGTATACAGTTAAATTCTTTGATTTATTCTCTACACTTTCTTATAATAATATTTCATATTTGGGCAAGGAATATATTCCTAAATTACTATTCATACTAGGCCTAGTTTTGTTGGGGGTCTTTGAACTGGTGTTTTCAAAATAAGAAATTTGAAATTTATAATTATTTTTATACAGTCCTATTCAGGACTAAATTACGAATTTTGTTTACATTTACGAAAAAAATTACAAAAAATTTTTACTACTCTTTATGTAGGCCTAAAGTTGAACTTTTTCCTTTCGTTACTAAATATTTTTTTTCTTGAGCTAATAACTTTGTAAATTTTACATCAATAATTTTTTTACTGGCTTATATAAATTCTTTCTACCTTTCTCTACAAAAAAGCTACTGAACACTTTTGGATTGGTTTATAATTACTATATTTGGTGATTTTTTTTAAATATGCTTGCACACGCACCGAAATGGCTTGATTTAGGAAAAACATTGGCATTATCACTTTTAGTGTTAATTGTGGGGAGGGGCGGCAATTTTGGGGGGCCCATAGGCGCAAAATATGTAGATCCGGCCCTGTACATACAGCGAGAACTATTCAATCGATTTCAAACAAATTTACACCAGACATGTCATGTAGGCCTATTTAGATGCACGAAAAACAATTTTGAAGAATTTTGAAAAACAACCCCTTTTTTGGCAAAAAAACCCCAAAAATCAGTTATTATTTTTTTATAAAAAAACGGCTTTAACAATTTTCATAAAATTTGGCTTATTTGTAGCCTTTAATGTACCCTACCATATGCAAAATAATAATAACTGATTTTTGGGGGTTTTTTGGCCATAAAGGGGGTTGTTTTCAAAATTTTTCAAAACCTTTTTTCGTGCATCTATACAAGCCTAATTGACGTGTTTGTTGCAAATTTGTTCGAAATTGATCGAATAGATTTCTCTCTAGATAATAATAATATTTATTAGTTAATCTCCTACTTTAATAAATCATCTCTCCTACCCCACCTACAATTATGAAGTCACAGTGAATCTTTTTATTTTAATAATTTAATAATGTTTGTGAGAAAGTATGTGCCAGTTCCTGGTACTGTTTATTTATTATTGTAATTAAATTGAAAATTATTTGTAATAAGAGTTCCAAATGAATTATAAAAGTGAATTTCAGTATTTCTATTTTTTTGGTGGGTGAGAATGAGATTCTAGGTTTTATTGCACCTAATGTATAAATCAAATATATGGAAAGGTTTGTACCTAACTATTCAAGATTTATTTAGGTCACTGAATAGATTTATGAAAATGAGTTTCAAATATATATATTATCATTTCTGAAATGGTCAACCATATGTGTCAGACATAAATATGAACAAATTACAACTTTGTAAACATGGCTGAGGAGGTAAAATCCCACAAAAACATAAATATGAAAAACAAGGCCAAGTCCAGTTTTGGACCATAAAAGTAGCGAGGTGGGGAATTTGGCCAAGTACTTTAGCCAGCAGAGTAGGTCTGCAGTACAAGATGTTACATCTTCTTTCAGGATACCTTAGGAGCCCTCTTGTTCTTCGACTAATAATCGAGAGCCTAAACTGAATCAACTATTGTTCAATCGTTTATCCTCCAAGCAAGTTTTTTGCGGGCGGTGAATCGAATTTTACCGTTACACATTTTCCGTCAAGCTGTACTATATATAGTACACATGTGTATATAGCAGAGTATACTATATAGTTTACTTGGTATTACCTCTGAAATGGACATTGTGCTTCCTCATTTCGTAAGTTGTTTTAAAATAGCTTACTTGGTAATACCTCTGAAGTGGACATTGTGCTTCTTCATTTCATAAATTTTTTTTAAATAGTTTACTTGTTTTTCATAAAGCGATTCATAAGAAGAAACAAATTTAAAACTGTAACGTTGATGGAAATTTACAAATTAAAATTCATATGACCAATAATTTGGAATAAAAGTATGTTTTATCAAGTTAAAAAAAAGAAAAAAGCATAAGCAGCACTGCCGCATTACTATAGCCGAATTTTCTTTTCAGGAAATAACTAGTATTAAATACTGGGAGTTTCCAATGAATTTTATTCTTTGTTCTGGGAACGGTTCCAAAAATACCTTTGCACTGATTTATAGTAAATTTAATTCACTTTCGAATGATGTAGCTCACAAATTATAAAAGGTGTAAAGGGTGCAATTACCTTACATGCATAATGAAAAAAATCATTTATCGGGAGCTTTCTATGAATTTTGTTCTGTGATCTGTATGTAAAATACCTTTGCACAGGATTATAGTAAACTTAATTGCCTTTTGAATGATAAAGCTCACAAATTGTATTCGGGCTAATGAGTGGGAGAAATTTTGCAATTACCTTACATTGATAATGAAAAAATCATTTATCGAGAGCTTCCTATAAATTTTTTTCCTTGTTCCGGGGACTGTAGTACCTGAATTACCGTTGCACAGGATTATAGTAAATTGAATTACCTTTCGAATGATATAACTCACAAATTGTACTCGGATTATGAGTGAGAGAAATAATGCAATTTCCTCGTTCTAACTTTGCCATTTTGGTTTGAATCAAATATTCCTCCATTTTGTGCTGAATCGAAAAAATCGGTATCTAGGAAATCTTTCGAGTACCCTTTCACCAAAAAAATCAGCAATTTCGAAGCATATTTACCACCACTTATCAGTCCGGAAATAAAACATATATAAATTAATGAATTTTGGGTATCGTCTCCAAATGGTCTGAAACGGATAGAAACGAAGTTTTACCCACCTTCGACCAACCGTTTTCAAGTTGGGTCAAGTGTAATAATTAGCTCTTATTTTCTTCAAAAATTCGGCTAAAAATATCTGTCAGGATATGTAAGAAGCTTTGAATAAAAATTATAAGTTTTTTTGTTTTTCCCTTTAATACCTGAAGACCTTGCCAGATTTCAAGAGTCGTCCACCTTCATGGAAATGCTTCATACATTGATGTCAGTGAACATTTTTTACTTTTTAACCCCTGTATCTTTTAAAAGGTTTATATTGTAAATCTTCCATTTCTATGTAACATCAAATGGGGTAGTCCTATATTTCAAAACATTAACCTAAAGAAAAGCAAAATTATGAATGGGTAAAAACAGTGCTAATAGGTTTGTAAGTAAACACAACGTGTCTTAGGCCTGACACACTATTGTGGCCTTAATTTGATAAAAGTTGCTCGTATTGAAATTGTGGACATAACTGAAACATCATTAACTCCTTAAATGTTATAAATAAAGACCTGAGGATTTTAAATAATGTTAAAAACAATTCAGGTGTACATCACTGTTTCTTATTTGAAGTAATTTCTTTGTAACTCAATAACTAAACGTAAAAATATTTTTTACATGAGTAAGTTAAGTACAGAACAAATATGATGTATATTTAAGTTGCTTCTACGTTGTTGCAAAGTCAGGGGCCTTTAACAAAAAACCCGACATAGGTGGAAGTTAGAAATAAAATATAATAGCGAATGACCATGCATAGCTTTATATGTGAAATTAAATGTTACAATTATTTTTATTTCTGTATAGGCTACCTGATTTTAATTTTGGATGTATGGCAAGCATATTATAATTCGCTTTCTGACCATTAATTTTAAATCTAATAAAAAGTTATTCTTCAACTGTGTTGCAGATTTATTAATAAAAGAACATTATTACGTCCGAGTCGAACCTTGGTGTCATTTTGACTGTATTGGTATTTTTGTAGAAGATATCCTTGTGTTTATGTCAAGTTTAACCTTGTTTGAATACAATAGTACTTGCAGAGATGTTGTGCTGGAACATGCTTTCAACTTAACCGAACAATCTTTGCGTATTGTACAAAAATTTTATGACCACAATACAGATTAATTAAGTTTTGAAAATATTAGTAGTTCAGTAACTTAAAAAATGTATGTTGTAGAATTACTTGAGAAATTATATAAATAAAATTATGAATTCAATGACTTATATAATCAATTATGCTTTTAATTATATTGTCTACTTGTAAACGATATTTTATTTTATAAGATATCACCGTACCTGGTTAAAACTAACTAGATGTGTACAACCGCAAATGTTTCTATTGCTAATGACAAATAATGAAATTTCTTAAATCAACAGGTAGGTACAGCAAACTTTGTGAACTAGTTTCTATCTAAGCCTTAGTTCGTTCCTTGTGTTCAGAATTTAACAATATTTTGTATTAAAAATTTAACTGTACAAAATCTATATTCTACACTGGTAACAAAATCATAAAAACAGCTGATAAAAATTCTTCAATAACATAAAGATATAATATCTGCTAGCTGACTTACAAAATCTAGTCTTTACCAACTCAAACAATTTTCAATGCTCAATTCGCTTTTCAACATAGTATCAGAAATGGTTTTTTTTCCAAAATTCTTTATGTAAAGTTCTAGATTTTTAGTTTTACATTTTGCTAATTTCCAAATATCCTTAGCATAAATTTATAGTTTGGTTACAGCATAGTCTAACTATTCTTACATTAATTACTACACAGAAAGAAATACATGTTAAGTATTTTAAAGAAAAATATATTTCTGAATAATATGTTTCAGTAAAAAATGTTAGTGAATAGAAATATCTGTTCCCTGAGGATATACAGAATGTTAATGCTATAATACAAATTAAGAATAAAGATGGTGATACCTAAAATTCTAATGTAAAACTTAACTCTAGAATAACTTCATTTTAAATACAAATTTACAATTTTTTACATACTTTTCTTTCATAAATATTTTGTACATGTCCTACACCAGTTAAGTTAATTAGTGAAATGTTAATTTAAAGGTTAATTTTTTTCAGAAGTTGGTGCCCAAAAAGTATTCCTCTTTGTTCTGTTGTACCAAAAGGTAGGTCTGTAAGTTGAGTTTGCTGAAGTGAATCTTTTTTTCCCATGATTACTTATTTTTCTTTGCACTTCCAACTCCCATTTTTCAGAATACTTTAAATATATCAACATCAAGGCTTGAGCTCTCTCAACGGGATTCGTAACATGTTTTAAAATAAAACCCATGTGCTTTGAACAAATTTTACCTAATGAGAAAAAACCCTTGTATTCTTCTTTAAATATTGAGAACTGTTTAATATCTCGAATCAATTTATAATTAATAGTCCTATGCGGCAATAACCTAATGCACTTGAACAGTTGTTCTCCAATTATAATTTTATTTTGTATGATTCGGGTTATCTCACTTACTACAGTGTAATATTTTTCACCTGTAACTAAATGATCGGGTCGAATACCAGTAATATTTGTTCGGTAATCAACGATAACACGATTGAAGTTCGGTCTGATAAACTTATTGTAAACACAATTCCCTTCTTTATCGACTAAAACTATTCTTCCTATTATGTTATGACTTTTTACTCCCAAGTTATTCTCTAATATCAATGAATATTGCAATGAAATTGGATCGCCTATAGTGTAATCAAATTGTTTAGGTACTATAACTTTGTTCAAAGCATTAGTCTTCATATTTGTTACCATTTGAGCGATGGTAATATCCCAGTCATCTTTGTATTTGGAATACAAATCCATAAATACTGATGCTCTGGTTATCGTACTTGCATTTCGGTGGAGAGATATATTTAAAAACTGCTTTGTTATTTTATAAACTGTTTGTACTGTGTTTGACGAACTGTAAAACTCGGTATACAGGCTTACATCACGTTGATTCCATATATCAATATTAAGTCTGAAATACGAAAACAAATAATATAAATTATACCCTATAATAATTCTATCCTCCATTAAAGAGATTAGTTCTTGCCTTATTTGAGACTTTGATGTTCCATTATTAAGATTTTGAAAGGTAATACCTGTGTTTTTTGTATAGCAATTTGCAATGGTGGATATCGCTATAGGTTTTATAAATTTATCGTAAATACAGTTCTTGTTTTCATCGATTATGGTTACTCTCCCAATTAATTTCCGTTTGCGATCCATATTGTAAGATAACACTCGACCATAATTTATCGCCACTGGTGAATTCATTCTACGTTTTCCCTGAAGTTTTCTGTGCGAATGATATATTTGATACATATGTCTAACTTCTTCGTCCCATTCTCGTTTGAACTTATAATATAACATAATCGCAGTTTCAGCGTTTTCAACGGTGTCTCGATATTTATTTTGTATAGTTGTATTCAATAAAACTTGAGCGAGTTCTTTCAATGATGGTGTTTGTTTATTCGGTATGGCAAGAAGGAACGGTCTGTAACTGCTGGTATCTCTCCGTAAAGGAAACGAATGATGCACTCCTAAAAATTTTAGATGATGAGATAATTCATGACCGACTATAGTATTTCCTTTAAGTATTGATCTAATTTTTTTCAGAGAGTGTGATAAATACTCCGCATTGGTAAAGTTGTCTTTGGTTAGGCCAGTGATGTTAGTTTGATAATCTGTAACTTGATAAATCGGCTTGAATAATTTGTCATAGACTAAAGTACCACCAAAATCAACAATAGAAATTCTTACTAACATTTCCACTTTATTGCCATCTTTGGTTATTCCGAATAACGTCTCACAGTCCAAACCATAGGCTATGCTGGATGCATGAATACGATCAGACACGTACATTTCCCATTGATTTTGAAATTTTCTATAAAGTTTCATTGTTAATATTGCCTTTTGTTTCGTGTCACTATCGTTTAGTAAGTCAATATTTAAAAATTGTTTTGCTAAGGCTTTAATATTCAAATCCTCATTAGATTTAGTTTCCGAACAACGAGTAAAGTAAGATGTGTCTCGAAGCAAATGAAATGGATGCCGCACTTTCATTAATCCCAGAAAATCACCTATTTTATATCCAATTAGAATTCGCCAACTCATTAATTCTATTATATTTAATCTGATGTTATAAAAATCATCACCTCCTAACAAATCATTTTCAGTAATACCGGTGATGTTAGTTCTGTAATCAACAACATCTTGTAAAGGCTTAACTAATTTGTCGTAAATAATTTTACCTTTTTCATCCGCAATACTCACTCTACTGATGGAAGCAGTTTGATTGTTGAATAACCTCACTACGTCAACGGTCTCGTAATGGATAGCGATTGGAGAACGTAAACTTGATTTTGCTTCATTCTGGCTAGTCTGAGTGTCATTATCTGGAGCCGATCCTTTTACATCAGTAACTATCATTACTAACACACAGCAACATATCACTTGAAGAAAATGATTCATATTATTTCAAAATTGAATAAATTTAAAACTATTAAATTATATCATTTGTACAGTACATAATTTAACACCATCATGTCTTCCTAAAATAAAAACAAACATGACCTTCAATATGTTTATGATTCATTGAAATTGCACTCTCTTCTTTTTAAGGAATAACGAAAAAAATTCTCTAAACTTTTATAAATATTAGAAAGTGTTCATTTTGTATAATACACTTCAACTTTGTGTACATAAATTGTAATGTAAGGTATGTTGTGGTTTGATTTTGAGTTATGTAACTAATCAGCAGTACGACTGCTCTTATCAATTTCTGATGTCCATTAATAAAAAATTACAACAAAACAATGATGAATTAATAAAATTACATTTCCACTCTTTCTAAAGTTAATCATATTTAACTAGATGTTTATATGGTTTAGGAAAATATTTAAATTCAGAAAACAGTATAAATAGCAGAAGAGGAATACAATAATAATTACGGATTTAATAAAGTCATCTCATACTGTAAAATGTATGTTTAAAATGTATTATTTATAAAAAGTAAAATGCTGTGGTTATTAGTAAAATTATGTAATAGGCCTTTAGTGTTTTGGAATATCAACTCCTATAAAAGCGAGTGTTCTCATAATTTATACCAATTAGTTACTTTTTTAAGTATAATTTTACTGTAAACACCTGTGGTATTATCAGGAGCTAAATCTAAATATTATTAGTAAGTTCCAAAAATGTACCGTACAAAATTATAAAACTTAAAAAAACAAATTTAAGTCATTATTTCTATATTTTGGTACAACTTTGATTCAAATCTAAGTAAAGTAAGCTAATTGATAAAACATATTTAGCATCAACACCTTATGAGAAAGTTAAGTTTAAACTTTTTAGATTGTTAATATACAGTAGAGCGTCAAAAATCCGAACTAATTGTGACCGAGGGATTATCAATTTGTTCGAATTTTTGAAAACGACCAAGAAAATGCCATTTAGGCTAAAATATATGCCCTTTAATCGATTAAAGTGGTTAAACAGTACAAGCAGTAATGTAATTACAATAATACAGTATGTAAGACTACTTAAATATTATGATTTAGAAGAACCTGCACGTACACAGTAGGGCCAACATGATTACACTTGTAACTCTCAATTACAGTGCAGTACATAATTAAAAGTTCACTTGTACATTATAGTTAACACAAACGAAAAATAAAAAAAATACTGTATAGTACATTACTTTATGTACGACATACTGTTATAATGATTACACAAAAAGAAATGAATGAACTTTCTGTATGTTTACTGCTAGCGCTAAAGCAGCTTATTAGCGTGGCATACTGACAGCCAGTCTGCTGTGAGGGCGTGTGAGAGCAGGTATATTAAGAAGTGTTTAAAAAGAGATAATAATGTCAAACTGCGATGAAGATTTTTGTGAAATTTTTAACGACGCAATAATTGGAATTTGCGAAAACGAAATTTTTGCAGGGGCTGCCTCAGAAAGCGTTCGGATTTTTGACGTTTCGGATTATCGACGCTCTACTGTATTACTAATCACAAATATTGATTTATTTAACTCATATTATTCATTTTACAAATGTGAGACTGGTGTATCTGTACTGTGATAAGAGACCATCTCTTTTACTACAGGAAATTCCCAACAATCATTACGCCCTCCACCAAGTTTCAAGATATCAAGAAAGTATGTTTTTAATGGTAGTAATACCTACTTAAATGAAATATGCAAATGAAAACATATATTGTATTATTAAACTCACATATTTCATATTTGATCATATAATTTATATGTTATTTGACAAGCGTAACTAACAGTGGCCGGTTGGAAAAATGCCCATACATCGATATGATCTTGCACTTTGCTCATCATTCATCCATTAATCAAATTCAAGATAAAGGCCTAGAATTTTCATATAGTTATTTGTGTCTTAAGGGAGGAAAGTATCACTTTGCCACCCCGAAAGAAAATGTTACCGCACGAGCGCAGCGAATAAAATACTTTCTTCCAGTAAGACACACAACATTTTTCCTCCAGCTATAGTTTTAGTAAAAACTTGCATTTTACTGTGGAACAAACTTTATTAAAACATGGACATTTATATTTACAAAAACTATTGAGGTTATGCCAAGAATACACCGGCACAGAAGTTCATTAATGCATTGTTGTTTCGGCATTTGTTTTCTAACACGTGATTTAGCGGGCGGAAAATTATCCATATAAAAAGCATTGAGCATACTTTCCAGCTCGTCAAATAGGCGGGCCACAAATTGAACTCAATGCTTTTTATAAGGGCACTTTTCTGCCCATAAGTGGTTCTTCTAACCTATTAACGAGGCAGAAAAGACCTCTTATTATAGTAGTAGCAGAAAAATATTTTCATTTCCCTTTTTGGACACCTAATTTTCTCTTTATTTCTTAAGGTAAATTAATTATTCATGTTGTTCTATTTTGAACCCAGATAAACAAAGACATCCCACTTACTTAAATTTACATGGTTTCTGCCTGCCTTCACCTCCAACCCAAATATAACGGGTGTTTCAAAATGAATATCAGGGTTTTAAGGCTTTGTAGTGTTTATTACATTTAACATAATTTTAAATAATACATCTAATGAAAGAGCAACTCAAACAATTTTTCCTACAAGTGTTCAATGTGAGCACTTTTAGTCACACGGCACACATTGCGTCAATAGCTGAGTTCATCACAAATCTTGTTCAGTGTGCCTGCAGTAATTAATTGTTACAACAACTGCTTCAATCCTGTTTCTTAAGTCGGGTAGGTCAGCCGGTATCGGAGGCACATCCTTTATGAACCCCCAAAAGTAAAAATCGCATGATGTCAGATCGGGTGAAGGCCATGTGAAACAAGCTGTCTCATGCGGCCAATCCAGTGGTCGGCTTCTGCGCCATTTAACCAATTGTGTACTGAGTTATATAGATAAAATCATATAAGTTTAGGCGGGGCATTGTACAGTCAACCCTAGTTATGTTGGCTTATTTACTTTATGATATCCAGACATTTTAAATAAAACATGTACTAAACACGCTATAAAACAGGATTATTATATATTATTTTAAATTTAAAATTTAAATT
>JAGFPH010001471.1:20745-35518 GCA_018207615.1 Philaenus spumarius
GACTCTTTAACTTTGAAATTATTTAGATATATACAAAATGTTACAACGCTTAAAATACGATTTAAATTAAAGGCTATTTTATTATAAATTTACTACAGATATAGGCCTAAGTAAATAGAAAAATAGTATATTTACATTACATTAAATAATTTACTGTCCATCTCTTCAAGTAGTTTCTTATGAATTTAGTATAGATATAAAAAAGAAAAAAAACAATATATTTACATTACATTAAATAATTAACTGTCCCGCTCTTCAATTCAGTTAATTATTATAAATTAACTATAGATATAAGAAAAAGAAAAAACAATATGTTTACATTAGGCTATTACCTGATAATATTGGTTGCGCTTATTTGCAAGCGATTTGTGGACAAACCAAACATCTGACTGAAAAATGTTTGAAATAAAATATGTAGATCAACTAATTTTCTACAACTTTGCCGCTGGAAGTTTCTTTCTACCCTAAAAATAAAAAAAGGTTTACGCTTTACTACTTTTTCATGTCCCGATTTAAAAAATCGAAGTATTTTTGTTATTGTATAAATTCTGAACATTTACTAAACTGAAAGATATTTATACTGTTAGTTGCAACATATCACGCAGATTACAAATATATAAAATTTGTCCTATTTAAATAATCCTAGTACTGTGCAGAAGCTTGTAATTGAAAGCGCGTCCAATGCTAAAAATTGCTCGGCGGCCTTCTAATCGATGGATTTGACACAGACTGTATTTTTCTTACAAAACGACAAAGACTGGTGTTGGAGGGAGAAGGACATTACTGCTTCTGCGCAAACCATGTGCCATCCTAAATGCTTCTACCTATACCAGTGAGGCATCTTGCTGCCAAATAAAGTTCTGTGATTCAGCTAGTATTACATTTGAACTTAATACAGGGCTCATTTTACACTATAACTACAGATTCAGTCCTTGCAAACTGTAAAACACAAAAAGCTTTCTGTTCACTAGTCGCCAACTTTACTACTAGTGGTTTCTAACGGAAGACAAAGGAAACAGTGTATGCACATGAGCACGGTGTACCAACAAAACTGTTTGAGTTTGTTCTTTCATTTGATGTATTATTAATAATTGTAAGTTAAAATGAAATAAATACAGTATAACTCGGATAGTTCGAATGTTTTTAATTCAAAATTATCGTTAATTCGAAGTTTTGGTTCGGTCCCTTGAACTTTATATGATATCAATATAAAAAAAATTATGGATAATTTAAAGTCAACTTCTTTAATTCAAAGTTTTTTTATCAACACTAAAAATAAAATCTTGTGGTGTCAAAGGGATCGCTGAATAAATATGTCACTGTCAGGTAGATAGGGGGAGGACATAGCCTAGCTGCTGTTGTTTGTACACATACTGTAATTCTATGCGCGGTAACTCTCTCCAAGAATTTTGCCTTCCGAGAATTCTCTAGGTACCGATACTGCAGTTTGTCGATTGATGCTCTGCCCAATCCACTGTCTGTTGTTAAATCTCGACAAAACCTTTTGTAAACAGAACAGAACAATCATCTTGTTTATAGATACTTGTACTGCGCATAACTCTATCCAATTTATGAACAACGTAAAGGTTATTCCCCCCCCTACCCCGAACATGACCTCACTTGGCCAGCCAATCGATCAGGATATTGTAAAAAATTTTGAGCATTTTTACCGACGACTTATTGTACAAACGGTCTTGACAGATTCATTGCAAAACAAAAATTAAAAGATTGATTTCCTTCAAGCAGCAAGAATGTGTCACAATGCATGGTCACAAGTTACTAAAAGAACAATAGCAAATTGTTTAAAAAAAGCTGTATTCGTTAAGAAATCTGACCAGGATCCAAGTGAACCTTTTAGAAGAAGTGAAAAACAAAAAATGTGCCGAATTGTCGGATTTAGAACTTGAAGCTGAAGTTGAAGATTCCCTAATCCCCACAACGTTTGAGGCTCTTCAGCAATTGCGTGAATTTCGCCGGTACATTGAAGGACAAACCAGTGTAAGTTAAGCTGTTTTTCATTCTCAAACGTAAAAACAATTAATTCTACAAGGCAATCGGACATTTTATAATACTTTGTAAAAGACCATGGCTGAAAAGCCGAAACGGCTGTAGTGTAAGAAAAATCAATATAAACGGATGAGCAGAGACGTAAGTAGTTTAAATTATATTCAAGCTCTCCAGTAGAATGAAGAATGTATAAAATAAAAAAGAATAACTTAAGTTCTTTAATTAACACACATGTATAAGGAGTAGGCCTATGTGTTTAAAATTGACTTTTCTTAGACATAATGTATGGGTAGTCTCTGGATTGGTTAACCTATAACATATTCATCATTACTTTACTTACTCTTGTTCCTGTGGCCCCAAACATTCGTGTTACTAACAGCCGCCACACATTCTATCTTCCACAAACATTAGGCGCCTCCCAGGCTCCACAAATCCGCAGTCACCCAATCTTCTTAATGAATTCAAGGTCTTTCACGGTTATGATCCCTCTTGATACACTGATATTCCCCTTCTCGACATCTCAACCTCTACTTCTCAGTTGGCATGGAGGCGACGTAATATGTTAGAATTTGACTGTTCAAATTCAGCTATTGGCACTAGCTTTTTCCTTAAATTATTTCACTCTCTGTCTTCATTAGTCCAACTGACATTAAGAAAAACAATTTTCTTTTTAATTTTTAATCTTCCTCTTTATTTTTCTAAATCTTATGAGTTGTTTTGGTAAAAGTCCATACTGTAAAACTGGTTCAGTAATTACTTTACATATTCTTATTTTTCTTCGTAGGGTCAGTAGCTTGCTTCTATTCTCAACAAACTCCAGTAGCACCTACATACTACTCCTAACCTATTCTGAATTTCCTAATCCTAAAGGTTATTGCTGCTTAACATAAGCCCCAAACATCGAAACTCTGTTCAAACTTATACCGAAGTACTTCCAAATGTGTTTGGTTGTTTTATGGTCTTCTCATGTACTTCATTTGTGTTCGTTCATTTGCAACACAATGCGTTTCAAGTGAGAGGAATAACACATATTAAGTAAATTATAATGTACAAATAATTATTTCATAATTTATTGTAAATGTATTTGGTTTAATATATTTCTCTAGATCAGATGTCGCAAGAAACTCAGAAATTTAGCCAAATATAAAATATTTATTTATCTTTTCTTATGTTTAGAAAACAATTACTATTATTTACAAACGATAATTTTATGATACATACTTATATTTAGTTTCTCTTATTACATATCTTCTTGAACGTTATTAGTTATATGTGATTGTGTCACTCATTACAAGTGTGTATATAAGTTTGGTTGTAATTGAATGACAGATTTTTTAAACGTATAAAGCAATGTATTTATAAAAAATTCAAAGTAGTTTCTGAACATTCAAATTTAAAAGTTTGGTGTAAATGACATTTAGAAAAATGATTTTTATACAGTTAGAAATATAATATTATGATTATGTAAACAAAATCACAGTTAATTCTGTGACAAGTTATTTCTTTAAAAAAAGAAATACACATTATTGCAAAATAAAATGTTTTACGTGTAACAAAATAAACATGTATTGTTAAAATGCCATTCTTAATAGTCATAATTCTTACTGACATGCACCTATAATAACCAGAATTAAAATATCCTCTTATTTTCTTTAAATTTTGCTTAGAATTGTTTATATATTTAAATAATTTTAAAATGATGAAGAACCAAAAATCAAATAGTTATTTTTTAAATAATTTAATTTAATTACCGGTACATATTGTATGCAAATCATTCAATGAGGATTTTCATTTTAGAAATATTGAATATTATGATTTTGTTTAAAATAACCAAACTTTTCGATTTACTTATAGAGTCAGGCGAAGAAAGCAGAAGTTAACGTTGATACATCAGTCTTGTATACCTTATCATCCAACATAGGTTGAATTACTGTATAAAGCATGTTGGTTATACTGACTCATAGATTTTGTCAATAAAGTCACTTTATTCTTCATCTTTTCATGCCTGCTTACAACTTCCTGCTCCCATTCTGGTTTAAACTTCAAATAGATTCTCATCAGGGCTTTGGCTCTCTCAATAGGATCTCTTGGATTGTTTAAACCGTATCCTAGATATAGTTTACAAATCTCGTTTAGTGGTAAAAATCTTTTATATTGTATTTTGAATTTAGAAAAAAAGGATACATCTCGCACCAACCACCATCTTATTTTTAGTTGTATCATCCTAAAACACTTATATAATTCTTCACCTACTATTATTTTCTTGTGCATTATTTTATAAATTTGAAATATCGATTTAAAATAATCAGTTCCATTAAATAATCGGTCAGGACTGATACCAGATACATTTCTTGTTTTAAAATCTATAACTTCACTATACTTTTTAATATAATCATCATATATACACTCCCCATTCTTATCAACAAAAATTATCCTTGCCAATGTTTGATCTCTAAATGTATCCCATTGGTTCCCAGGTACTGACGAACACTGCATAGCAATTGGCTCTAAATTGTTTACATCGACTTCTTGTTCTGTTAAAACTTTTAGAGAATTTAGTTTGTATTCGGTATACAGTTGTTCAGCATAAGTATCCCATTCATCTTTGTACTTGAAATATAAACTCATGAACAATCTTGCTTTAGCGATAGGGTGTACGAAGCCAACAAAAGTCATGTTTAAGAATTTTTCAGCTATTATATTAATCGGAAGTTTAGTATTATCTGGAGTTCTGAACTTTTCAAATATACTGACTTCTCGAATGTTAGACATATTAAATTTATATCTTAGCGGCAAGAAGAAATGTTTTAAATTATATCCTATGATTATTTTTTCATCTAGAATGTTTCTTAAATCTCTTTTCAGTTCACCTATACCTATTCCGTTTACAATATCTAGAGGACGAATCCCTGTGCCGTTTGTGAAGCAATCGACTATTTTATCTTGTCGCTGTCGAATAAATTTATCATAGATACAATGATGGTTTTCGTTAACAACTGTGACACGTCCAAGTACTTTATTATTTCCATATTTAGATGCTATTAATATTCTCGAATAAAATATTGCTACAGGGTCGTATTTATTCATTTTCACTTGCCTTCTTCTATGTTCTACGTACGATTGGAATGTTCCTTTAACTTCTGCATCCCATTCGGATTTAAAATTAATATATAACAACATCGATATATGTGCTTGATGAATAGAATCACGAATATCAGCGTCAAAAGTTTTATTTAAAAAATGTAAAGCAAGTTCGTTCAATGTCGGATTTGACTTTCTGGGAATCGCTCGTTTGAACTTACTAAAAGTAGCTGCATCTCTACATAACGAAAACTGATGTTTTATTCCTAATACTGTTAAATCATGAAGTATGCCATAACCTACCAAGACATTTCCCCTAATGAGTAATTCAAGTTTTTCTTTCTCTCTGCAAAGCGTCACCCCACTACTTGTGAAGTTTTCCGCATACAGTCCAGTAATACTACTACGATAGTCTACCACAGGCCATACCGATTTGAACAATTTATCATAAACAATAAACCCATAATAATCAACAATAGAAACTCTTGCCACCATATCTGTTCTCGTTTGATTGGGCATTATGCCTTCTACTAATTTACAATTCAAAGCAAAGGCTATTCTAGAAGCGTGTAATTGGTTGACAGTTTCTTTATCCCATGTAACTCTAAATTTTTTATACAAATTCATCGCCGCTATTGCATTTTCAGTTGTATTATGAAAACCTACTTCTATATCCATATTTAAATACTGTTTTGCTAATAATTTTAGTTTTGGATGCTCGTACGAGCCGGGTTTAAAAAAATGTTTGAAGTACGCAGTATCTCTGACTAAGTATAATGGTATATTTATCCTTAAAGATTTCAAACATTCACTCAGTTTGTGACCGACTACTATTCGATAGCCTAGCACGTCTATCAAGTCTCGTCGTACAATAAAATATGGATCACCTCTACTTAAATCTTCAGCGGTAATACCTGTAAGACTTGTTTTGTAATCTATCACTGGATCCAATGGCTTAATAAACTTATTATAAATGACATTACCGGCTTCATTAACTACGGTTATCTTAGCAATAATAGCACTCAAATTACCTTGAGGGTTTATAAAAACTGTTTGCCAAGATATGGCCACAGGGACTCGATTTCCAGTTTGTGATTGAAGTCTTTTTTCGTTTATATCATTTCCAAGCTCGATTGCACACACTAAATCAATAAAAATATAAATTGTATAGATACTACAAGTTTTAATATTCATATTTAAAAATTTAGACCAATAATATGTTAGTCATTAAATAATTATTTTTCAGTCAGTTTTTCACTATCCATAAGTTTTTCCTGCTCAATTAATCACCATTTTATTTTTCAAATATTATACTTTAAAATATATTAAAAACTGTGCATGTTGTACAATTGATCAATGTCGTCTGGGTTGATTACATAATAAATCTGATAAAAATATTGAGTTATCTGACATCAGCTTAATTTCAAGTGATATAACTTGTAAGTATATAAAGGAATAATGTAAGTGAAATAAAGGCATTCTATTAATAATTTAAGAAACAACTTACTGAATAGTTTTTAGTTGTGAAATCAATACAAGTAATCTTTTTACAAATATTTGTATTATTAAATGTCCAATTCATGAAATAAAATTTATTGTAATATCAACACGGTTATACTTTAAATAGTAATGCATGTATATTAAATTATAAACAAGTATACACATTCATTTATTTTTTGTGGATCTAGTTAACTGTTTCCCTCAATACAAGCATGAGTCTATTCAATCTTCTAAAAAGCGCCCTTGTGGATAAGGGGTTTACTCCAAAGCTCAATCTTTCTGGTTCGAATCGATGTGTATACCATGAATGTTTGCCTGGTTAGGAAAAGTTGTCTTCAGGAAATTTCAGTTGATAGCCAATTGTCTTTTACCAATTTGCTTAAAACTATAATATGGTGGAGTACATTTTTGCGGGAGACATAAAACAACCAATTATTTCAAATTTTCTGACACTGATTTTTGACATAGGCCTACATCAAATACACGTAGAATTTAATATTTAGTTTGTGGATCTTTTAATTTTAGCTGAAAAAGTATAGTACTATTAAAATGCATAATTTAACAGTTTCGTACAAACCATTGATATGTTTTTTAGTACAAAACACAATATGTTATCTTTTTAGTTTACAATTAATATTTCGTGGTAGTGATGTGTTCCAACTACTTTGGTGATAAACTATTAGGATCAGGCCCGTTTTACACCCTGCCAGCGCCCTAGGCACAACGAAGAGTAGCGCCCCTTTTCATCCCCCCGCCGGCTGATTATGCCCCCCCCCCCCCCACCATAACGCCTATACCCCGTAAATTTAGATTTAGTCTGAAATGCCAGTTTTGGTTCGGAAGGTACTTTAGACTTAATGTCCCTTAACTCTCCTTTACAAATTATCCTGATTTTTTTTCGAGAGCGTTCCCATTATCCACCACCTATGGACCCGCCGTGTCCCTGACTGGCAACCAATAGCCTTGAGGTATCTACTGGCCTCCGGTGGGAATGCATGTAACTTACGGCATCACGGACCACCCACCCTCCCTTCTTTACATTTGAAGTATTTACAGTATTCGTTTAACCACATTTTGACATTTTCTTTGGATTATGTTTGGTTTGTTGGCTTACCACTAGACTGACTACAGATTCATACAATAGCTTTTTTCTGGTTTTCTGTGTTGCAAAGTCGTCAATAATGTTTTTGTAGTCTAATTTTAAAGTAATGTCGTTTTGGGTGCACAGCAACAATAAGCCATTAAGCTTTTCATCAACCATCGACAATCTAATTTCTGACTTCACTCTTTTCAAAGCTGAAAAGCTACGTTCAGCTGTGCAGTTCGTCCAGTGGCGGTGGAAGGGGGCGCTAGGCAGGCTGTGTGGCTGGCACCCGTGACACGTCAGGTACACGACGTCAGGCATCGGGCACGACTGTGATTTGGGTCAGATGTCGGCTTTCGGCAGAGGCGCAATAAATGATGCATGCAGACACAACCACGGCAATTTTTGTTTGTTTTTCCATTCTTTGCGCCCCTTTAAAAATTCCAATTGCCTAGCGCCCTAGGCATGTGCCTACCGTGCCTATTCGGTAAAACGGGCCTGATTAGGATTAGTCGTCTCTACCAATTAATGACCAGTGTTTTGTACCAATAACCGACCAGTGGTCGGATAATGGAGCGAGTATATATCACATTGGCAAAGTAAGATACAATTGTTTATTACTGAATACAATCCAAGTAGCATATCAGCAAACAAAATTAATAAACCAGAATATAAGACTAGCTGGTCAGATAATGGTGAAAATATATATATAACCTTATGATCTAATTACCGACCATGCTACATAATTATTTTTTATAACAGTGATTTAAAAACCATTGTTTACAGCAAATTCTTAAAGCTTTTTTAGTTTAGTAAAACACCTAATACTACTAAGATGACTAAATATTAACTGGGGTATAATAGCAAAAGTAGTTGCTCACCTTGATCACAATATGTAGTTGTGTAACACATCCATCAGCCATATTGACAGTAGTGCCAACATAGAAATTCCCTGTGACTACCAAACAAGATTAGACTGTAAAGTTCAATTTCCCTTTATTTTAAAAGCCTTTGAGTATATATTGGTTAAAGAAACATTTTAAAACATAATAAATATTACTTAGTATATAGTGTTTTTAATCAGTGGGTCGGTTACTGGTTCTTGATTCACCCTACCCTACCATATGTTCTGGTTTAGCTAATAATAATAATAACTGACTTTTGGCGGTTTTTGGCCAAAAAGGGAGTTGTTTTTCCAAAAAAAAATTCGTGCATCTATACAGGCCTAATTGATACGTTTGATGCAAATTTGTTCGTAATCGATTGAATAGTTTTCTCTCTAGCTAATAATAATAATATTTATTAATTACTCTCTACTTTAATGTATCCCCTCTTCTACTTTAATACAATTATGAAGTCACAGTGAATCTGTTTAACAATTTAAATAATATGTTTGTGAGAAAGTATGTGATAGTTTCTGGTACCGTTTATTTTTTCCTCCCCTTGCACTAAGATTAAAAGTTATACAATAATTAGTAATCAATTTTATAATAATTTTGAAATGATTTGCTGTACCGGTATCTACTAAAAGGCACTTTTCTAAATTTTCAAAAACTTTGCTCTAAGGGTTACAGTAGTTATCAAAAAGTTTCAGACAAAAGGTTTTGCTAATATTTAGAACATTTACATTTTGAACTTGATTCGATGTTGGAGTTATGTATATTTAGTTCTGTGACCTCATTTTAGTTATTACTTGCAATAAGGGCTAGTCATACATGAAAAAAATAATGAAACCAGAAATGTGATTTACATGTGAGGTCCTCAAGACTTAACTAGAGGGAATAACAGACAAGGGTTAAGCAAGTCAGTAGCCTAATTACATACATCCCAATACCAGGGGCAGTTAGTGGTCAGAACAAAAAGCTTCATCCCAACTCTCTGGCCGTTATTTGAGCAGCAACATATGACTATTAGTATCTATTTTAGTTCAATAGGGTTGTTTTTACATCCCAGCTGTACTAAACCATACTAACTTATTTGCTTCACTTACAATTTCAAAATGAAAGCTTTTTGTTTTAAAATATGGTATGCGCCAAAATAAACAGTACAGTACCTGAAATTAAAGCAACTGTGATGGGTTTTTATAACAGCTGATTACATTGTTGATTGTTGCCAGGCCACGTTGCTTACTATTACTTTCTTGGTTGAGTTTAGTTAAAATTGTAATGATTCTTACCTCTCCGTAGAAAGTTTTTATAGTAGAGCATTATTTTCGCTCAGTTCATTCTAGTGGTCTTCCTTTGATCTGCTGTAGAGTTTCAAGAACAATTTCACAATCAACCGCCAAGTAATGTCGTAATGATAAGTGTTGTTGACAAATTCCGTTGAACGAATAAAGTTTTGATTCTGGTGTATAAGATTTCCAAATACAGTCACAACGAATGAAAACAGCAAATTTCTTCAGCCAACCCTGCAGCCTCCGAAAAGAAGCCTTCACCGGACATCTTTGAAAATGATCATCGGTAGTATGTCTCTTTAAGAAGAATGTTTAAAAACCTTGGCACATTCCCGTGTAGAATACAATGCAATACATTACATATTGGACCTAACGATGTAGAGAAGTCACAATATAGTGAGTGCTGCATAGCATTATGGTGAACGGTATAACAAAGAGACAGACTGAGTCTGTATTTCATTGAAGATGACACAGGGAATGCTTTTACTGTAAACTAGGTACAGGGTGTCCACAGAAAATCTATTTAAATTTTCTCTGACTTTCCATGACCTGCTTACCAAAATTTCCCTGACTCACTAGAATGCATATTATGTTAAATTTTTTAAGTATTACTTTTTTCAAAGAAGAAAAAAGAAATCTCAGCCTCCACCTTCCCCTTAGCTGGCCTAATTCACACACCACTTTCGTTTTTCTTCTTTTTTGTATTATTTATTTATAAAAAATACTAATACATTGATAACATTTAAAAAATAATATTTCCATATTGACTATACGAAACATTTAGGTATTTTTAAAATAAGAGTGTTTTCATAAAACTAGTAGCATGACATGAAACAGATACAAAAATGAGAATTTATTTTTAGCAATAAAATTCCATTTAATGACAAGAAATTAACTTATATTTATAGTGCGAATTGAAATTAGATTTTTACAAAATATAAGAGAAACTGGTCATTAGAAAACTAAATAGGCTAGATTAATTAATACAATCAACTTAATGGTAATAAGTAATTATAATAATATTAATAAACGGTACCAGGAACTGGCACATACTTTCTCACAAACACATTTAAATTACTAAACAGATTCACTGTGACTTGTAGAGTGGGGTAGGAGAGTTTTTTTATTAAAGTTGGAGATTAACTAATAAATATTATTATCTAGAGAGAAAACTATTCGATCGATTTCGAAAAAATTTGCACCAAACACGTCAATTAGGTCTTTATAGATGCACGTAAAAAGGTTTTGAAATTTTTTTAAAAACAACCCGCTTTATGGCCAAAAAACCCCCAAAAATCAGTTACTATTATTATTATTAGCTAAACGAGAATTTTTAGAAAGATGCGGGTTTTTGTATATGGTAGGGCACATTAAAGGCTACAAATAAGCCAAACTTTATCAAAATCGTTAGAGCCGTTTTTTTATTAAAAAATAATAACTGATTTTTTGGGAGTTTTTTGGCCAAAAAGGGGGTTGTTTTTCAAAATTGTTCAAAACCCTTTTTCGTGCATCTATTCAGGCGTACTGGACATGTCTGGTGCAAATTTGGTTGAAATCGATCGAATAGTTTTCTCTCTAGCTTTGTATACTTTTATTAAAGTAGGCGATTAACTAATAAATATTATTATTATTAGCTAGAGAGAAAACTATTCGATCGATTTCGAACAAATTTGCACCAAACACGTCAATTAGGTCTTTATAGATGCATGTAAAAAGGTTTTGAAAAACAACCCTCTTTATGGCCAAAAAACCCCCAAAAATCAGTTATTATTATTATTATTAGCTAAATGAGGATTTTTAGAAAGATGCGGGTTTTTGTATATGGTAGGGCACATTAAAGGCTACAAATAAGCCAAATTTTATCAAAATCGTTAGAGCCGTTTTTTTATAAAAAAATAATAACTGATTTTTTGGGTTTTTTTGGCCAAAAAGGGTGTTGTTTTTCAAAATTGTTCAAAACCCTTTTTCGTGCATCTATACAGGCGTACTGGACATGTCTGGTGCAAATTTGGTTGAAATCGATTAAATAGTTTTCTCTCTAGCTATGTATACATACAGACATACATACATACAGACAGACATTTTGTAAAAACCACTTTTTTGGACTCAGGGGGTCCCAAAACGGATATTTCCACAAAAATCTCAACATCGATTTTTTTTTGCGATCACTATACTTTCTCTACACTATAGTATAGTGAGAAAGTATAATGTAGTTTTTCAAATTTTAGAATAAACCAGCCAGGCAGGATGAGAATGAAAAATAAACCATAAACAAGATTAAGAAATATGTGAACATAGGCTTCTGACAGGAACGGCTCAACATCTGACAATATGCTTCTAAAAGCACTTAGTGTTGTCTTAAAAAATGCATTTTTTCATAGTTTCTCTGTGGCATTGCAGGTTTTTGTATTCTTTTACAAATTTATTGACATGATCAAATATTTTCATAATTTGATCTACACAGCAATAATTTTCCAGCCATCTTACTGCTATGAACTTAAAAAGGAAAGAGGTGCTGGTTGTAATGAGTATTTTGCTTGTTGAGCTGGACTATCTTTGAAAAGGGCTTAGAGAGATGTGAAAAAGTTCCCAACCAAATGGCTTTCGAGTTTTTTTTCAAAAAATTGAAGTTAACATTCGGTCCATCTATTGAGACTTGTAAAATGTTTCTTAAAGGTGAGGAGAGCCCACGAATAAACCTATCTAACAAGTGATCTGCAGTTGCCCTACCTAAAAAAACACTATTCCAATATATCGTTGAAACTCTCTGAAGGTTTAGAGCCCAAAACCTTACACACAAGTCCATTTGTCCAAATATGTTTACAAATTCGTCAAAACAAACAACATAGTCAGAGCACTGTTTTACATTATATTGCAACTTTTCTTGAAAATATAGGGAAACTTTTCTTTAACCCATAATTTATAGAAAGCTTTAGTCTTGGCCATAGAAAAGCTTTGAGCGATTCACTATCTGGAACATATTTTTGAAGGCTGCAGAGGTTTCATCACAAGAGTTTAGAGACATTTTCCCAGTGACAACCTGGAGAGCCCATATTACTTCGGCTGATGTAACGTCATCTTCATTCACACTGAAACTCTTTAAAGATGTTTGACTTGGTCCCTGGCACGACTAATAATTCTTTTGCATATGTAGCTGAAGTTGAAAGTGTTGTCTGCTCATCATTTCATGGAGACAGAGTAGTACAAAATTAAACTGCCGGCTGGGAAGCCTTTGTTCTCATAGTTTTTTACATGGGCTGGTCCCTTAGCATGAGAAACAATTACTTGTTTCCCCGTATTGCTTTGTTTAAAAGATTTCAGACACACTTTACAATAAGCCGAATTTGCGACACTAACAACCAAGTCGAACCGACCACTAAATTCCGGAAACACTTTATTGTTCAGCTAAAGTTTATTAAACAAAGATTTCTTGTTAGCTATTATAATGTGATTAAGTTAGCAATCTAAATAAAACTGAAAATACAAAAAGAATTAGCTAAATCAGTTTAAAAAGGACAAGAGCGCAACAAAAATTGTATAATTGCTGTGCACTTCTTGTGAAAAATATCTAGAAAAAGTACTACAATAGTCAGAGTTAAGGCAAATTAAAACATTTAAAATACCCCTCAAATCCATCACAGGGGAAGATTTATCTAACTTAGGTTATGGCAAACTAGAGTAGAACGTTACCCACAAGTCTACCATAAGGGAAGATTTCCCTGACCATCTTTTTACTACCTGACTTTCCAGAATGTGGACACCCTATGCAGAGAGGACATCTTTTACCATTTGCCAGAGATCTGAAGAGGTTTTGTCGTGCCAGCACTCTGGCCTTTGCTTCCCAGTGGTTACAGAAAGATGGCACCACCAATCACTCAGCTTAGCCACTATTGCTTTACTTCGAAGAAAGTTCGGCAACTGCCTGATTTCCTGAGGAACAAATTTTCCAAACCCATCTCACTCCCCTGACCTTTCACTAAATGTTGCACATGTGTTGGGAATAATGAAGGAAAGCATCTTCAAAAATGAGCCAATGAATACCATTGTGGAGCTTAGTGAAGAAATAACTAATAGCCCAGTCAATAAAGACCAAAAAATACCTAAGTTCGGAAAAAATTAGGGTAAAGCTGAATTTTACCCAGTTGATATAATGTCACTAGAGGAACATTTTTACAAAAGTCCCCAAAAATCCCCCTGGAGCTTTCCCCCCAGCCCCCCTCAAAGGTTCAAAACGCTAACATTCACAGCAACTCTAACTCCCTTTAAAAAAATCCGATGAGATCGTGATTTTTTTTTGTTTTGTTTGTTATTGAATGGGTTACAATATTATTTAATATTTGTATATTTTAGATTTGAAACTTTTGATTAATTTTTTAAAATATGCGGCAAAATCTCATTTTTGATTATACAAATTTTGATTTTTACCGAACATGTTTTTTATTTGTCAAAATATGACAAAATTCTTCATATACATTTTTTAGTCAACCCTTTGGTGAATCTAATGATATACAGTTTTCCTTATATATGTTTGAAACTACCCGCCGTATAGAGGGGTGAAAGCAAGAAGGTACGACGAGACGCGAAGTCTCACGCGGTCACCCACTATCCTAGGTAGTTGCTGTCACTGTTAAATTATGATAATTGATCGTTTAAACTGTGATTGAGATAGATATTATATGTGTTGTATTAACAATGGCACTATCGACTCATATATCGTATAATGTAGTAGTTAAATGGCATCATAATAATTACACTTACATCTTTTAGTTGGTCTTACACTTAATATATATTAATGGGTTTTATCAGAGGCAAACCAATAATAGGCATAAGTTTTTATTAAATAGATAATAATTTCACCAGTTTTGGTTCGGGGGGGGGGGGGGGGGGAATCCCCCTGACCCTTTAAGGCCTTTCCATTATCCACC
>JAGFPH010001471.1:35618-51418 GCA_018207615.1 Philaenus spumarius
GGGGGGGGAATTATCCTGATCCTTTAAGGCCTTTCCATTATCCACCACCTATGGACCAGCCGTGTTCCGAATTGGCAAAACCGGCAGCTGTTTCACTTAGTATAAGTGCTTTACAGCATCACGGACCACCCACCCACCCGAATTCATTTGATACTCAAATAAGCAAAATGTTATTATATTTTACAATATGTAGACACAACATTACATAATATTTATAATATATTTACTACATGTACAGCCTTAGTCTTCAGAAATTGGATCCACACCATCTTCCTCTGAATACATTTGTGAGTTTAAGCATGATAATCCATTGCAGTGCTCACACATTGGAGAACAGGGCAAGTTTGCTTTTCTGCACCCACAGTAGCTACCACACCCTTTTTTTGCAAGCACATGATAATTGATTTAACAGTTCATCGGGACCATTGAAATGCTTCCCCATTTCCATGCAGCAGGGCATTTACCCTATGCAAATTGTACATTCAGAAGATGAGAAATATTGAATCTAAATTACCTGAAAAAGACTTGGTTTTGTTTACAGAAAAGGGATTTTTTACTGTGAGGCGAAAGGGATCGCATTAGTCAGTAACGTGGACCGATATGTGCATAGAACAAGGTCTCATGCGTCCAATGAAATCCGTGGGGGGGTTTAACACACGGACGAGGCATCACGGATAGCACTCTTGCAAAATGTTTACTTGAAACTCCATTTTTCCTCAAAATTCACGAAGCTGTTGAAGAATTCCTTGAAACTTCCATACAATATAATGATCAACATGTTGAACTACGACAATCTAGAAAACAACGAGATCTCTGTAACTTACTAAAGTTTACAACCTGGCTACAACAACATAATCCCTTCATCAAACTCTCAGGAGAACAGGTGTCTTTGGAAACTGGATTTGTATGTGACGATTCCAAAAATTGTGACCAAGCTAACGAGATCGGAATGAAAGCAATTGAGCGGGTAAAGGTAAAAAAATTTGAGGAGCTCAAACTTCACAGGAAAGATATGGTAAAAACTCAAGCTCAGCAAAAATCAGTCACAGTAAGATCAAAAGAAGTCATCGTAAACTCACAACTGCTGTTCAATCGCATATTATGTGTTTGCGACAGTCCCTGCAAATTAAAAGGGTATCTGGAATTTGAGCTATCAGATCATCCATTATCCATATTTGATGGTGCATCTCTTCGAAAGGGTACCAAATCTTCCCTCATGGAGGTATTTGAGGAAGGTGTCATCGATAACTTTAAAACGAACAACGTTACTCATGTTTTGGATGAAGGATTCTTATTACACCTTGTGCCATGGCCAAAGAATGTTACATATGGTGATATCCTCGAAAACTACCATAGGTATATTTTCAACAAATATGGAGGAAATTCTATAGTTGTTTTTGACGGATATCCAGATGAGCCTACGACTAAGAATGAAGAACAAATCAGAAGAGCGGCAAAACATTCTTCCTGTAACATCGAGTTTGAAAATAGCACCGTTTGTGTTACTCTAAAAGAGAACTTCCTGGGCAATAAATCAAATAAAAAGAAACTGATTTTTGCTTTGGCGTCAGACCCATGGAGTAAGGGTGATAACAGCCGAAGAAGACGCTGACGTTGACATTGTACAGACAGCCATAAAAGAAAATAATAGCACCTCTAAAGTTGTAGTTGTGGGTTCCGATACAGATTTAATTGTATTGCTGGTTGCTCTGGCTCCTGAACAAAACAATATATAATTTTGTAAAGAGAAAGGCGGACTTGTTTGTTCTATGGTCATGTACAAGATAGAAACATTGGTTGAGAAGTACAAGAACTCACGACAGCTTCTACTGCTTATCCATGCATTGACTGGATGTGACACCACTTCTTGTTTTCATGGCATAGGAAAAATAAAATCAATGGACTTGCTTAAAACCCCAGAACTTCGGAGTTGGGCAAAAGTATTCCTAAATGCTTGCACATCGAAAGAAGACTTGGTAATTGCTGGAGAGAAGTTTGTGCTGCATTTGTATGGATTAAAAAAATATTCTTCTTTGAACGAGGCACGATATTACCGATTTGTGACATTGACGAAGAAAAATTCGCTAAAATCAAGCTTTGACCTAGCACGACTACCACCGACGTCTGAAGCTTGCCACCAACACTTACTTAGAGTCTTTTTACAAATTCAATCGTGGATAGGAAACAAACTCCCAGCCTCAGAGTGGGGGTGAAAAGTTAAAAACATTCAAAATAATGGGAGTTTGAAAATAACTCTGAAACCAGTTACAAACACGAAACCATTTGCTCCCGATGAACTGTTAAATCAATTATCATGGGCTTGAAAAAAAGGGTGTGGTAGCTACTGTGGGTGCTCTGCTTCTAGTTGTCAGTAGAGAGTCAGATCGTGTGCATAGTGATCTGTTTACTAATGATTTATTCCCACTGAAATATTTTTAGTGGATTTTTTCGTTTTTATTAGTTAAAATGACCACGTGGAATCAAGAGTCGACGATGAAACTCATCGAGGAACTACATTCGCGTCCATTGTTGTGGGATGGATCTATTCCAGATTATAAAATAGATATGACATAGATGCAACTGTATCCTGCTTGTTAAAAAGTGTTCAAAATTGATATAATTAATACCTTAACAACTATTAGTTTGTACATAGATTTTCCCAATACACTTAAAACAGCAAACAATTATTTTTATATTTAAAAAATATTATGCAACGAAAAGTTATCCAACTACAGCTGAACATAAATTTTACCTGTTTTGTAAATTGTTATAAAAGCTTTCTTAAATCGATGATTAGTTTTCTTGACAAGTACAACATTGATTGTAGCATCTGAAATAAGTTGTATGACACGAAAAAATGTATGTACATTGTCATAATATCGATAAAATTAAATTTAATACTATTAAATAATAACTACATAATATCGCCTCTTCCTTGGTAAATCAGCCACATGATTTAGAAATATAAAGCACGCACAAGCTAAAACCACGTTCTCTTCAGTCTCCATGTCGTCAAACACTGGCTTTCTAGTGTGGACGCAAAACAAGACGGAGACTCGAATCACAAACTGTGTCGGCCGACAGTCTGCAAACAGTCGGCCGATTGTTTGCATACACAGTCTGCAAGTGTGGACGAGGCTTAAGTGAAACAGCTGCCAGTTTTGCCAATTCGGAACACGGAAGGTCCATAGGTGGTGGATAATGGAAAGGCCTTAAAGGGTCAGGAGGATTCTCCCCCCCCCCTCCGAAAAAAAACTGGCGAAATTATTATCTATTTAATAAAAACTTATGCCTTTTATTGGTTTGCCTCTGATAAAACCCATTAATATATATTAAGTGTAAGACCAACTAAAAGCTGTAAGTGTAATTGTTATGATGCCATTTAACTACTTACATTATACGATATATAAGTCGATAGTGCCATTGTTAATACAACACATATAATATCTATCTCAATCACAGTTTAAACGATCAATTATCATACTTTAACAGTGACAGCAACTACCTAGGATAGTGGGCGGCCGCGTGAGACTTCACGTCGCATCGTACCTTCTTGCTTTCACCCCTCTATACGGCGGGTAGTAACAAACATATATAAGGAAAACTGTATATCATTAGATTCACAAAAGGGTTGGCTAAAAAATTTATATGAAGAATTTTGTCATATTTTGACAAATAAAAAGCATGTTCGGTAAAAATCAAAATTTGTATAATCAAAAATTAGATTTTGCCGCATATTTAAAAAAAATGATCAAAAGTTTCAAATCTAAAATATACAAATATTAAATAATATTGTAACCCATTCAATAACAAACAAAACAAAAAAATCACGATCTCATCGGACCTTTTTAAAGGGAGTTATTAGAGTTGCCGTGAATGTTAGCGTTTTGAACCTTTGAGGGGGGCTGGGGGGGGGGAAGCTCCAGGGGGATTTTTGGGGACTTTTGTAAAAATGTTCCTCTAGTGACATTCTATCAACTGGGTAAAATTCAGCTTTACCCTAATTTTTTCCCATCGAAGTCCTTTATTGACTGGGCTATAAATACATTAGAAGCATGCGACTGCCCCTTTTCACCAGCATGTTTGAAGATCTTCAACAGCCCATCGAGAATTGCCTAAAACTTGAATGATGGAGGGCAAATAGAACATGTGTGTGTTCAAAACCAAAATTTCAACTTCATTTTACTTTGTATAATGGTCTAAAAATAAAACATTTAAAACTATTTTAATTTCAGTATTGTTTGTAGTGGCGAATATTATATTAGTGTTTGAGAATTTGTATGAGATATTCAATGTAGAAATGAAGGATTTTTGTCAATAATATAAAACAAATATACATTTATTTACACAAATAAATAAAAAGAGTTCACTAATTTACATGTGTAGATTAAATTGTGTTACATCACTTCTATTTTATTCTTTTATATGACGTTGTTTTACATATGTTATTATTAATTTCTATATTAGGCCAATACAAAATAATTTAAAACAAAGAGCAAAGCCAAAACATTAAATATGAGTGTCACAATAATTTATTTTTGCTTACTATTAAATGCTTAAGCATTTCCACAATTTAATTTCTACAAACATTTTTGTGTGCTTGTGCTTCTTAAAATAGAATTTCTCCTTGGTATCGTACTACACCCGATTCCACGTTCACCAGTACAGAGCGCCCATAAGCCATGTTATCCTTACGACAGTCTCAGAGATAATAGCCAACTAAAAAACATCAACTCCCATGCTATGCTCGGTCAGTTGATGCAACCCGCATGACAATAAACGTGATGTTCGCTGTAATGGTAGTAGCATGTCTATTTTCCCGTAAGACCTGTACTGCACGGTGAACGTGGAATCGAGTTTATTTTTACTAATTTTACGCAAACAATAGTAAGACTTTTATTAACTTGGAAAATGAGATATGATTTTACGATAAGTCAAATTTGTGATATTTCTACTAATTTTAAGCAAGCACCTCTGAGGCTTATCCATATAAAATAATTTAGGTTTAAATTACAATCATAACAAATACCGTACCGGTTTGTTATTTCTTAACATATAGTATGTGAGTATAAAATATTGTAGCGTATCGAAATTATAAAGAATGTATTTGGTAGTAGTGTATTTTAAATTATAACTTTGTGGATTGTATGTGATGCAAAGCATTACCGGTATTTTAAATTCAGGAAATTATTTCAATAAATATTTATTAAAATAAATAGTAGGGTATTAGAGATTGTAAACTTTGTTGATTGTGTATATAGGAACAGTAATATTTAAATTGTAAATCATTGTATAAAATAAAATTGTGTAACTCTTGACTTTCTTTAAGAAAATATATTACAGTAACATGTTTTAAATTAGACATTTTATAAATTATATTCTATTGACTAGCCATCTAGCATGGTACATTCCTGTGCATGCTATTTGTATAAACTATTGCCATTTAATACTGTCATGTACCTTGGCAAGTCTTTGTTATGGATTTTGTTGTAAAATGATTTTTGTTTGATATTAATAGGTACCCCTAGTCTTAAAACAACAACAAACACCATGTTTACTTATGTCCAAACGTCCAAAATTAATCTTTCCTGCAAAAGGTACATCTAAACAAGTTTTCAACAACATCAATACAAGTAATATTTTTTTGTGAAATATATTACACTGCCCGCACTGCCTTGGTTTGAAAGAAGCTGCATGATTAAATTTGTATCAATCATACATTTTTGTCACAAACTACATTATGGTTGTTTCCATTCCATTAATATTCTTATTTGTTAATTAATTTTTAGTAGCATATTAAAATAGATTTTATTTATAAATATTTAACTATACAGTATATGTATAAGAATATAATATTCCTGATATTAAGAATGATATTTCTCCTTCTTTTAAAGTTTGGAAAAATGTCCTGTTAGCTGAGATTTGTTCATTAATTCCATCTTTAACCTTTAGTTAGCTTCTGCAGGTATACATTGATAACATTAAAACTAATATTTTAAACATAATGTAGGTATTAACAGATCGATCTAATTATTGAATAAATATTTCAAAGATTATAGCATTGAACAGATTCATACAAGTCATTGAATTCTTCTAGATTTGATAAATGCCCATATAGGTTGGTATGATGTAAGTTGTTTTTATCTCTATTGAGATTATATAAAAACTATTAACATCTGCCAGGCGTATACTCGAAAATGTAACTAAAAGATGGAACTAGAACAATCATCTCTTTTGTACATTTTAACAATAATTTTAAATAAAATGATCCTCACAAAACAAATTTAATGTGATATAATAAATTACTTTGTTGGATCTTATCCTCTATTTTTTGTTTTTATATAGGCTTTCAAATTTTAGTTGGAATAGTACCAAGTCACACTTAAGTTGTTAGGTTTGAACAGTTATTACCTCTACATGTTTTCATATCTTAGTTAATGGAGGTTTAGGTATGTTTTGTTGGGCTCTTCCTTTATATTCTTTTAATTTATTTGATTCTTTTCTTAAACTATTAAACTTTCTGTCTATTTCAGCTTCCCAATGTTCTTTATAAGCTTGATATACTTTAATAAAGGCACTTGCTCGTTCTATTGGATTTTTTTCATCAAGAATGGAAAATCCAAGATTTTGTGTACAAAATTCATTTAAAGAAAAATGTCCTGTTTTTAAAATTATAAATCTAGAATAGAAAAAAGTATCCCGAAGTAACCACCACACCATTTTCATCCGCAACAGTTGAAAACAGCTGGAACTTAATCTCTCCCCTACAACTAATTTATTTTGTATTATTTCATACACTTCGTCAATTACTTTATAATAATCTTCACCGTTTATCAAATGTTCCGGATGTATTCCGGTGATGTTTGTATGATAATCGATGATTTCTGAAAATGGTTTTATATATTTATCATAAATACATATTCCCAGTTGGTTGACGATGGTTACTCTAGCTAACATTTGATAGTTATATTGTTTAAAGTTTTTTATAGTAACTGCAGCACATTGCATCGCAACAGGTTGATAGAACCCACCTTTACGATGTACGTTTGATATTATTTTATTTAGCTGATAGACATTTATATGTTGCGTAAAAGCTTGTTTAACATTAATGTCCCAATCGTTTTTATATTTTAAATATAGGTTCATAAATACTCTTGCTTTTTCTACAGGGTGTGCTGATTCTGACAATTTTATATCTAGAAACTTTCTTGCAATTTCATTAACTGATAAAGGTGTGTTCAACGGAGTCAAAAATTGTTTAAATGTAGCTATATCTCGCATGTACAGTGCTGGCATTCTTATTCCTATAAACTGAAATAAGTTTTGTAATCGATATCCTATCAATAATTTACCTTTTAAGAATTGCCTCAGGTCTTGTCTTATTTGAGATATTGTATCTCCGTAGAGAGCGTCTGAATAGTGTATTCCCGTCTGGTTTGTATAGCAACTTAAAATGGTCATATTGTTTGGTCTTATAAACTTATCATAAGTGCAATAGCTATATTGGTTAACTATTGTAATTCTGGCGATTGCTTTAAATTTACCAAAAGAAGAATCCATTAAAATTCCAGTGTAGTACACAGCTACTGGAGCTGTTTTATATTTCTTTACTGCTAATTGTTTTATATTTTTTTTTGCATTAATCTCAAAAGAATCGTCTTCCCAATCTTGTTTATATTTTATATAGAGCAACATCGCCGTGTGAGCGTTACTTAAAGTATCACGAGGAACTTCACACAATGTCTTATTTAAAAAATGCTCAGAAATTTCTTTCAGGGAAGGAATTTTCTGTGGAAACACTTCTAAAAACTTATGAAAAGAACTGACGTCTCTGTACAAAGTAAGTTTTTGGCGTAGTCCAAGAGCAAACAACATATTAGATAATCCGTATCCAACTATTCGTTTCCCTTTTAAAAGTACCTTAATTGCTTCCATTTCCTGATTCAAAAACACAGCACTTGTAAAATTTTCTGCATACAGTCCAGTATAATTACTCCGATAATCGATAACTGGCCACATCGGTTTAAATAACTTATCGTACGTAACTAGTCCGAAAAAGTTGACAATAGAAAGCCTCGCCACCATTTCTATTCTTCCTTCATTAGATTCCCCTTCAATTGCAACATAATCCAGTGCAAAAGCAATACTGGTCGCTTGTAACTGGTTAAATATCTCTTGATCCCACTGTCTCTGAAACTGCTTATACAAATTTAAACAAGCTATTGCGTTTTCGGTAGTGTTGTAACCATTTTTTCCTATATCTAAATATAAAAATCTTTTTGCTATATCTTTTAAACTTGTTGATCCAAAAACAGCTGACTCCCCAAAACTGCGTTTGCGAAACGGTTCGTAACAATCTACATCTCTACGTAAATATAGCGGATGATAAAGACGTAAAAAATCAAAACAATTAGGTAACTTGTAACCGATTACAATTCTTTTACTTATTACTTTTATTAATGACTTCCGTACATCATAATACCCTTCTTTGTTATTTGATAATTCTTCAGCAGTAACACCTTCAATTGGCGTATGCATGATGAATACTGTTTTGGGGGGCCTAACAACTTTTGCAAAGATAACGTTACCCTGATCATCAACTACAGTAATTCGATATAAGACAACACTACTATTACCTCGTATAGTGGAGTATATTGGTTGACAATCCATAGCTATATGAGGGCGCTGTCCACTAATGGTGTGAAGGTTTGATGGTAAATATTCCCTTTTGTAAAAAATGACTGCTTCATTTCCACTAATAAAAATGAACATCCCTATGGAAACCACTTGATAAAATAAATTCATATTATAAATTCTATAGCAGACTCTTAGGCCTATTAATTTACACAAACATAAAAGTCCACAGCCTAAAAACAAATTTCATTTGAGTAAACCATGTAGGCTTTGTTATAACATAAATAAAACCATAAGAAACACTAATTTTATAAATTAAGTTAACATGTTACACTGATTCAGCCATTACTGACTTTGAACAATAAAAGTTTAGATATGTGTATTACATAACTAATCAGTTTTATTATGGCATTACTATATGAGCTATCAGTCGGATTGTTGATTTTTATTGATACAAATTTTTAACCTGGCAATATTAATATGCGTGTGATTATTAGCACTGTCAAGGAAATTAGTGACGAATAGAATAAATCAATAGTTAGAATTTAAAATTTATTTAGGTTACTCATAATTTTTAACCTTAACTATCAACAACACATTACTGGTCAACTGGGGTAACTTTGTCCCATTTTTGTGTTTCTTCACATAAATTGCCTGATATTCCTCATATATATTATACAGGGAGATTGGTAGTCACTGTGAAAAATTTTAAGGCGTTATTATGCATGCAAATTGCAACAAAATTACGCAATTCGGACAGTTCTACCTCACACTCCCTTCCAGAAACAGACATTTTTCGATTTTTTCAACTTTCTTGACATTGCCCATGAAAATCTCATTTTTCTCAACTTTTACCAAACATATTGCCACTTTTTTGCAAAGTACACAACATTTTATAACAGAATAAGTATTGTGTGCCACAGTCAAGCCCTTTTAAAGCCTTGTCAAATCTACTTGAAAAAATATTTTGGAAAATTAAGAAAAAGGGCGCTACAACTTACTTAAAAAAGTTTCTTATGCCTCATACTACAAACTGTCAAATATCAAAAAAAAACTTCCCCACTTCTTAAGCTTAAAAATGGTATACTCGAAGTGACCTTTCCTATTCGCCTAAGGGGCGGTAATGGGCGTTAAACATAATTATTGACCTGTTTATGAAATACCAATAATACCAGGGTAGCTGGCCTTCGGAGTCGGTCTTGGCAGGTTCGATTCCGGCTGCTGGCACTGATAAGAGTGGTCACCACTGGCCGGCTCATGTTACTAATGCTGAAGGGGTAGGTCAGCTGTCTTTAGATCGCCGCACAGGCCTATAGGCCCATGGCGACGGGCAACTGAAGTTTTAATACAATCATGATCACCTATCCAACATTTCTGTCAATCCCCTATCACAATCCCCCACCCCACACACGTTTACCCTATAATGCTTAGAACAACTGTACTTGATTGCATGGACAAACCTTCTCCCAAAAAAGATACGACATCACTAGGACATTTTATATGTAACAATTCAAAATATACCACAAAATTATTAACAAGCCAAAAGAATCATACATTAATGTATTTCAACTAAACACGCATGAGTGCGAGAGAGACAGAAGATTGATAGTAAAAATCATTCAGAAACAATCCGACCGACGGCATCTAGCGGACGGAATCACAAGCAACAAATTAACAAGATTCTAAAACACCCGACTTTCGATAACGTTTTAAGTAATTAATAATATTTCCAGACCTCGTACCCCTATCTTTCCTATATCAAAATTCATCTAAATTAATCAACCAATCCATCCAAATTATAAGATTAACTCCATCAACAAGCGTTCGACCGAAACTCACTTTTTTAATCCACTCGAAATCAGACCGGCATACTAAAATCTAGGCCATATCAGAAATACAATCATCGATCCTAAGAGAACCAAAATTCAAATCAAAAAATGAAGAACACCATTAGATAGAATGAAAGATTCTTCATCAAAAATGTCTTTGGCAAAATTTTATAGGAAATACCGTTAAGCCATAACAATCCATTGAAAGTCGACGAAACAACGGCAAAAGTTAGATAGAGGAAGACGACATGTTTATTAAGCCCCGCCCACAGTCATGTGACCGCTTGCAACGCGGAAAACACCAGTTTAAAAGCCAAATGTATAATTTTAATTGTAAATAGTAGATGTTAGAAAATAATTTGTACAAGGAGCTATTTTTGGTATTTTTATGCAATTTTCTTATTTAATCAATTTCTTTTTAATTTTATTATTCCATATTAGTTGTAAAACAAAATTATTTCAAAATTTAATCAAAACAACACCAAATAAATACACTACATTTTAAATTACACTTTTTTGTACAACAATCCACACCCCAGAAGATACGAAATTCACCAGGCCTTATGTACCCATTTCCTGAAGGCCCAATGCAAGCCACTTTTGATCCCAGGATTTTAATTGTTGAAGAGACGCCTAAGAAGCAAGACCTATGACCAACGCTCTCCAATAAATTGAAGATTATTAGTGTTCAAACTTTGTCTACGTTTAAATAAATAACTTACCTTAACTCAAGTGAAGTGTAATAATAATAAATAATCATTTAAAGTCCCATAACCAGAAGAAGTTATAAACTGGGTGAGATCTATCCATAGGCCTATAAGTACTTACCTGAATTAACTCTATCTATATTTCAAACCATACATCAGTGAAAACTTTAATATTACATATTTTGGAAAGACTTTGTAAAATACTTTTATAAGAAGAATTTGTTTGGACCATCAGTATAAATTTAACTTCGATATAATTCCCCTTTTGATACACCTACATACACATACATTATAACACATTGTACTATTTTCCTTTCCCCTTTTCAATTTTTATCTTTATCTAGAATAACTGTTTTTTAATCATTACTTTTGTTTTCAATAAAATAATATTGGGAAAAGTCGGCACTGACCCCCCGAGATACTAAGAGTGTTATAAAGACTATAACGAACCTTCGATTTGAATTAACTTGTTTTATGAATAATTGTACCTATATATATTAATTTTTCTTTCTTTCAATTAAAGAAGTATTAAAATTGTAAACCTATTTTGTGTTTTGAATTGCATTGGTAATCTAATAGTATTATAACTTAGTTCCACAACGTGGGCTATTAAATTTGATAATTTAACCAAAGTGGAGTGTAATCAATTTGACGCCGCAACGTGTGGTATTTCTCTCACAAAAGGTGAAGAGTGTAATAAATTTGGCGCCCAACGTGGGGCATTTTTCATAAGAAAAGGCTGATATATTGTAATTTGGCTTCCACAACGTGGGGCATTTCTCTCATAAAAGTTGATATATTGTATATATTAGGATTAAATTAAATTTTATTTAATATAATTGTTGTTGCTGTTTAAATGTTTATTTACGATAAAAAAGATATGTGTTAAATAAGATAATTACCCTAAGAACACCCCCAAAGACTTTCCTCAGCTTTGAGACAATGTCGGGGTCGACATTTTTCAAAGGGAGGGTGTTGTTAGGAATAGTTATAAAATTGAAATAAAAGGTGAATCAAAAGTCAGGATCCCCCTCTATATTTTTCCCAAGTAAATATACAGAGATATCCTTTGGGGGGTCATGCAATCTTGGCAGGAAGTTTCATTTTACGAGTTTGAAAATACTAATGTTATTAGAGAAAATCCACATGAATTTGACAAAGACATTGTTCACTTTCAGCAGGATGGTGCCCCACCACACTTTCACCATGATGTACGAGATTTTCTAGGAACAACTACGTGGTCAGTGGATTGGTAGGTGTGGCCTGATAAAATGGCCCGCGCGGTCTCCAGACCTTGCACCAAGTGACTTTTTTCTGTGGGGTCATATTAAATGCATAATTTATAAGACACCAGTCAAAAATGTTGAAAATTTAAGGAACAGAATTGTTGAGGCCTGCAACAACATACCACTTCAGACTTTCCAAAACGTGAGAGAAGATTTCACCCTACGCTTGTCTCATTGCCAAATAGTAGGAGGGCTTCAGTTTGAACATCAGGTTTGACTTAGCAACATGACATTAATATAAGTTGCACTACCTAAGATACACAAAACGGGACACCCTATTAGACCCCTGGTGAACTTTATGAACGCACCTTCATATAGAATATCAAAGACATTGGATAGAATAATAAGGAAAAACATAACTTTCAACAAGAGCTATAATATTAAAAATAATTTGGACCTTATAGACAGAATAAAGGATACTAACATACCAAGCAATTCCCATTAATATCATTTGACATCGTCCCCATAGGTGCAAGTGTATCAATACTTGAAAAAATCTTACGCAAGAATAACAAGTTGAATAGCGATTCAATTAACGAACTAATACATTTACTCAACGTTTGTTTAACCCAAAACTATTTTTGCTTCAACGATAAATTCTACATTCAGCAACAAGGCCTAGCAATGGGTTCTCCACTTTCCGGTATAATGGCTGAAATATTTTTGAACAGTATTGAAACCACTCATATAATGGCACCAGTTAACAGAAACTTTGACAGAATACATTATTACTACAGATATGTCGACGACATTATATGTTTATTTAACGGTACCACAAGACAAATAAGTTTAATGTTGAACTATTTAAATTCTATACATCCCAACCTACAGTTCACCCAGGAAATTGAATCAAACCAAAGCCTGAATTATTTAGACCTCACAATAATGAAATCGCATAACAAGCACAAATTCAAAATTTACAGAAAGCCCAGCCAAACCAACCATACTATCCACGCCACATGCAATCACCCCATAGCCCACAAACTCGCCGCCTACAACAGCTTTGTGTACAGACTACTCAACATACCCATGGACAGTGACGACTATAACTGGGAATTAAATACAATTAAATGTATAACCACATCCAATGGTTACGAGAGCCAAACAGTAGATTCACTCATTAAAAAACAAACTAAACGAAGATTGAACGCACCTGATACCTCAAAAATAAAGTATGTAACAATGGAATACAACAGAACTTAAGCATTCCCAATACGGAACGTATTCCACAAACAAGGGTACCACGTCACATATCGTACTTCCCATAACATCGGATAACTGCTAAGACCACTTAAAACTAAACATTTTGATAAATTTGATGGTAATGGTATATATAAAATAAAATGTGATGACTGCCCCAAAATGTACATAGGACAAACAGGATGTTTTTTCCGTACACGGTTCAAAGAGCACCTCCCATCATCCACATCAAATAGATCACTACATTCTAAATTCACCGAACATCTCATTGACACCAACCACGGATATACAGACATAAAATAAAATTTGGAAATAATACAGAAATGCAGAAAGGGGCCCGTAATGAACGCCAGAGAGGAGTACGAAATCTATAAACAACAAAAAACAAACCTTGATATTTTAATGAATGCTAAGTCTCAATTCCAGTCACACACAATTTTTGATATTCTACAGGAGCTGGACAACAATGCCCAGTTTAATTCGACCGACCAACAGCGCTATCCGAATACGGTAACGTAAGACACTAACATCCGACAGTGCGAGTTTTAACTGAACACGGTAACATGTGCATATCATCTTATGCCGCGGTTCAAATGTGTTTTAATCTATATATGTTTGTAATGTACATCATTAAGTGTTATGTGTGTATAAATGATTTAAATGTTTTTATTTGTGACAAAGTTCCCAGTGTGAGAACAGCTGAAATTTTAAAATGACTGAAAAAATAGTCGAAACGGCCGTCATTTAAAGACGACGAAAAACCAGGATTGTTAGACAGATCGTAAAGGTAAATATATAAATATAAGTTATGACAGTTATTTTTCTAATTAGAATAACTAAGTAGTTAAAACCATCTTCAATAATTTAACATCAATAAACTAAGAAAAAAAACACTGTAATGATAATATTGGCTACCATTTTGGATAGAGAAGAGACAGCAAAATGTGGTTTTCACCATTCGTTAAGTTTTTGTAAGCACTTCAAAATGAGGGGTCACTTGAAGGGGGTTTGAGTTGCCCCCAAAATCCCCCATTTTTAGGGGACATTCAAAATTTTCAAACTCGTAAAATGAAACTTCCTGCCAAGATTGCATGACCCCCCCAAAGGATATCTCTGTATATTTACTTGGGGGAAAAATAGAGGGGGAAGGGGTCCTAACTTTTGATTCACCCAGTATAATTAGGAGTACATAATAATAATTTGTATAAATATATAATATACTATTAGGTATTTAGTACAATTCTTTTAAGTCCCAAGACAATGCACTGAAGGTAGCCAGTTATTGTAAAATATATCAAAAAGTGTTGCAATAGCTGATACTAGCTGAATCCTAGATAGATATCCAGTTCAGTAACTTGGCAAGTTATATAAACACCACCTAACCTAAAAACGTTGTCAGTGGTTTAGGAGAGATATACAATGATGGCCAGACTGTTGGTTGGAAAAGTGGCACCTTTGGAGACTCACACACCAAGACATAGAAGTTGATATTTTGGGTGAGCAAAACCGGTGGTGTACTCCTTTTTATGAAAGACTAGCTGACCCGTACGGCGTTGCCCGTGATGGTTGGTATTTTCAATCTTTTTAACGTAATTGTATTCTTTTTAAGTGTTCTTTTAAGTGTTCATATATACATCTTAAATAATAAAAGCACTATTGTCATAATAATAAAAGATCTGAAATTATGATTTTAGTAACTTTGATCCCCCCAAAACCCTTCTAAAATTTCGAAATTTTTCATACCCTTTCTTAGTGAGCACCTAAGGCCCTAGAGGAAGCAACATACCAAATTTCATTCCAATCCGTTCAGTAGTTTTGAAGAAATCGTTTTTTAATAACTTTGATCCCCCCAAACCCCCCTAAAATTTCGAATTTTTTCAAACCCTTTCTTAGTAAGCATCTATGGCCCTAGAGGAAGCTACATACAAAATTTTATTCCAATCCATTTGGTAATTTTGAAGAAGTATTTTTTTATAACTTTGATCCCCCAAACCCCCCCTAAAATTTCAAATTTTTTCAAACCCTTTCTTAGTGAGCACCTATGGCCCTAGAGGAAGCTACATACCAAATTTTATTCCAATCCATTCGGTAGTTTTGAAGAAGACCTTTTTAATAACTTTGATCCCCCCCCCCCCCCCCCCCCC
>JAGFPH010001471.1:52518-65499 GCA_018207615.1 Philaenus spumarius
TTTTAGAATTAAAAAGGCTACTAAGTTAAAAAATTTTAGAATTAAAAAAAAAACAATTTAAGTTGTTAAAATATCAGTTAACAAATGATAAACAGTTTTATTTAGGCATATTTCAATAAAACAAAACCACTTTACACAAATTTTATTCAAGCAGTACAAATTACAGATTTGGTTCTTTGCTTGAACTATGGGGTACAACTGTTACAAGTAGAATATGTCTTACGATTTTTACAGAATACTGGCACATATTACAATTGTAACAAAACTCTTAGGCCTACAATGTTAATACAGTAGAACCCCGATTATCCACGAGTGGATTACCCGCGTTGCGGCTTAACCGCGATCGCCAAAAAAATACAAATTAAATACGTAAAATAACCCAAATGCGATACTACGGCGAACGAAGTTTAGCGAGCGAAGGCACACTATCTCGCGCGCAGACTGTAGCGCCACCTCAAAGAAAGATATAATGGTATTAAGAAAAATTCGTTCAGCCATTGTAAAAAAGGAGTCAAATGCAAAGAAACAAAAATCAATAAAGGACTTTTTTACTCCATGCTGATAGAGATTGATATTGAAAGTGCATTTTGATAACAGTAGTACTGTAGTAGTTCTGTTATGTACTGGACTTTGTTTGTTTTGTTTTTTTTTTTTCTTTGTAAATATGTAAATAGTGTGTATGAAACTATGTAATTATTCCAACATATAAAGGTACATAATACTGTACATACTTAAATTAATTGTTATTGCCTCAACCTTTTGTAAAGATTAATTAAGCACTTATTTTAGTTTTACGGTCATTTTGAACTATTTCTAGGGAATTTTAGGTTAGTTTCGGATTATCCGCGATTTCGATTATACACGGAAGTTCAGCCACCCATTATTGCGGATAATTGGGAGTCTACTGTAACACTAGAAAAATTAAACAAGAGAAATATTTAGTGAAAAAAAGAGAACATAATAAACATCATGGTCTGGGGTATTATCACAAAACAGATTGAAAAAATAACATCCGAGTAAAAAATTAAAGATGATGCTTGAAGATAACACTTCACAAAAAGAATAATTTCAAAGAGTAAATTTAACAGAATTTTTTTTAAATAAAATTTTAAAGAAAATATCATGTTCTATAAAATTGATTTTATTCCTTTTAATCATCAAGATCGACAGGCGGCAGGCCTGTAACCACGACAGGTTAGATTTACCCTCAGGGACATTACCAATTTCCAATCAAAAAATCACTGTATTTTGATAGAAAAAACTACCTGCTGACTGGACTATTTCTATTTGCAAAAGCTTAGGGTATACAAAGTGAAATTAAATTACAGAATATATTTTATTCAATTGAGAATATATTTACATATAGGTCTAACCGAAAAGATAATCACTTCTGATTATCAATAGATCATTCAATCGTCGTAGACACGTCACTACCTGGATAGATTTCTATCTCCGACTGTTCAGATTCGTTTAACGTACACGCACTTACAATCTGCAGCTTAGCTGGTATTTGTTGTTGTGTGTATTGATGGTCATCTTGCCCTTGTTCCTGTTGTTTATGTTCTTGAGTGCACTGTTTGTTTTGTTGTTGATGGTTGCATTGATGCTGCTGAACATGAGATATTATACCCAAATGCGCTTGAGTTGCGCTTTTCATAACGTTGATTCTTTCTCTGTTTAACAAACTATAAAATTTCTCCTGAATCTCTAGAGCGTTTAACAGTGGAAGTTGTCTTAGTTTCTCTGCAATAAATTTACCAAACTGTCCGAACTCATCGTCTTCCGTTTCTGGAGTAGTTGTGTGAGCAATGTTACTTAAGATCGAAATAGCTTCTTGTAACATTAGAGAATTGTTGTGAGGTTTTGGTTTTTGTATTTTTGTCACTTGTGGGGGGGCTGGTATTTTTGTCACTTGAGGGAGGACTGGTGACCTGTGTTCTGTTACGCTCTCTCCAAATTCATATTCCATATCCACATACTCCAGATTCTAAAACATATAAGAGAAAATTTTATAGTAGCAAACCTATTACATATCAATCTATTTTTCATCTATGACACTAGATTAAGTTTGAAAAACATTTACACATTTTTACATTAAATTGTTTTATTAGAAATATAGAATAGTTATATTACACTTTTTGCTTGAACATATAATTTGCTCTTCTAAGGTAAAATAAAATGAAAAGAACAGTATTTGTTTCTTAATTTTAAAATGGTTTTTAAAAGAAATAGGTTAGAACTTATGAATATCCAAAATAGGTTTTCAAAATATCAATACTCTAAATCTGCTTTTGTCTTAAGGTATAAATTAAATACAATATTCAATATTAAGTATAGGAGTTCATGAAATCTGTTTTCAAACTTTAAATGATGAAAGATCATATAAACATATACAGTACTTCCTATCCATTATGTTGCAACCTTTTTTAGTTAAAAAAATAATTTAAACATCTATAAAATAAAATACAATATGAATTTACTTTGATTGTACTTTAAATGAAATGAATTTAAGTTTTACTTCAATATTTTATCCTTCTTAGGAATATTACCTTTTTTTACGGGGTGTGCTATGCTTGCAGGGTGGTTGGTGATGTAGGAAGAAATTAGTCCTTTTCTATTGGAAAAACTCTGAATTTATTAAACATAAATATGAAATCACAGAAAACTAGTGGACCGGGCAATGCTTCGCTATTGCTTGATTTACCTAACCTAAAATTATATTCAGTTTTTGATCCAAATCAGTTGTTGATCAAAATCAGCTGTTGATCAAAATCAGCTGTTTTAAGCTTTTCATACGAACAGCTGTTTTTTGTGCCCCTGATAAAATCAAAAGAAATCTTTCTTCTTCTTCCTTAAGATTGACCTTCCATAAGATTAACATGGCAACTTTGAGGGCCACTGGGGCGAAGCCCTTAACATACATTGAGCTCATTTTAAGGGAAGCACAACTTCAGAGTGAGCTCTGTAAAATGACACCAAAAACATCAAAATCGGTTAAAAACTCTAGGAGGAGTTCTACTCACAAAATAACCCCTAGCAAATTAATTATGTATAGATTAGATTCACTTAGCCTAAATCCACAAATATTATCAATCTTATCAACTCCTTTTACGAATGTTCTTTGAGAGCTTTTATCAAAACATAACTGTCTTAAATACCTGACATACACTTATTTTTGTGTAGCTAAAAATATCACGCACTTTGTGATTTTAATTTCTTGAAATTGTGACTGTTGAAATGGTAACACGTGGCCATCTTGCATGTATGTTGAACCATTTGGATGTATATGTTATTCACTCGAATCCATTTATTTCGCTGTACCGGTAAACTTATTTTATTAAAACACTTTACTAGACCATGCTAGTTTATGAAATGCTGCAACAACTTGAATTTTCAACGAATCAGCTCTTTAAAGACATTTAACCAGCATTTTTACAGACTTGGTGTTTGCCCGGCGTCTACAAGAAGGACTTATCACCCAACTGGAGTTGATCTCAGGAATCCACTGCCTTATATATTTTCAGATTAGCCAGATTTCAAGAGTTTGTTCTTTTATATGAAATAATAGTTTTTCTTTTAATAACATTTAAGGGTTTTAACAAATAGAAAAATTAATAATAAAGTTCAACGAACAAAAGAAATAAACTACAATACAAAACTTGGAAGTACCCCACAGCTACTATGTAAATAATTGATATTTAAACTACGGTTATTTTATGTATTTTAAATGAGGTAAATTCTTTAAAATATGAGCTCATTTACATTTGTATTTATGGATTCTTAATCTCGGGGTGAGGTATTGTGCCGGCTTATTCAAATTTTACAATATTCATCAAATAGGCTATACACATATAACATATTATGACCTATAACTATAACACATTTCTAAAATATATCCATATAAAGTTCAAGCAAACTAAAAGAAAAGTATTTTTATGCCAACATATTTGTTAAATAATACTCAGAAATAGAGTTATTGTATTTAAAGTTATAAGTTTTGAAGTCTGAAATATCTTAACACAAACTGAAAGTATAAAAGGTTAGATCTCACCAAATGTTGAGTTTTTTATTTGCAGTTTTTCATTGAGTCCACTATATTATACGGTAACTCTTTATTATTTACCACTGGGTCGTTTATTTATCACGTTTATAGATGTCTTTTGTAACAATTCAAAATATATAATCTCATTTTTAAAAGATCTAAATAAATAGTTATAGTAAAACAATCAGTCTACTACGATGTAAGATTTAATCCCATTCATTAAATATTTACAAAATCATATTTTTTTGTCTTTGGCAAAAAAAAAAAAAATTAAATATATACAGTTAAAACAGGAAAAATTAGAAAGGCAAACGGAAAAGGTGTATACGCAGATTACCATTCAAAATGAAGCCCTACGGACAGAAAGCCCAATTATGGTTGCAACAGAAGGTGATAAAATACGGTCCGACGTTGAAAACATCGTAGAAAAGAAAACAGGGCAAACAAATAACAAAATTGGGGAGTTAAATATTCGAATCGACGAACATGAAAAGAAACTGAACAGCCTAGAAGAGAACCTAACAACAAATGGAAACCGAAGTCCTCAAATAATACAAGCTTCTTGTAATGGAGCTAATGGGGGAATTATAGAAACGACATTACCCAAATTTCACGGCCGGGAGTATAACCCTATGGAGTACCTTAGACGAATTCGGAAATATTACGAACGCAGGCTCGGCTCAAACCTAATTTCCAATAATACCACGAATTTACTCGACACCATAGAATCATGTTTGGAATCACATGCTTCCAGATGGTTCATATTAATTAAAGGAAGCATATGTACATGGGACGACTTCCAAGAAGCGTTTGAACGGAAATATTGGAGTCGGGAGATTCAACGAGGGATTAGACAGCGTCTCGAGGTCGAGAAATATAGATCAAATGGGAGTTTAAATAGGACTGAATACTTCATAGAACGCGTCATTATCCTGCAGTCCATACAACCACCCATGGCCGAGGACGAAATTATAAATTGTTTAGTCGAACATTTCGAAGAGATCATACAGGACGCTAGACGGGTTCAGAACGTTAACACTGTACAAGAGTTCGAACTACTGTTACAGAGGGAAGACATTAAAGACACCCAGATCAAAAGCCGAAAGGACCAACATCCGACATCAACTACGATTAAACGAAATCCACCACAATTTCGAGACCAACGTACAGGTCCAACTACTCACTTCCAATTCACACCGTCATCATATATCCAAAATAATAGAAGACCTGCCTCATTTAATCAACCAAACTTCCGACCATCAAATCATATAACCAACAATTTTCGAAATCATCCAGGACATTACCAGAATTACAATCAACCGCAACACCAATCACGAGCACCTTCATATCAAAACAGAGACCATTCCGCAATTTCTAAACCAGAAATTGGACACAATACAGGAACTAGAAATCAAAATTACCCAACGCGAGAACAAATAAATGTTTGTCACACCATGGCCGAAAGTATACGTTCTCCAGATCGAAATACTTCATGTCCAACGCCCACAGACATAATACCAAAAAACTAGAAAGCGCAGAAGATGTCTCAGGCCGAGAGAACGACATTACCCCTGTGCCAATCGACAACCTCGGAATAAATTGGCCAAATAGCCTACAGAATTTCACTAACTACATTCATCATGATGTTATCATTATAAATAACATGTTCTGCGACCGAAATTTTTTATTAGAAGAAGATGACTCGAAATCAACATTAAAACAAAGTATTAATTACCTTAGATGTGCGGAAATAAAAATCGAAATCGGAAGAGAAACAACTTTAGCTTTAATTGATACTGGATCAAATATATCTTGCATATCACAGCAATGGTTCTTAGACCACAAAGATCTTATCGGGAAATATGAAGAGTTGCCTACTACTAACGTACAAATTCACACTGCTGTTGGAGGGAAAACCAGAAGAGTATTGCGGATCATAATGATTAAAATTAAAATAAATAATGAAGAAATATGGACCCACACCCTTGTAGTACCAAATTTAATCAGGAATGTAATTTTAGGAATGGATTGGATTAGAAATATAGAGGCGGAAATAAATTTCAACACGAATGAAATGCAATTGAAAATAAATAATAAACGAATCGTTGTGAAATTTGAAGAAGTTATTTAAGAAGGGATTTTATGTTACATTACAAGGGATAATATGAATAATAGTAATAATGTAAAGGATAATTATGATTTCGTTAATAACTCAAAAGAAAAGATACTCAAGAATGTGACACGACGAAAGAAATAACAACCGTGAGTGAAAGTATGATTGACAGCAAGCACATTACAAGGAAACAATAACTTAAACCCGATACAAAGATCCGAATTAAAAACACTATTACTAAATTTTAAATACATATTTTCAGATTCACCAGGACTATGTAACAACCCTCAAAAAATATAAATATATCACTTTGAATAGCCTACCTCCGACCAAAACATGAATACAAAATAAAACAACCGTTTAACTAGCCAGGTCAACAACCAGATCCTTTAATGATGTCAACATTACAAAATGTCAAAATTAATTCAAACAGGTCATCAAAATGTATAGTCTACAATAAAATATTTTTCATTGTTAATCTTTCGTTTCCGTGAAAATATTGAAATAAATATTTTCAGGAAAAATCGCGTAGGAGATAATTGTAACAATTCAAAATATATAATCTCATATTTAAAAGATCTAAATAAATAGTTATAGTAAAACAATCAGTCTACTATGATGTAAGATTTAATCCCATTCATTAAATATTTACAAAATCATATTTTTTTTGTCTTTGGCAAAAAAAAAATTAAATATATATACAGTTAAAACAGGGTCATTAAGAAAACGACTTAAATATCAAATTTTAGGCTTCATTGAAGACGTCGCCATGTTACCTTAAACACGCACACTCTGACGGAACTCTAATATGATTGGTTCATGAGTAGCAACAAAATTCAAAATATTTATTTATTTCTTTTACTTCTAAATATTAAAATCCGATATAAAATAATGTCCTAGAATAATGGAGTTATTTAAGTATTTTGTTAATATAATAAAATTGTTTATCCTTGTCAAATAAATATTAATCATTGTATTAGGATTAAATCTTTCATTAAAACTATTAACAATTAGTAGAAGTAAATTTAAATAGATACATAGGCCTACCGTACATAAAACACCATTATTCCAAGTGCAAAAAATCTAGTGAGCAAGTGCTGTTTAAAATATTACAGCTGTTTTGAACAGAATAAAACTTTTCATTATTGTATGAGCAAAAAAAAGGCAAGCATTTTCCATTTTTATTGTTGTGTAAATTATAATGAAGAGATTTAATTTTAAACTGTATACGGTTAGATAAACAAGACCAGACATCAAAAGAAGAAGATAGCAAAAAGCTACATATTTAATAATAGGCCTACTACAGAAAACCGAGATATAGGCCTAACCATAAATACTGAACATTTAACCTATGGTGAGACCCATCCTTTTTATAATAGACTAAGTTGGCATATTATATATAAAATATGTTAATAGTGAAAATTTGAACTATAATTCAATATACAATTAATAAACAATTATAGTCCAAAATATTGATATAGTGTTTTCCCTAAGAACTTATATTCGCCCATAGTCCAATACATCCATTGACATTCATTATTACTGTTCTATTTGTTATTTATAATTAATTCTAGTTATATGATATATATTATGTTCTTTTTATTAATAGTCAAATAAGATTGGGAAAAGCCGGCTCTAACCGCAAACCCCGAGATTAAGAGCTTTGAAGCTAATAGAAAATTCTAAAGGATTATATTCCAATGTTTGAAAATTAATGTAGTGATGTTCAGAGACATTCAGTAATTTTTGAATTTTTCTTTTGTTAATGATCAAATAAAACTAGATCTATATTTTGTAATTGTGTTTCTCTTTTCTTTCGATTATTTATCTTAAATAAGGCAGATTAAATAGGCTATAATATAGCCTACATTGTGTTCAAAATAAATACATTAGTAAATATATTTTATTTAGCTCTCCAACGTGAGGCTTATTAGTAAATAAATAGTAATACATTTCATTTAGCTTCCAAACACGGAGCTATATTTAAAATTTATTAGAGGAGGTTTATTTCACTTTCTAGATGAGTTATATTAATATTTTCCAAATAAACAGAATGGAGCCACATTAGTATTCGACTGTACTCGACCAAGACTTAGGCCATACTCCTCAATAATCATAATTCTCATTGTTGCAAAATAGGCTTTCCTTTGAAAAAATGTCGTATTTATTTGCTGCACTTTACTAGGTATTTTACCCTTACAATAAACGTTTAAATTTCTACATTTGTAATTTTGACAGTGATTTTACTTAAGATTATATGACATTTATGGAATATTGAAATATATTTAGGACTATTTTTTTTTTTTAAGTGTTAAACTAGAACATTTAATTCTCTTAGAATCCTAAAACAGATGTTTTGTTAATTGTGTTCACGCTCGGATCAGATGGTTACTTCAAATCAATCAGCCACGCCTACCGGTTCGGTTCTTTGTAAAATTCGTGGATTTCAAGATTATAATGTTAATTGAAACATCGGAACGTTTCAACCACATCTTTCAAGTTAATTTCTTTCAATGATTTAATCATACTGTCCTCCTCTTTAAACAAAACCGTGTACAAAAGGCTCTTTTTGTACTGCATTTTAATTGCTTGGATTATTTTGGTCCATAGGTTGCAAGATAGGCATTACGTTAGGAGGTAGAAACATAACATGGATACAGTAAAACTGTCTTTTAAGTTCCGGGGCAATTATTCTTCCTTATGACGTGAATTGTAGCACGACCAATTCTATATTCTTTAGATAGACTAACGTTTCACCTTTTTCGAGTCGTTTCAAAATCTTATTTTTATCCACAAAGGATGATGTTTTATGTTAACGTTTATACTGCAGAGACATTTTATACTCACAACACTGAAAACACACAAAACTACACTGATGAAATATTGTACATCAGTGAGCGAGTACTACATACACGGAACAGAGTCGAATTTTATATAGGCCTAGGCCTGCCTCATTTCTCAAGTAAAGCTTTGAGGTTATGTTTAATCCTACAAGACAAAATTGTTAGTAGGTACTATGTTTAGGCCTAATTCACAATTTAATTTGAAATCATACAAATTTAATCATTTAATAAAAAGTTAAATGAGTGGAGCTCAGTCATCTGGTACTTTGTATATGATGTTAATAAATGTATTTTATAAATGTGTTTATAATTCAAATAGCATGTATGCATACCTGTGCAATACTTGTTGCTGTTTGAGTGTTTACTAAACATTCTACTTCTGATGAGACGTCAAGATCACGTTTGCGTGAATTACTTTTTTCAGACACAAAAACAGTAGGATGTCTGTTCCTTAAATGTGATTTGTAGTTGCTTGTGTTACTTCGTTGTTTGAAATTTTTTTTACAAATTCTACACTGGACACTGTGATCATCTATTTTATCGAAGTAATCCCACACTATAGACCTCTTTAGAGGCATAGTAATGTTAATGTTCAGAACGTTCAAAATATTCTATGAATATTTATTCGAATAGGAAATAAACTATCCGAATACTAAAAAGTTTCGATAGTCCCAACCACGGTATATAGAATACTAACGGTTGGGTTCACGAGTGGATGCGCAGTAACTCGTGACGTCAACGGGACCCACTTTCTCATAAGCTCCATAAGCTTATAATGTAAAAATTGAAGAGCCTTATGTAAAAACGTAATAACTTTTAAAATATTTAACCGATTTTAATAAAATTTTAACCACACATAGAAAACATATCTTTAATAATAATATAAAAAAATCAGATTGTTACAACAAATTTTAATACCTTTACTGATTAGGCCTATAAAAATTACTTTCCAATATCTTTATTCGGTTAAAAATTGTTTGTTCATGTCTTCAGTAAAATTTGAATAACTTTAAAAATATATAACCGATTTTAATAAAATTTGAACCACATATATAGAAAACATATCTATAATAACAATTTAATAAAATCAGCTTGTTAAAACAAATTTTAATACCTTTACTGATTAGGCCTATAAAAATTACTATTTCAAATTCGACAAATGGTGAACAATCGCATATATTATTTCTCAAGACTATTTTTTTGTCGGTACGCCATAACTTCCTTAATACATCATCAAATTACATGAATGAGGCATCATTTTAAAGCTTTCCTTAACCACTACACGGGAAAAATAGACAAACAGCTTAAAATTCATGTTTTAATAACAAAAATTGATTTAAAAAACTTTTATATTATACTCTGTATGTTCCTAATGAAAGGCGCCATCTACTAACCATCTGTTTAACTAGCATGACAGCTGTTAGTTAGATTGTTTACACTGTAAGATTGTATAGGGAAACTGTTATTTATAAACCAATGTAAATAAATAAAGTTAATTAACTGAATTAAATCAACGTGTTAAATCAGGTAAATGTAAAAACGGGTCAGCTAGTATTTTTTTTATTTTGAATTTTTTTTTTTTTTTTTTAATTTATTTTGTTCTACTTCAAAACTACAATAATTCACACAATTAGATTTCAATTTACAAAAAAATCATAATAATACACATATACAAATAGTAGTCTGAAATAAAAACAAAATTAGGAACCCCCAAAGGAAAATCCTGTTGTGGGGGACCATCAATAAAAGATTTACAATCTGACAAACAAAAGAGGAATTAAAGGCAGCTGCACAAAGAAAAAATATACTTAATTATAACAAAAGTTGGAATTTAAATACAATTACAAGTTTATATATTATTTACATAGCACACTTAAGAAATAGTTTTAAATTTATCAAACAATTCATCAGTTGATAAGAGCCAAGTCCTAACTAATTTGAGAAATCTTGACATGGACCCTGCTTCCCTCACATCAGCCGGAAGAGCATCGTAATATTTAGGTGCGTTATAAATAAAACAGTTTTTAAAAATGGTTAACCTTGGTCTAGGAACATATACCGTGGAATTATGTCTAAATTCATATGGAAGTAATTTGGGAAAAATCGCATTGTTAGTACTTCTGATATAAAACATTTTTAAAACTTTAAACACATACAAGTATTTGAGTGGCAAAATATTTAGTTTTTTAAAAAGCGGAAAGGATGATTCCATCTTAGATTTTTTTGAGATTAATCTGACAAAGATTAACTCGTGGGTCCCGATGATGTCACGAGTTACTGCGCATCCACTCGTGAACCCTACCGTTAGTATTCTATATACCGTGGTCCCAACAGTATTAACAATAATAACTACAAACACTATTGGTTACAAGCAACCCGACCATGTTGCCATGTTTACTACACAAATGTCAACTAGATGTTCGTATTATTCAAGGGGTACAAATATAATTATTTAAATGTAAGCTTTGCGAAGAAATTATTAGACTACAACAAAAACTTGTTTACTATAATAAAATTATAAGAAAATCGTTACTAAATGTTGGTATGAATTAAGCAAAAACCAATGCTAGAATTAACACAACATAAAAATATTATAAATTAAGGGGATCCGGCGATCCGCCACCAAAAATGGGTATATTTTGAAAATTTTGACTTTTTCTGAAAGTTATATTTTCTGTATTTGCATCCTTTGGAGAACATGTATGTCAAGTTTTATGCATATTTGGCCATATTTTCCTTGGCAAAAAACAATAAAACTAAAGTGGTGTATTTCTGGATTCTCCAGCCAAAAAAGATTCAAAAAGGTTGCTCACAAAGAAAGAAAGAGCATCACAGAAGTACAAAAACTACAAGAAGTTACTCAAAAGCAGAGAGATTACAGAAGAGCAAGAGAAGAAAGCAAAAGAAGGGTTTATATATGGAGCAGAGAAATTTTAGTGGGGAAAAAAGACTTTTGGATGTTCGTTGACTTTGAATGCAATTTCCCTAAAATCAAGGCTTCAGCGTATTAATACTTCGGCGACGTCTTTCGTGCGCCGTTCAAATAGAAAGCTACGTGGAAGACCAAGACGTATGCCCCCCACAAATGAATGACAAGACTACTTGTAGATACAGAAAATTACCGATGGTGTTGTCAGCACGCCGGTTCACAAAACAATCAAACCATCTCGTCACTATACTACAGCCTACAGGCTAAACTAAGCATTTTACAAAGAAATGTAAAGAATATTTTTTCCTTTTTTGGTTGATTTCCAACAACTTTTACGCTTTGACAAATCACCTGCCCAAAAAATACAAAACTTTCTCACTATGCCTAAATTGCATGTCCTATGTCTAAACATAACATTGACTTTCTTTGTTTTATATTTTTTTCCGCTACATAAAATATATTTTTCTATTTTTGTTTGATACCGTCAGTACGGTCATAGTGTTTTATGCAATATTTTAAAATATCAGAATTTTATCTCGACACTAAGTGTGTGTTCAAACGGTGTTAATGAAACGTGGCGAATTAAAATGTGTACCGGTCGCGGACAGAAAATCCGATGTTTTCACCTATGAGTGGGCGTGGTCGGCTTCAACTCCCGTAATGCGTTGTGCATGGGCTTTGCCAGTCTGTAGTATTCCTTGGTCGCTGGAAACAATGGATACAGAAATGTAAACGAGCCGACAAAAAATGGAATCCTACTTGAGCCTTCATATCGTCGGTATACAAGTAAAAGGCACTAAGTCAGAAATCATGGTTGTGAGAAAAATGACTTTTAAAGTTCAGTAGATTTCTTTAGATGTTTAATATAATAATTTAAGTTTTTTTACAAAGGTTTTGTGAACATTCAGGTCTTTGGTAATGCTTCCATTTCATATTTTTTTTTTTTTACATCTAATTCAATGAAAAGTTGAAAAATATACGATACATACATGACTTAGTGCATTTTTCCTGTATGCTACTGATACTAGACATGACTTAGTCTAGTAAACTTTTT